>CM068352.1:2822934-3120434 GCA_034769755.1 Odontamblyopus lacepedii | reverse complement strand
ATTTCTTATGGGCCTCACTTTCGCCTGTGATATGGAGATGAACGCTGGACTTTACAAAGCTCCGAAAATTCCCTTTCAACTTCACAACCCTCTGTATCTTTCGACATGAAGCCCCCAAAGCAGTGAGGAAAAGGATTATACAGCAAGACCCAACAAAACTATGAGCATGAAATCTTCCCCCAGCCCCACGCCAACATTACAGGGACAAAATAGTGGAATGAGAGCAGCCTGTGCCCACACTTTTAGATACGTGGTGCGTTTAATGGACGAGGGGAGTGCGGGTCATCCCATTACTGAGCGCTGTCTGTGAATACACCGCAGTCTATAATGGACCGGCTAATGCGTTTGATGGTAATATAGGTTATGAAAAGGTGAGGATTTCATTACATAAAAAAAGCTTAGTCTGCAAATGTGAGGCTGTGTATAGTGGAAACTTTTTTTTATGTGGTCACCTTTCTGCGTTCAGCACCCGCTCATCTCCGTGGTGATGTTACTGTAACATTAACATTAAACTTACCTCGTATTTGTTCAATGACTTATGTTTTTATAGCACCTTATGAAACAACAACAGGCGACAAACACTCCAGAGCCAAGTTTTAATAGGTGAAAGTTTTGGCTTGTCTTAAAGAAGATCTTACTTACTTTACTTTACTTTACTCTTTATTTGAGGGACAATGCACAGAAACATTAAATCGAAAGACAGAGATGCACTGTACCAGATTATAGCTGAATAGCTCGTTTCCATCTGTAGTCCCTTTTTACATAAATAAACAGTGTACATTCTCCTATAAGTCTCTAAATTTCTCTAAAACTTCCCCAACATTCAAACCTCAGTGATACAGTCACAGTCAAACACCATCAGACAATTATAGAACCACTGTATCATTCACTGCATTTCACTCTGTATCTGTCCATTTATCCGTCAGATTACTTCATATTTACACACGTTTAAATTCCACTGCACATTGGTCACAGACCACAGGAATTCCATAGGAACAGGAGAAAAGACCAACTGACACTGGTCCAAGATGGACATAAATACACAGTGTCAGTGCTCACAGGTTTGACCATCCCATAACCACTTTTTAAGTTCCCGAGTAAAAGTGGCAAAGTTTGTTTGATTTTTTATTTCAGGTGGGATATTATTCCAGTCTTTAATT
The DNA here is from genome assembly GCA_034769755.1 of Odontamblyopus lacepedii. NCBI lineage: Eukaryota > Metazoa > Chordata > Actinopteri > Gobiiformes > Gobiidae > Odontamblyopus > Odontamblyopus lacepedii. The sequence continues at coordinate 3,119,274 of CM068352.1, read as the reverse complement.
GCTTTATTTGAGAAAGCTGTCTGTGCAAATGTTGTTTTGCATTTTGGTACGATACACTGTGCTCTGGAGGAGGAGCGTGTCGTTCTCTTTGTCACTTGAGATGTTGATCTGTTGTGCTTGTGGTATAAAAATGACTACACCCTGCTGCCAAATCCTGTGTCTCATTGATTAAGAAAATACAATTGGAGAACAGAGAAAGTGCAGAGCAGTGGGCGTCGGTGATTAAAGACTCACACGTGCACAGTTCAGTCCAAATGCTCATCAGTGGTGAAGGGAAACAACTATAACATGATTAAAAGCTCTGAAAAGGTGAGTTTGTATACGCCGCCTGCTTTAAAGCCACAGTATAACTTTTTACAATAATAATACTACTACTACTACTACTAATAATAATTGTAGTTTTTTATTGCACTAAATAAACATGCATCTTTACTCTGAGCAACACTTGCATTTCCACAAACCTGACTCTTATCTGGCCTGGAGGAGCACTTCCTCCTGCTTGTTTCCATGGAAATATTTTCTTTTCGCTATAATCTTTGAATGACATTAAACATATAAATCTGTCTCCATGGAGAATGTTCTGAAGTATGGTTTTAATAGTCTGTCTCCATGAAATCGTGCAGGTGAAATGCCACCTCCAGAAACCTTTAAAGAACACGTATTGTGCTTGTTTCTGTTATAATCTGATGATGACACCCGTGGATCATTATGTTAGAATTTGCCAAACCACATTATTCGTCTAAAATAACAAGTCCACAGACCTGCCCAATGAAAACAAAGTACAGAGCAGTGGGCATATGCTGGTGCAGGTGAAAATGGGGGGTTAATCTGCAACACGACCTCTTTTTACCTTGAAAATTCATGCCTAAACATGCACAAAACACTCCAGATACACCTAAGGGCTTCTTCTTTTAGTTGTTTCTCCATCTCATTGAGAAGGAGAAATAACTATAAGGTGCTGAAAAGGTTAATTTTACATAATAGATTTTAATTTTATTGTTTTAAGCATAAACACAACAGGTAGAAATAACCTGAAATAACCTGCGAGGCAAAGAAGTGTCTTGTTAGTCCTTTTCTATGAAGCATTTCAATACTAGACCTGTATTTCTTGGTTATTCTTGTACGATTATGAGAAAACTCTAGACCACCGCCCACCAGCATCCCACACACAGGAAGCCCAGTAGGTGGCAGTATGACTCCACAGCAACACCTCTCCTCCTCCTCCTCTTTGTACCAACACTCAACAGTATAAAAACTAGTTCATATTACTCTGCATAAAAATCACATTCATATCAAAGGGATGTCTGGGAGCGTTCACCTTTTGTCAGCTCTTGTGTGATTCTTGCCTCTCCCTTTCAACTCTACATTAACGTCCCACGGCTGGCGGAGTTTCATCTGAACAGTGATATTGAGTGGGCCGCTCCTCTCCACGCGCCGCTGTCGAGTAATTGGAGCTCAGACCTTGTATTTTACTGCACGATCTCAGAACAACCTCACCCCCCCTGCATAAATGTACTTTGTGAAGGAGAATGCATGTTTTAAAAGTCCGATATCGCACAAAATTGACTCTCGTGTTCTTTAAAAAAAAAAAAGAAAAAAATACCGATTTTGAGGTAAAAATGCCCTATTTTAAGTGAAATTATCTGCCAGTGCAGTAAGAAATTTTCACTTACCAAGTTTTTTTTTTTTTTTTTTAAACAAGACGAAATACGAATCTTGTTCTCAGCAGAAAACACGAGTTTAAAGTATTTATGACAAGAATTTTCACCTTACTGGTTTAAGAAGGAAGTTAAAGAGGCTTAACCTGGTTTGATTTAATATAAAAAGTGCTTAGAATAAGTTGTAATATCTACAGTATTTTCCCGACTATAAGCCGCTACTTTTTTCCCAGGATTTGAACCGTGCGGCTTTTAGAACGGAGCGGCTAATGTTGATTTTTCTTCCACCACTAGGGGCGCTCTAACCGCAATTTCAAATACAAGATCGACAGAAAATGAATGCAAAGAAGAATACCGTCTTATATACCGGTGCGTTCTATAGTCCGGAAAATACGGTAGATAAAATAAATCAGGATGGAATATCTTGAAACAAGTAAAAAAAAATCTCATCTTATTAAGTAAAAAAATCTAAAAATTGATGTTTTAAGATGAATCTGCTTAATTCAAGTCAGTTTAACTATGCTAGAAAATCCTTTTTTGTAGTGCGGTTGAGTTGATATCCTGGTTGAGCCTTTATTTGGATGTAATAAGACGTTTTACAGGCTGATTTAGGCCTGGAACGTCTCATAATGATGATACAAAACTAGTTATTTGTGGGATTAACACCAATTACAGAACACAGTTGTTTTTCTTGTGCAATAAGTTCACTGTGTTTTAAGGAAATAAGTGTCATTTTCCGTCCCTGCCCTGGTATTGGTTGTTATCGGGTGTCGGCAGATAAATAAAGTCAAAATATCAACATCAGTATCAGAACTGAAAATGCCAATAAGCACAAAAGGGGGGAAAAAAAACCCCATAACTGTATCCTGGCTAAAACCACAACGTCCTACTGAAGAAAACTGGTGGGAAAGGGTTAAAGATGTTATGGAAATGGAAAGAATAAGAGCAAAACTGCAATTTAAAATGGAGAAATTTGAGGTGTTATGGGCACCTGTAATACAAGAAGCAAAATGATCTGTACCCTGCCTTTGGTGTACGTGTGTATATGAGAGTAAATGTGGAAGTACATGTATATTATTGTAATGTATTTATGTACTGTGGTGAGGGGTCACTAATGAAATAAAATGTGTTTCAAGAAAGAACCTGCAGGTATAGGCAGAGTATTGTATAGACTGTTGGCCCAGTGCTGAATTCCTTTGATTCTGTCTATTATATCTGTGACTTTTTATCCTGATGCTGAATGTCAAAATGTCAAGATGATTTGGGACGTGAATTGTAATAATCATATCACAATAATAGAAAAGAAATGTAAATAAGAACCGAAAATATCTGTCACCTCAAAAACACACATGGAGTTGTATATCTCCAAAGCTCGAAATGCTCTGTTCCACCTTGTGATGTCACGAAGTCGTGGTTTTCAAGTTAACAGCTCCTTTTTAACCTTTAGTTCGGTACAGATTGAACATTCCAGGGTTTAAATGGTCCGAATGAATCTAGTGAAGGTGTGTGGAGTTCAAAACACAATGGAGCACTTCCTGCATAGACCCTTTTAGGACAGAAGTGATTAAAAAAAGCTGCACGTGCACTTTGGCAGCAGAAGTGGCCTCGTTCCCCGTTCATTCCGGTTCATTCAGACTGAACACGGACAGAAGAAGAAGACGGAGATAAAAAACATTTCCAGCACCGAGATGTCTGGTTGTTGTGTGCGTTTTTGTCAGAATCAATATTCTACCGGTGGACTAAAGTTTTAAAGTTTTACTCACTGATCGCACGAGGATCTGGCAGTCGGACTCCGTTCAGCAACTCAAGTTCAGCAACTCAAGTTCAGCTTGTTGAGGAAATATTCTTGATCTTTTGGCAATACAATGATCCCTCGTTTATCGCGGGGGACACGTTCCAAAAATAACCCGCGATAGGTGAAATCCGCGAAGTATCAGCTTTATTTTTTACTGTTATTTTACAATGCAATACATTACTGCAGAATGAAACAAAAAATAAAACCTCTTTTCAGGCCCAAAATGTGTTTAAGAAATATTAACGTTTTCTTACAAATAACTATAATAGTTTAAAGAACGGTGGTGTAAAACAATATTTTTTCTATAGTAATGAACACAAGGAGGAAACATTGTCACTGGCGTATTTCACAGTCCCTCCAGCTGCGCCTCTTCGTCCTGACTCCGCTGCGCTGTAGCGTCTTTTTCTACTGAAGGCTGCGCAGGGGTCTTTCTCCGAGAGAAGAACATCGTTATGGGGAGTTGTTGGCACTCTTTCTTTTTCTGAGCAAGAAGATTTTTATAAACGGACATGTCACCTTCAGTTATATTTGAGAACTGCGATGAACGACACATCAAAGGGTCCCATTCTTGTGCCGCACGCTGAAGTTCAGTGGCCATTCTCATCATGGTTGCTAAGCGACCAAGTGTTAGTCCTTCCTCCTCTTCTTTATCAACAAGATACAGATTCACTGTAAAAAAAAAAGCACTGTAAAAAATTCCGCGAAGCGAAGCCGCGATAGGTGAAGCGCGATATAGCGAGACTGTAATCCTGTCGCAGAGCTCGACAAGCAGCTGAGTTCTGCCGTACTTCTGTTGCCAAAATGCGCAACCGAGCCTACGTCACCACTGTTTACTGACACTAAATGGGTCTATTACCACATGACACCACAAGAACTCAGCCTAAATCTGCAGGTTTTGTGTGTTAAACACGCACGAATGAAACAAAACACAACTCCAGGTCTGTTTTTGAGGAGGAAACATGTTATCACAGGAAATATCTTCCTATGAACTGCTTAAGTGATATAATTTTGCAGTACCACAGGCCCGTAGCCAGGGGGGGGTCGAGGGGGTCGGACAACCCCCCCCCCCGAGACTGGGGTCACCTTTTTCCAAAAAATATTTTTTTAAAAATAGTGCTGAGTGCTGTAAATGCGTATACTGTAAACCATTTCTAAAATGCTAATAAAGATTTGTTTCATATTTAATAAATTCCAGTTCTTATAAGCAAATAACTTTATATAATTGGTTGTATTTTTATAATAATTTAACAATATATGCATAATTAGGGGTCGCAAAGGCACCTGTATAAAAAAGGTCACTTTTGGCTTAAAAAACGACCCACCCCCCTTGGAAGTCTGGCTACGGGCCTGTACCAGTTCATTATTTTGGAGAATTCTTCAATTTGATGCACATCCAACCAAACTTTCCATTTGGCTGAGTTGCTGTGGCCACCTGTTTACCCCGATATTAAGCTCTAATCAGTGACTTAGTCCACATGCTCCGAGAGGCAGTAAGCATATTTGGACCCCATTTCCATATAAATCACTTGGCGGCAATGCATGGTGGGTAAGGAATTACTTTTAATCAGTATTGGCTTGCTTACCTTTAGGCATTAGACAGATTAGAATTTATAGCAGGAGGCCGCGCCGCCCTTTTATACGGCGAGGCTAATTGTGCATTTAAAAAGTGATACCTACAAGGAGTTCAGAAGTGCCTCATTATGTGCTTAGTATCCGGATCGTGCAGTAATATTAGCGTGGGCTGAACAATGGAAAAGTCATTTGTGCAAAGTTTCTAAAATCTTAATAGTTTGTTAATGCGCGTTGCCTTCAGCAGAGCGTTACTGTTTGAGATTCAAAGCATCCGCTGCACTTGTTTCTCTGGGGCGGCTGCACAAAACTCTCAGAAAATCTGCTCTCCGCTGATGTCAGGAGTTCAACTGTTTTGATTTCATTGGGAATGTTTTGCTCCAAATTTAATTGTGTGTTTTGGGACTTTGGGGACTGTGGATGTCCATGTGTTGGTTGGTGGTAGTTAAAGTTCGCTAATGCTTCGGGGCCCCAGATTGTACATGTGGACGTTGCTAACCTGCGCTCCAAACAGGAAGTGAGCATGGGCACATTTCTGACTCCATCAACTCTGGCTCCAGTTCACTCTGCACTGAAAAAATGCACCTCTCTCTTAACTGCTGCAGTGAGTCTTGTCATTTTGGGCTTAAAATGTTCACATGAATGCGCTCTAAGTGATCCTGGTGTGTTTTAAGCCATAAAGCCAGAATTCTCCAAAATAATGAACTGGTACTGCAAAATTACATTACTTAAGCAGTTCATAGGAAGATATTTCCTGTGATAACATGTTTCCTATTTTGTCGGTAAATAAATCCCTATTCCTAATATGGAACTTGGCTCCAAATTCCAAATTCGCCCTATAAAGGATAGTCTATAATCCGGACTGAAAGCCTCAGTTACACTGGAGTTGATGTCATTAACATTCCTGAGGGGTGTGTGATGCTATCTGCAGGCTTGTCTCTGTCTGAAGCTGTTACTTAAATAAGACTTTAATCTGAGCTTTGTTTAAACACAATCTGCTCATAAAGAACTGGTTTTGTTAGAACTACAACATGTAACATGTGTGCTGTTAAACAAGTTTCTCTCTCTAAAATTACAGCCACATACATTGGCCGTCAGTTTTCCACTTTCCAAGATGCTCAGTACTGCAGACGGCCTTTCTATTTTTAATGCTCATGTTTTGTTGGTTTTTTTATATGGAGGACTGTGCTTTTCTCCGATTGGCCAATCTGCCTGTCAATCACGGCATCCTGAACTCCTTGAATGGTTTTTATTGCTCAAAAAAAAAAAAAAAACTCAAAGCAGACCTATTATGCAAAAAAAAAAAAGCTTTTTACCATGTTATAGTTGTTTCCCCTTCACATTTCCCCTCTCACAGTTGTATTTGGAGTGATTTGTGCATCTTTAATTACTTTCAAGTCGTCATATAGCCTATTACACAGAAGTCTGTGGACTTGTTTCTTTTAGTGGTTCTAGATGTGATTTAAAATGTCCAGATGATAAAATAATGATCTTCGATTATAGCTGCAGCAGACACACACAGTATATATACATATGCATTTTCTCGCTCCTCTCCACAGCTCACAGATCTCATTTATAAAACATGTGCAGGAAAATGTTACATTCATGACTTTCCATGTTAAGTTAATGGTGGACAGATGACTTTACATAGAAATGAGCCTTAACTGTTCTTTGCACATTGTGGCTTTCAGAGTTGAGGCAGAAGATCTGCTGAGGAATTCAATGAATGAAAAAATAATGTGCAAGTTTGTGTTGTTCATAATCACACTTTCAGTAAGAGTTTTAGAAAAAAGACCCCTGTAATATGGCCTGGTTGGATCACCTGCTTGTCTCCACAGAGATGCATTTGTTTAATGCCATAATGTGAAACATTCCAGCCGTTCATGACATCAGAGGTGGAACAGAGCATTTTGAGCTTTGGAAATTTAGACACATTAATAATAAAGAGTTACTCAAACATGTGCTTCATACAGGACCTTTTAAACTAATACTTTCTTTATGCTATGAGCTTTTTAAAATATTATAATTATGGTTGAATTTCAAATTAATTAAATCAATTGTCTTTCCACTCGTCTGTACTTGTACCAGGGGCTCACGTCACCCAGGGTTCATTCAGAATTTGTTTGTTATCCAGCGTTTGCATTTTGTCTCTTCAGTTCGAATCTGACACTGTGTTTGGAGACAGTTTTGAGTTGTGAGATTTTAAATAAATCTGAGAAATTGAAACAGTGGTGGTCGTAAAGGGGAATAAAAGAACACCACAATCAGGTGAAAAGAATCTTAGATTTGCTCTGGGATTTTGGTTGAAAGTGTGATTCTATTTATTTTTTCAGTCAGAGGAGACAAGTTCCTCTGTTTTTCATTTCGGTTTAAGGCATTCCTTTGTGCCGGGTTTTCTGTGGAAACTGCAATTGTCTGAAACTTAAATCATAAAGTTTGAAATACTTTATTGGCTCACATTTTAGCAACACTAATCAGCTGAGCAGCTCTGACTGAAAGAAGCACATTTGAAGCAAAAGTCCATCACTGGAGGTGGTGGAATTCTGTCAGAAGCCAAAAAACGGCACAGATCAGTGTTTCCTCGGTGGAGATCTCACTGTGGCAGTGAGTCTGTCAAGGCAACAAACTAGTGTAGTGATGGGGGCAAGTTCTGAACTTCCACGTAAAACGCCAATTTGCTTCACACTGAAGAAGCTCAGGCACAGGCCAAAGCCCAAAAGACTCGACTGTCGACTCCAGCGGCGAAAGGCTCAAGTCGCCAAAAGCAACAAGTGAAGATCGACTACTGATGGTGAAGAAGAAGAGAAGATTGAAAGAAAATGGTTCGGGAATGTATTTGTTTAGTGTTTTCAAAAAATATAATTCACTCGTAAATAAATTTGATTCGAAACGACATCGGCGATCGAGTGTGAGGTGCTTATAAAGATGTTTTCTAACGTTTCCAGACACTAATGAGTGAACCAGGCAGAGTGTTTGGTTTGTTAGACTCGTGGCTGTTGTCAGATGGGTTAAAGTGGTGTTAAGCCTCTTCAATGTGTAAACTGGTGTGGAAGCTAAGATCTTGCCCAATTCACTATGCGGTGCCTTTTTTTTTGGCTTCTGACAGAATTCCACCACCTTTAGCAACGGACTTTAGCTTCAAACGTGCCCGAGTTCCCCTCGATCTCAATGACTCAATGTTGTCCAGTCCAAGCTGAGAATGTTCATCTTTGAAATGTACCGTACCTTTTTCAGTGGCGATAGGTAAGTTCAGGGCCATATTGTGTAACATTTAACTTTGAATTTCCTCCGTCTTGATGTGGGCAGCATTGATAAAGATATCACACTTTTCTAGAACCTGCTGATCACAATTAAACAAACACGATGTGGCTTTACACTGTCTTTAAAGTGAGACCGAACTCCTAAACTCCTCCCACAGCCACATTGCAAAGAGCTGCTAAACATTTTACACTTCAGTTGGTTTGTTTTCACAGACAAAGACAAGAATGAAAAATGTATGTCCCGGTCTTCACTAATTGAAACTGCAAGCACTTCTGAGTGTTTTGAATAGAAAGCTGCAAATAGCAGTTTGCAATGAAACTGAAATTGGAAAAAAAAAAAAAAAGACTAGAGGCAAAAGACAATGTGATTAAAACACCATGTACACAGTTTAGCAGCAACAAAGTTTTAGTGTTCAGTTCCATTTAAAACGTGACAACAACTCCCTCCTCCTGAGACTTCACTCTTCACTGTGATTGGTTAATTCACCAGTCACTCACTCAGAGCTAAACAGAGGCTGACATCAGGTGCAGGTGGGAAAAAGTGTCTTAAGTTTATTTGTTTGTTTATTTGGGTGGGACAGTGCATATTCATGAACATACAATTTGTATGAAATCACACATATTGATGTAAATACGCCGGATTTAGCACAAGTGCTAATTTCCATCCGTAGTCCCATATATCCATCCACCTTCTGGATGGTCACAGGCACCTGACCCCCCCTATGAACCCCTCTGCAGGTGGTGAGCCCACAGGAGGGTGGACGTCATGGTCCACCTTGATGTTAGTTCATAAGGGTTCATTTTTAGGTTGATGGGGGAAACCGGAGTACCCGGAGGAAACCCATCCAGACACGGGGAGGAACATGCAAACTCCACACAGAAAGGCCCGGGCGACCTGGGGATCAAACCCGCAACCTTCTTGCTGTGAGGCCTGAGTGTTGCCACTCAGCCACCGTGCCGCCATAGCCAAGTTTGCACATAGCGCTGCATGTAAGAGTGAAATACCAAAAGGGCAGATTGTTAGGGCATCTGTTGTAAAACCTGACAACTTCTGATAAACAATGTTAACTGAGCTAACAGGCGTTAGCTAATAGGACGTGTGTTTGGTCACACGGGGCAGAGTGGAGGTAATTGGGAAACACTGATTGTTTTACCTGAAGCTGCTGCTCACGAACAAACACCAAACACAGTGAGCTCCAGAGACGTCTGATTAAGACTCCCTCCAGAGCCACTGACACAGTGTGAGAGGAGCAGGAACTAACTACAGAGGAGGGGATTAGTGTAATCAGATTACTTTTTACTTTTAAAGCAGTAACGTAACTAGTTACAAATGAAAGTCGCCCCTCAGGTTCTATAACAGAAAGTGTCATTTCTGTGAAGTTTTTTTAAATACATTATTTCCTGAGCTGTATGTTTCCCTTTTTTAATGTAATGTAGAGTAATCAGTAATCAAATTATTTTTGAAATTATTTTAATCCAATATGGCTGAGATCTGAGCGATGTGATCATTTCTGTCTCGTCAGACCCTTTCACCCTGAGGTGAGCGAAGGCAAAAATCTTGGTGAGTTCGAAATGAACATGTGACTGCTCTAAATATGTAACATAAAGTAAATGTGCAATTTAAGTTATTCATTTATCTCTAAATGTCCTTTGGCTTTTATCTTCAGGAGAAGAGAGTGATGACCCCATGACCCCAACCTATGGACCTGTGAAAAGTGTGTGTGCGTGTGTGTGTGTGTGTGTGTGTGTAGGTGTGTGTGCGTGTGTGTGTGTGTGTGTGTAGGTGTGTGTGCGTGTGTGTGTGAGTGTGTGTGTGTAGGTGCATGTGTGTGTGTAGGTGTGTGTGTGTAGGTGTGTGTGCGTGTGTGTGTGTGTGAGTGTGTGTGTGTAGGTGCATGTGTGTGTGTAGGTGTGTGTGTGTGTGTGTGAGTGTGTGTGTGCATGTGTGTGCGTGTGTGTAGGTGTGTGTGTGTGTGTGTAGGTGCATGTGTGTGTGTGCCTGTGTGTGTGTGTGTGTAGGTGTGTGTAGGTGTGTGTGTGTGTGTGTGTGTGTAGGTGTGTGTAGGTGTGTGTGTGTGTGTGTGTGTGTGTGTGTGTGTGTGTGTGTGTGTGTGTGTGAGTGTGTGTGTGTAGGTGCATGTGTGTGTGTAGGTGTGTGTGTGTGTGTGTGTGTGTGTGTGTGTGTGTGCGTGTGTGTGCGTGTGTGTAGGTGTGTGTGTGTGTGTGTGTTTGTGCCTGTGTGTGTGTGTGTGTGACTGTGTGTGTGTGTGTGTGTGTGTGTGTAGGTGTGTGTAGGTGTGTGTGTGTGTGTGTGTGTAGGTGTGTGTGTGTGTGTGTGTGTGTGTGTGTGTGTGTGTGTGTGTGTGTGTGTGTGTGTGTGTGTGTGTGTTGGTGCTTGTGTGTGTGTGTGTGTGCCTGTGTGTGTGTGTGTGTGTGTGTGTGTGTGTGTAGGTGTGTGTAGGTGTGTGTGTGTGTGTGTAGGTGTGTGTGTAGGTGTGTGTGTGTGTGTGTGTGTGTGTGTGTAGGTGTGTGTGTGTAGGTGTGTGTGTGTGTAGGTGTGTCTGTGTGTATGTGTGTGTGTGTGTGTGTAGGTGTGTGTGTGTGTAGGTGTGCATGCGTGTGTGTGTGTGTGTGTGTAGGTGTGTGTGTGTGTGTGTGTAGGTGTGTGTGTGTGTGTGTGCAGATGTTACTGTCTGTAGGTGTGTGTGTGTGTGTGCAGATGTTACTGTCTGTAGGTGTGTGTGTGTAGGTGTGTGTGTGTGTCTGTGTGTGTGTGTGTGTGTGCATGTGTGTGTGTGCATGTGTGTGTGTGTAGGTGTGTAGGTGTGTGTGTGCATGTGTGTGTGTGTGTGTGCAGATGTTACTGTCTGTAGGTGTGTGTGTGCGTGTGTGTGTGCGTGTGTGCAGATGTTACTGTCTGTAGGTGTGGTCAGTCTGATGGACCTGGCCGGTCGCTCTCACTGACCTCCTGTCGGTCTCTGGAGAAGTGTGTCTCAGGAGTGTCAAAGGTCATCATGGTCAATACTGTCTGTGCCCCATTTCCTGATTCCAGTGGTCTCCCTGATCCAGCGTTTGAACGTGTTGTTCTTTGACCTAATAACCAGCGCCTCTTCCCAATCCATAAAGTGGTTCTTTCTTTTTCTTGGTCTGATATGGCGGATTTTAAGGTCTCCCTAATGTATCTATAAAATCCAATGTACTGAACTCAGGAAATGGGTCATGGCCAACATTAACGGTGATGACTGAGCGTTTCTCCTTTCACACACCCTCCTGCCAAAACCACCCGGGCAACAGGAGGTGTGGTCAGTCTGAGCAACCAGACAGGTCCGGCAGACTGACCACGCCTACAAGAAGTAACAGCTGATATACGGCACGGCACCGCCCACACCGGTGTCTTTAAAACAAACCCAAGAAGTTACTGTACATAAGACAAAATGAAGGTTTTTGGATATGAGAGAGATTATTCTGGACATTTCCCCCGTAGCATATGATTTAGCATTAACAAGCCTATTACAGTTTAAAGCACTTTTAACACAATGAATCTTTTAAAACCGCCCGACCACCACAGTGACGTTAGGGAAATGAATATTTATCACAGATCGGAGCTCTGGCTTAGTTCGTGCAGGAGAAGAACAGACTTTGTGAGGAGGTGTTGTACCCAGGAGAGACCGGAGCCCGTAGGAGCTCTGCATACATTCACACACACGGGTCTTTGCTCCTGCAGCCACGAGCTTTCACTGTGCATCTGTTACATGGGACGCAGACAGGCGTAACTGTATCTTCTGTTGTTTTTCTTATCTGCAATGTGTCCTTCAGAAAGAGCCTAGAGCCAAACCAAGTGCATAGATCGAGTATTATTCAGTGGGTACATATGGATAATATTTGAATAGAAAAATCCTATCTTACGTTCTCAATGGTGATGCCTTTTTTTTCTTAAATCTAGAGTTTTGAAGCTGCTTGTGGAGTGATTTTTTTCCCATTTAAAGGGCCCATATTGCGCCACTTTCTGATGTATATTATAATGTCGTTTCATCATCACAAACGTACCTTGAGTTGGTTTTGCTTCATCCACACATGTTTAACACCTGCATAGTTCTTCTCTCAAACAGAAAACACTCTGTTCCACCTTGTGATGTCATGTGGTGATACAGGAAGTGCTCCTTCCTGCACCTTCATTAAAAGCATTTGGATCATTTCAGTCCTCAAATTGCCAATCTCTGCTAAACAAAAAGTAAAAAAGTAACTGTTGACATGAAAATTACTATGATATCCCAGAGCATTTTGAGCTTTGGAGATATAGACAGACTAATCATAAAGGATTACTCAAGCAAACAAAACACAACTCCAGGTATGTTTTTAATGAGCATTACAACGTGGCTTAAAGCTCACAAGAGTCAATTTTGCATAATGTAAGGCCTTTATTGCTACCACTATAGAAAATGCGCTTTGTTATAGCTAATTCAGACCCACCACAACACACAAAACCGATCCAATGTGCATCAATGACATGACACATTACCTTTTGTTCTGAATGCTCCTTCGCTCCCTTTGGCGCGGTACAGTCGACAGCTCATCACAAATAATGATAGTCTGGACTCCAAAATGGACAAAGAGAGAAAGAAAAGGATGACTAATGTTTGCAGACTCAAGGCAGCAGTGTTACACAGTGTCCCCATCTGTTTTGCGTTGTGGGAGAGCTCTAATTTTAGCCAGCAGGAACTATCCCGGGTCCTGAAAAGTACAGAGAGAAGAGACGTTTTTAGACAAGCTTATTGATGTGCAAGGAAAATTTCATAAACACAGCTGTTAAAAAATAGAAATTCTACATCTCAAAATGTTACTCTTGATAATAAAGCATGAACAAGTACTCAAATCATAACGAACAAATGATTATTAACTACTTATTCAGGGGTTAGGATATGAAGTAGTTACTAAGCCTACATTATTAAAACAAATAAACTATTAATATGCACAATTAAAGTTTAGTTAATTTAAAGGGGTAGCTTCTCAAAAGTTACTAGTACTACTATTACAAATGCTACTACTACTACTACAACAGCTAGTACTACGGTTCCCCCAGTCTCTTTGTTGTGTGTGTCTCATGTAGGTGGGACTTCCTCACACATTTCGTGCAGAGGAATCACTGGGAAGGAGGAAAGAGATGAGACGCAGCCTTTTTGGTGCAGCTGAAAGTTCACATCTGAGGGTTGGACCTTTTCTGCAGACCTGAGCTACATATATCAGGCAATTTTAAATCCATTTGTCACTATGCTTATTTCTCCCCTGTTTTTCTGTGATTTTTTACTTTTCTCTGAGATTTTTTGAGCTGAAAACAGTGGACATGTGTGACGTATCCTCTATCAGTCAGTAGCACATCTGGAAACATTCTTATGCCGACGCAAACTTTTGCAGTGCTCCTCACCCTGAGTGAGGCTGTGCTCCATGGGGTGCAGTTTAAGGCCATGTCCACACAGACACAGGTATTTCTATAAACGCAGATCTGCTACACTTCGTTTTATAAAAAGTCTTGCGTCCACACTTAACTGTTTTAAATATAATTCCATCCACACAGCCCTGCTTAATTATGCTCTTGGTGCGGTTATGAGCCTCCAGACCAGCAGGTGGCAGTGTTTCCTAAAAATAAGCTCCAGTCTGTCCAATCAGTTTTGCGTCGTCGTTTCCGCGAAACATGAAACATGAAACATGGAGCCAGGAGCTCGTTTGTGTGACCGACAAAGAGGTGGAACTGCTTTTATGTGTGGTTATGGAATAAGTTAACAAGACACAAGAAAATATGGATAAGGAATCATGCCAAAGCAAGAATATGGACATTTGAACTCCATTTTTGGAGCGTGTAAGAGGGTCAGAAGTAACAGGCTTCTTAGAGTGTCCCTGCTCCACTGTCTGACCATAGAACTATAATAAAATCTGGAAGATGAATCCAAGATGGCGCCCTGTTGTTTTCAATGGCCTGAGCTCATTGGCGCATGACCGCAAAAAACATTTTCATTTCCGCATTTACTTTCTTGTTTGCAGCCCAACATCTGACATCACATCATGTGGCCACACCGGCTCGTCAAAGCCGGTGTGGCCACACAAACGCAATTCTGACCAATCAGAGCACGAGCTGCTAGAGCGGAGCTAGCGCGGGCTCAGAGCGGGGTTAGGCTAACTCTTACAAAGCTGATTTTTAGGTGCTTTGATGATTGAAAAAAAATTAAAGTTAGTATTGTAAAAATACAGAAGAATCCCTACAAAATCCAACCGTTATGAAAGCTGTGGACGCCCTGTCAGACGAACACGGGCAGTTTGATTTCTCAAAAAATACATTGTGCTTCTATGGGAGAATTTTTTTTTCTTAGGCTGCAGGTGCAATAATTCGCTCTTATTCTACATCCATGTGTCTGACATAAACAAGGCGCATCTATGACGTTTATGCACTTATTGTCGCAAATAGTGACGTTTAAAAATGCAAATCACCGGTTATTCATGTCCACACCCAAACGCAAAACCAGAGTTTACCAAAATCTTCACTTTGGCCGGAGTTTTCCAAAAGCTTTTAAGGACTTAATCCTTCGGTTCTGTGTGGATGAGGCCAAATCGTATAAAAATAACTTTGTTTAATCAGATACCCGGCTAAGTGTGGACAAGGCCTGAAGCGAGTGAGTTGGGGTCGTGCAACTAGAGCTGGGCGGTATGACCAAAAATTGTTATCACGGTATTTTTTAAAATTATCACGGTATCACGGTATTTAACGGTATTTTTGTCTTTGGCTAAGTGGAGTGTGATAGAGTTGGTAATATCATTCCAACGTTTGCTTTTCTTGTCATAGACGGTCCCTTTAGACGGAGTGCGCGTTCGCGCGACTCAAGGCCTCGCCCGTGTCACAAAACACTACACAGACGGTCCCTTTAGCGAACGCGCTTAACACTACACAGACGGTCCCTTTAGCTTAACGCGCCTAACACTACACAGACGGTCCCTTTAGAGAACGCGCTAACACTACACAGACGGTCACTTTAGCAACCGCGCCTAACACTCCAAAGACGGTCCCTTTAGCAAACGCGCCTAACACTACACAGACTGTCCCTTTAGCAAACGCGCCTAACACTACACAGACGGTCCATTTAGCAACGCGCTTAACACTACACAGACGGTCCTTTAGCAAACGCGCTAACACTACACAGACGGTCCCTTTAGCAAACGCGCCTAACACTACACAGACGGTCCCTTTAGCAAACGCGCTAACACTACACAGACGGTCCTTTAGCAAACGCGCTTAACACTACACAGACGGTCCCTTTAGCAAACGCGCTTAACACTACACAGACGGTCCTTTAGCAAACGCGCTAACACTACACAGACGGTCCCTTTAGCAAACGCGCTAACACTACACAGACGGGTCCTTTAGCAACGCGCTTAACACTACACAGACGGTCCCTTTAGCAAACGCGCCTACCAGGGACGTCTGTGTAGTGTTTTGTGCTGCAGTGCCAACGTTACGCAGAGATTGGGGAGAAGATGCAGATTTTACTTTCTACTCAACTCGCTATCCTTACCTGGCTTGTTGGCTTGTTTGGTGTAACACTGAAAAACAGCCCCCGCTCAATCTACCGCTGTGCGACGTTCTGCCGCTCTGTGTTGCCGACATATGCGCGCACACACGGTATGGCGGTAAATAAAAAATTCATATCATAAAAATAAAAATTACCGGTATACCGGTTCAAACGGTATACCGCCCAGCCCTACGTGCAACTGCATCTTAAGTTTACGAGCCAAGTTTTTATTTTATTTTTTTGACTCATATTGTGTCTCTACAACAACTTTACTAACAACAAAGCATTCACAAAAGAAGCAAACCAGGAGAATAATACGTTTGTGCGGACACTGTAATAGTCTCATTTCAGGAAATCATCGACTCTAAAGAAAACAGCGTTGATGTCTGCAAATGTTTCTTCACACACTCTCATTATCCTTATATGAAGTCTGTGTGTGTGTGTGTGTGAGTGTGTGTGTGTGTGTGTGTGTGTGTGTGTGTGTGTGTGTGTGTGTGTGTGTGTGTGTGTGTGTGTGTGTGTGTGTGTGTGTGTGCGTGTGTGTGTGTGTGTGCGCTGTACGATTGGCTGACGGCCCTGGAAATGGCCTGAAACACTGAGAAGATAAAAATGTGAATGTTGTGAAAATGTGCAAGAATCTGGAGTGGCACCAAAACAAATCGTGTAAAGTAAAAGAGTATTTTGTACTTGTGTTGAATCCTCCTTCGATGGAGAGCCATATTTTCCCCAGTGAAAGCAGATAGAGCTGGCTGAGGTTTTGTAGTTACGTCATATTTACAGTAGGATTCTTATATTTTAAGTATTTGGAGGCATTTCATTCATTTTGAAGTACAAACATGTAATCGTTAAAGCTTTTTGGGCACATGAATAAACAGGAGGCTTAAAGACCAACTTGAAAAAACTCATTTAACAAACTTAACCAGGTTCCCCCACTTGTACCTGTACAGACTGTCACATGTACTGGGATTATTTTCTTAGCTGTCATTATTTTCAACATTGAGTTTATCCCTCAAATACATTGTTTAAGAATCTCTACATAATCATACACAATTAATTTATATTTAATGCTGACACTTTTACACACACACACTTTACACCTCATCTGCCGTAGTGGTGTATGCATCTGTTTCGTATTGTTTCGTATTTTACTTATTGTATTGTCCTGTTCTGTCCTGTCCAGTCTAATGTCTAATGTATGTATGCATGTTGTATGTTGCAAATGAATTAAAAAAAAAAAAAAACATGGGATCATTATTTAAAAATAAGTTAAAATATACCTTTGTTTTATAAAAAATGTCTAATTTTATCCCAGATGAGCTGTCCTTGGTCCTGATAAGCAGAAAGCGCACAAAGCGTAGCACATTCTTCTCCTGACATTGAATCTATTTATACATCGTCTTTTCACCTCTCCCTGATATGTGTCTATCACTTCTGTTTGAGCAAATGTTTGAAAACTAAACACACACAGGAGCTTTAATTCAGTGCTTTTATCTGAAGGTTGACGCTCAGAATCTTACTGAATGTAAAACTGCTCATTGAAAAGCAGTGGACATGTGACTCAATGCGCAACCATGACACGGACTAGAGCTCTGTAACAGATAGAAACCTGTGCTTTCTCATGCAAATCCAGTAGCTCCTCTGTATGAAGGACGGCGTCTGTTGTGATGGAGAGAGTGGAGAGAGTGCGGCTTGTCACTGATATTTGGCCTTGTAAAAGTTCAAGAAAGGTTCATTCATTTTGAAGTAGCCTTTGTTCATTTCTTTACAACAGATATGATATACATACATATATAATGCTTGCTTGTTTTCAGGTTTTCCAGTGAATACTTTGCAGTGACAGCGTGTCGGGGGTGTTCTACATGTATTACTAAGGTGGAATGAATATATATTAATACTTTACAATGTGCAATATACTAAAGAATTTTACCTTTGAGGGCACATAAAATACATTGAAGAATAGCACTTTATAAGCCGGGTTATTTAGCAATGTCACCTTGCACTTTATCTATTTCTTTTCTTTTTTTTTTTGTACTATAATCATTTTAACAATGGGCTGGTAGTTGCCTGAGTCTGTGATCTGTGATCTCTTTATGTCTGTTTGTTTTATTGTATTGTCTGTCTGGGGGTTTTACTGTGTGTCTTTGTTTTATGATCACATCATCCTGTCTGG
Source organism: Odontamblyopus lacepedii (assembly GCA_034769755.1). Lineage (NCBI taxonomy): Eukaryota > Metazoa > Chordata > Actinopteri > Gobiiformes > Gobiidae > Odontamblyopus > Odontamblyopus lacepedii. Next base: position 3,101,266 of record CM068352.1, on the reverse strand, counting down.
GGACAGATGGAAATTAGCCCTGGGCTACAGTCTGATAACATATTTACATATCGTGTATATGTTCATTAATGTGTTTTGTCCCTATTTAAAATAAATAAATAAAAATAAGAAATAAATAAATGTGCATGGAGACACAATGCACACATTAGCAAACAATCAAAAAAGTGTTAAAGGGCCCATATTGACTCGTGAGCTTTAAGCCATTTGAGAATGTTAAGATCTTTTTTCATTCACATGTTTGAGTAACACTTTATTATTACCAGCTGCATGTCCACATTTCCAAAGCCCAAAATGTTCTGTTCCACCTTTTGTTATGAAGCGGCCGTTTAAGTGAACAGGTTCTTTCACCTTTAGTTCAGTAGAAATGGGCAATTCCAGGGCTGAAATTATCCAAATGATTCTAGAGAAGATATAAGCAGTTTAAAAACCCAACGAGCCTGTAATGAAAATGGTCCATGGTCCTGTTTGAGTGTTTGATTTTCAACCAAAAGGGGAGAGGGACTAACTACCGTCACAGCCTTATTAACCGTTTTTAATGCTATTTTAGAAAGACTTGTTCACTCCTGATTGACTGTGGTCCAATACAAATAATGGGGAGAGATGGACCTGTTTCCTGTTTCACCTGTTTTACACTCCCAGCTAAATGTGCCATTGTTGAGATGTCCGTTCTTCCACAATTTGACAAAGGTGACATCATTTATCGACATGCTTCCAAAAGTAATCTTACAAAATTAGACACCATTTATCATTCTGCGATCCGTTTTGTTCCAAGTGCTGTCTTTAGGACACACCACTGTCTGCTGGACTCTCAGGTGAGCTGAGTCCCGCCCAAATCTGCACTGGCTCATGTTTGTCTATAAAACCCTGCAGGGCTCACACCTGCCGGCCTACGTCAGCTGCTCGAACAGGAGCCTCCAGATGCACTCGAGCCTCACAGCTGATCACACTGAAAGCTCTTAAGTCCAGGTCGTCTCTCGGCCTCATGTCATTTCGATGCGCTGCTGCTAATGACTGGAATTTGGCTCAAAGCTCACGTAAACTGGACTCTTTCATTTCTTTTTCTGCCTTTAAATGTAAATTGAAGGTCATTTTTAAAGACGTGTGTAAATGTTTTACTAATGAAACTAAAGGAGAGTTTTAGAGACTGATGTAAATGTTTTACTAATGAATGATGTGGAATATCTGATTGTTTTAACTCCCCTTCCCTTGGGCTTCTGGCCCAGGCCAACACTGTAAATAAGAATTTGTTCTTAATGTTTTGCCTGGTGAAATAAAGGTTAAAGAAAGAAAGAATAACCAACTGCAGTAATCTTAAGAGAGAAACAAGGGGCCGTGAATGAACACAAATGAAGCTGTTTTATATGACAGGAATTAACCATATGCCAGAGTCAGAGTCCACATGAGTGTGACCAGTGTGGGAAAGCTTTCTCTGAATCATCCAGTCTCAAAAGACGCACAAGAATTCACTTCTGGCACAGACTATATGAGTGTGACCAGTGTAAAAAGGATTTTAGAACATCCCAAAAACTCTCCAGTCACTGCCAAGCGCACACAGGAGACAAACCAAACGACGATACGCTTAGAAAGAGATTTTAGCTAAAGTTTGTCCATCCTTTTCTTCCTTGTGCTGTTTTTAACTCTAGCTTTTAAAGACCTACTTGAAATATTGTTTTTTTTTGTTCTGGTTGTTGCTGACTCTTGAACAGATGTTTATTCTGTTCATGTTCAAAATGTGAAAATAAAGTCTGTTAATTTTCCTTTAATTTTTTTTACACCATTTGTTCTTGCTTGTCTTGTCTTGTGTCTCACATATGCATCGAGGAATTGTGGAAATAAAACAAATATACAAACACGAAACAGTGTGAGCTTCTTTCACATGAACAGGTGAAGCACTAAATGTCAGATTTGAGAGAAGGTTTGAAGCTGGTTCTGAATGACACGAGAAGGAGCTCTTTTACATGTAATTCACGTACTGTTAATATGCAGTTTGTTGGTTCAAAATTGGCAAATTGAGTAGTTTTCTCATAGTAGCTTGTCTAATTTATCCAAGAAAAATAATATTCTGAATGTATTAAGTAATTCACCTATGTTATATTTTATTTTTACCTCTGTCTTCACTTTGATGAACCCTGAGCCCTTCACACCTTTATTTTGCCCACAGCTCTATGGACTAATCCACTTGGCTGATGTGGTTAACTTTAAGATTTCAGTCCCGCTACACTACAGTTCCCTAATCAGGGACATACCTGAAATTGCATTTTGTTTCTTTATTTTTATTCTGTTTGCTACTGACTCTCGTTTTAAATCCATAACAGGCATTTTTCTTTTCACGGCTGCTGTGAAAAAAAGTAAAAACTTTACTTTAAACTTTATTTTAGATCATTTGTTCATGCTCGTCTTGTCTTATGTCTAACATATGCATCGCAAAAGATTAGAAATGAAACTAATATAAACACAGAAAGGGATGAGAAACAGGCGGTGGCAAACTCTGCAAAACTAGTGTCGATAAACCATCTCAGGCTGTGGAAAAGTCTGTATTATTATATGAAATATGAATCAAAAGCAAATGACTAAAGATCATTACATACTATTCCGCAGCCTGAGATTGTTTATCTTCATTAGTTTTGCAGAGTTTTGTGGAGTTTGCCGCCGTCTGCTGAGCGGAAATGACGTCATAGACATAATAATGAATAATTTTAGAAATAAACTCGCACAAATGAAAATGGCCACAGCACAAAACAGCACAAATGAAATATAAACTTTTTCTATAATTTTCTGCCTGTTTTGAGGCAAGATGTTAAATCTTGAGGGTCTGGACCACGTCATTGGCCAGAAATAAAACTGCAAATATCTTAAGAACTATAATTGCACAAATAAAACTTTATGCAGCACAAAACAGCACAAATGAAGCACAAACGACTGACTCCATTTTGGATGTTTTAGTGCATTTTTAACCTTCCTGTGGGTCTGACCCCAATTTGATCTATAAAAGAATTGTTAATTTCTCCAAAACGAAAGCAGCACAAATGAAACTTTTGCAGCACAAACGAAGCATAAATAATTAACATAGTTTTTGTGTAGGTTTGTGTTTGATGGAACCAACGCAGGTCTTAAACGTGGTATTGTTAAACTAAGACGCATACACTCATCTGGGATGTAAAGTTACATTTTTCATGATCCTTTTCGCTCCAGTTCTGCTTTCCCAGTGAAACATTGTTCTTTTTCACCACGATTGCGCCAATGAGCTCAGGCCATTGAAAACAGCAGGGCGCCATCTTGGATTCATCTTCCAGATTTGATTATAGTTCTATGCTCTGTAAACAGAACTGAGCCCCTCCAGACTCGCACTCACGGTGCCCTAATGTAAGTGAATGAGGCGACTATTTTATTTTCACTTTCAAACCTAGGCATAGGCATGTTCATACATGAAAACCTGTATGCTCCGACCAATTAAAAAAAAATATATAAAAAGATTATTATTATTTTTTCCCCCGGAAGGGCAATTTCAGTCGACTAGGCCATACGGGCAGCTGCCAGGGCAACCAGAGCAACGCCCCTGTGCACGTCCCTTATGACAACAGTGGCTAAATGCTGCAGCAGGAGCCCAGAGGGTGGAGGAGGGAGTAGGACTCACTGTGGGACCTGTCAGACCCGTCTAACCCCTCTCCCAGGCGCCATTCGTCTGTGAGGAGTGTAAAAACACTCACGGCGCAAGTAACATGATTTGATATAAGATAGAAAGTCAAAGTTTAGGCAGAAGAAATAACAGGACTGGAGAGGGAACAGCGTAGTGTAGTAGTAGTTAATACGTTGTGTAAGGCCTTGTGGGATTGGATGTGTCAAAAATTTTATTTAAATTCCCATAATAACAACAAGAGCCTATCCAAACATTAACCTGTAGCCTACAGTAATAAGAATTTATGGTGCTAATGTAGAAAATGGCAGACTAATATAAAAAGGGCAGGATATATGAACTGAAACTTCTATTTATTTATAGGCTATTTTTTATTTATTTAATTTTTATTTAGTTAGTTTTATTTATTTTGTGCTTGTGTTGGTTTGAATGACACACAACATTTTGAGATACATAAGCTTTACACCACCCCTCAAAAGTTTGGACACCTTCAGATTCAACGTATGTTTTCTTTAAGTTACTTTCTGCATTTTATTCACACAGAAGACATCAAATATATGATACAAAATGTCAGGTGAGTCTGAGTCTGTGCAGGTGAGTCTGGGTCTGTGCAGGTGAGTCTGGGTCTGTCTGCAGGTGAGTCTGAGTCTGTGCAGGTGAGTCTGAGTCTGTGCAGGTGAGTCTGGGTCTGTGCAGGTGAGTCTGAGTCTGTGAAGGTGAGTCTGGGTCTGTGCAGGTGAGTCTGAGTCTGTGCAGGTGAGTCTGGGTCTGTGCAGGTGAGTCTGGGTCTGTGCAGGTGAGTCTGAGTCTGTGGAGGTGAGTCTGGGTCTGTGCAGGTGAGTCTGAGTCTGTGCAGGTGAGTCTGGGTCTGTGCAGGTGAGTCTGAGTCTGTGCAGGTGAGTCTGAGTCTGTGCAGGTGAGTCTGGGTCTGTGCAGGTGAGTCTGAGTCTGTGAAGGTGAGTCTGGGTCTGTGCAGGTGAGTCTGAGTCTGTGCAGGTGAGTCTGGGTCTGTGCAGGTGAGTCTGAGTCTGTGCAGGTGAGTCTGAGTCTGTGCAGGTGAGTCTGGGTCTGTGCAGGTGAGTCTGAGTCTGTGGAGGTGAGTCTGGGTCTGTGCAGGTGAGTCTGAGTCTGTGCAGGTGAGTCTGGGTCTGTCTGTGCAGGTGAGTCTGAGTCTGTGCAGGTGAGTCTGAGTCTGTGCAGGTGAGTCTGGGTCTGTCTGTGCAGGTGAGTCTGAGTCTGTGGAGGTGAGTCTGGGTCTGTGCAGGTGAGTCTGAGTCTGTGCAGGTGAGTCTGGGTCTGTCTGCAGGTGAGTCTGAGTCTGTGCAGGTGAGTCTGGGTCTGTCTGTGCAGGTGAGTCTGAGTCTGTGGAGGTGAGTCTGGGTCTGTGCAGGTGAGTCTGAGTCTGTGCAGGTGAGTCTGGGTCTGTCTGCAGGTGAGTCTGAGTCTGTGCAGGTGAGTCTGGGTCTGTGCAGGTGAGTCTGAGTCTGTGCAGGTGAGTCTGGGTCTGTGCAGGTGAGTCTGGGTCTGTGCAGGTGAGTCTGAGTCTGTGCAGGTGTGTGAAACAGAACTGGTCCTCCAAGTTTTATGTACTAAGTATTATTTAACCTAACACCCTTCCTAACAACGCTCTTAATAATACACATGAACCATACATTCAGCTGTCATGATCTGAGCCAAGATCTATTCAAATATAATTGTCACTATGAACACTGAAACGGGAAATGTGCATGAAGTTCCTGTTTGTGGTGCCAGCCAGGCGGCATTCACTCCAACAGGTGCACAGGGAAGGGGGTGGATTACTTTCTGCATTTTATTCACACAGAAGACATCAAATATATGATACAAAATGTCAGGTGAGTCTGAGTCTGTGCAGGTGAGTCTGAGTCTGTGCAGGTGAGTCTGAGTCTGTGCAGGTGAGTCTGAGTCTGTGCAGGTGAGTCTGAGTCTGTGCAGGTGAGTCTGGGTCTGTGCAGGTGAGTCTGGGTCTGTGCAGGTGAGTCTGGGTCTGTGCAGGTGAGTCTGAGTCTGTGCAGGTGAGTCTGGGTCTGTGCAGGTGAGTCTGGGTCTGTGCAGGTGAGTCTGAGTCTGTGCAGGTGAGTCTGGGTCTGTGCAGGTGAGTCTGGGTCTGTGCAGGTGAGTCTGAGTCTGTGCAGGTGAGTCTGAGTCTGTGCAGGTGAGTCTGGGTCTGTGCAGGTGAGTCTGGGTCTGTGCAGGTGAGTCTGAGTCTGTGGAGGTGAGTCTGAGTCTGTGCAGGTGAGTCTGAGTCTGTACAGGTGTGTGAAACAGAACTGGTCCTCCAAGTTTTATGTATTGTGTATTATTTAACCTAACCTAACCTATTATTTAACCTAACACCCTTCCTAACAACACCCTTAATAATACACATGAATCAGACATTCAGCTGTCATGATCTGAGCCAAGATCTATTCAAATATAATTGTCACTATGAACACTGAAACGGGAAATGTGCATGAAGTTCCTGTTTGTGGTGCCAGCCAGGCGGCATTCACTCCAACAGGTGCACAGGGAAGGGGGTGGATCTTAGGAAACGGCCGAATAAATACTGTAGTCAATGAGTCAATGACTTTATACTGAAATGTGTGTGGAGCATTCAGCAGGTCTACAGAACCAGACCCAAAGATCAGAACCAGACCCAGAGCAGGTAGGTACAAGATATTATGAGAATTATAGAATTAGCAAAACAACTGATGGGTAAATTAACAAATACAATAAGAACATAGATCATTCATGTTTTAATGTCTTAGTTCTGGTTTAGTTCTAGTTTAATCCTGATTTAATCATGGTTTAGTCCCTGTTTGATCCTGGTTTAAATCCTACTTTTGTCCTGGTTTAGTCCTAGTTTGTTCCTAGTTTGGGCCTGGTTTAATCCTGAAATAGACCTGGTTTAGTCTTAGTTCAGCTCCATTAGACCTTGTGTTTTTTAAAATTGTATTTACTGATTTGATAAAAAAAAGGGATAGTTGAGTAGCCAAATAAAAGTAGAATAATGTTATTCAAGCAGAAGTACAAAATGGTCTAAAAATTACTAAAATAAGAGTAATAAAGTATTTGTTGAAACTACTACTCAAGTAAGAGTAATTTAAAGAGCAACTGTAGGATTATGCTGTCTGCTTTATAATTTAGAATTAGTGCAACTGAAAAGACAAAAAATAAATAATATTTTCAAAGGACAGACACAAAAATTAGACAAGCTAAACCAGATATGGAGGAGCTGCAAGAAACACAAATGTTCAAATCAGTTCATATTGACACATGAAGCTTTTTGTCACTTTAGAGTCAGTCGCAGTAGGAAGAGGAAGTACAACATTTACTCAAGTAAGAGTAAAAGTCCTCGCGTACACCTATGCCCGTCGTGCAAATGCTGCGTCCTGCAAATGACTGCCCTGCAAAACAACATGCCCTGCAAACAACTGCCCTGCAAACAACTACCCTGCAAACAACTGCCCTGCAAACAATTGCCCTGCAAACAATTGCCCTGCAAACGACACGCCCTGCAAACCGCTTCCAGCACACACTGCTCTCAGCAAACACCGCTTCCAGGAAATGTGGCGCCCCGCAAACGCCACGCCCCACACTAACCCTAATAACCGTAAGCCCCAGCCACACTTTTCATCTGCTTTACAGTGTGTTATATCCAGGCCGAGATCATGTATTAGTGATTCAAATTTCAGCACGATCGGACTAAGTCTGTGCCAATGGGAGCACATCTTGACATTGAATATTGTCTAAAATTTTGATTGAACTTTGCGGCTTCGCTGCACGTAAACGATGCGTAAACCAGTTACTGAAAAAATTCATCTAACTTTTGAAGCCACACTTCTCTAGATGACGTATGGTGATTTTCAGTCCTGTGGGTGAAGCGCCTTCAGAGGAGTTCGTTCAAAGCCAACATGAGCCAAAATGTGGACTCTGCATTTTGAAGATTTCAATCCAAGATGGCCGCCTTTTGCTTTGTCAGGGGGCGTGGCTATAATAATATTTTTTGTTTGTCTTCATGTGACGAATGTGTGTACCGAATTTTGTGGCTCTACGACAAAGTTGAGCTGGGACGGCTCCCATAGGAGTGGGCGGAGCCTAATATTCGAGGTGGTGAATTATCTCCACACATGAAACCTCGAGGGCCGGAGTTTAAGAGCAACAGATTTAAACTTTCATCTGTGCCACTTCTGTTGCACTGTTAAACAAATCTGCACAACAAAGACGCACTTAGTCACTTTATTTAATGGTGCAATAATTGCAAAAATCTTGTGCAATAGAGCTAGTGTAATAATTATCTGTGCAATAATTTATCTGTGCAATAATTATCTGTGCAATAGGGTTAGTGCAATATCTTGGACACTTTTTGGTTGTGCAGTGCACAAATGTGCTTCATGTATTTTGTGACTGTTGTGTAATGTACGAAGTGTAACTGTGTTTTTAAGATGTGGGCAGGGCCCAAATCAAATTTCCCGTTGGGGACAATAAAGTTTATTTTATCTGATCTTATCTTATGACAGAAAAGGACTCTTTCTGACCTTTAAACCATGTTAGAATGTTGTTTCCTTGTAACAAACATACCTGGAGTTGTGTTTTGTTTCATTCACACATGTTTGAGTAATCCTGGGGATTCGTTTTAATGCCATCAGTGGTAGTTTCTCCTTTCACCTTGAATTCAGTGCAGATTGGTAATTCTAAGGCTGAAATTATCCAAATGATTCTACTGAACCCCTTCCAAGCAGTTCGCCAAAGAATTTCTTAATTATCCACCTTATTATGCCTCACCCACTTCTGTCTCTAAACGCTCCTAAATCATGCTGGGGGGGCCATTCTGGTTATACAAAAATCCTCTAGGGTTTTTTAAAACGCCTTTATCGTCCCTCATGAATTTACAGTCAAGATCAGTACATACGACCTGAATCATGACAGTGACACGGCAACTTCTGGAATAAGGTGAATACATATTGTACTGAATGACTCAAATCTGATGAACTCATATTGTAAATATAACCTCTGGATGCCCAACTTTGTCACTATTAAATGGGTAAAGGTGAAGCATTCCTATGTGCAGTTTCTCATGACAGCTAAAAGAAAGGACATAAAACTGGATTCACTTTAAAGGTAATTAAAATACCTCTCCCTTCTTTCATCTGGTTTGACCTGACTTTCACAATGTTCTCTTTTGTGCCAAGTCATTGACAGCACGTCTAATCTCTTTTTTTTCTCAGATTAGTTAATAAAAATATTACAAATCCCTATGCACACACAGGAGAAACATACTACAGTATCTGAGCAACCTCTAAACACAGAGTAAACGTCTGGTTCAGCTGAGCTTCCAGCAGATTTGCCCCAAAGATCTCACTGTTCTACATGATGAGAATAAGCAAAGCAACAGTTTATTGTTTTAACAATAGTGGATAAAGACAGTGACCTGCCCTGAGATCCTCCAGGAACAGCAGATTTACACCATCACATGTGGCAGGAAAACAGAAATGCTTTAGCTGTTGTTAGTTAACAGTATCTAAACCCATAAAACACATTCTTTAGCTTCAGTAGATCATAACAGAAAACAAAGTAAATGATTTCCACCACAGTCTGTCCCGGATTTGTCGACATGTCGCCGATTCATGGAGCCTGTCTTGTAGGATAACTCATTTACGCTTCAAACTTTCTCTTTCTTCTCTTTCTTCTCTATACCTCAAGAACCATGGCATCTCACAATGAGGAAGTGTCAGCCGAGGCCAGGAGCAAGTGCGCCAAGGCCTGGGAGAAGAGGCACAAAGCGGCAGTGATTCTGGCCCGGGGCGGCAGCAAAGGCATCCCGCTAAAGAACATCAAGTCCCTGGCTGGAATCCCGCTGATCGGCTGGGTGCTCCGGGCTGCGATCGACTCGGACTTATTTGACAGGTAAAACAAAAACAAAAAATTAGAATTATATAAATCGAAGATAACCATTTGTATTTTGGTTGTTCTGCAGTTTAGGTCTGTAGAGTCCATATGACACTATTTTCTGATCTGCTATAATGTTTCCTCATCACAAACTCACCTGGAGTTGTGTTTTGTTTCATTCACGTGGGGTTTTTCTCTCAAACAGAAAACACTCAGGGCTGAAATGATCCAAATAATTCTCGTCAAGGTCTATGGAGTTTAAAAACACAGTGGAGCACTTCCTGTATTACCACGTGACATCACAAGGTGGAACAGAGTGTTGATAGGGTAGGGTTTGTGTGATAAACGTGTGTGAATGAAAGAAAACACAACTCAGATCTGTTTGTGATGAGGAAACTACATTATACACGACAAAAAAGGATTTTCTAGCAGAGTTAAACTGACTCGAATTAAGCAGATTCATCTTAAAAGACCAATTTTAAGATTTTTTTTACTTAAAAGGTGAGATTTTTTTTACTTGTTTCAAGATAGCCTCAGAATTGCCCGTCTCTACTAAACAAAAGGTAAAAAGGAGCTGTTAACTTGAAAACTACCGCTTCATGACATCACAAGGTGGAACAGAGCATTTTGAGACTCAAACATGTGTGAATGAAACTAAACTCCAGGTATGTTTTTGAGAAGGTAACAACATTATAACATGGCTTAAAGCTCACGTGAGTCAATTTTGTGGAATACGGGACCTTTAAACCCAGATGCCCTTCAAAAGTCAATTCCAGCACGGCAAAAAAGACCTATCAAAAAATAAGAAAAAAATACAAATTTTAAGGTAAAAATGCCCTATTTTAAGTGAAATTTTCTGCCAGTGCAGTAAGAAATTTTCACTTACCAAGTTTTCTTAAAACAAGACAAAATACGAATGTTCAAGTTTCAAGTATTTATGGCAAGATTTTTCCCCTTATTGGTTTGAGAAGGAAGTTAAAGAGGCTTAACCTGGACTGAGTTAATATAAAAGTGCTTAAAATAAGTTCTAATATCGAGATAAGATAAATCAGGATGGAATATCTTGAAACAAGTAAAAATATATTATCTTATTAAGTTAAAAAAATCTTAAAATTGATCTTTTAAGATGAATCTGCTTAATTCAAGTCAGTTTAAGCTAGAAAATCCTTTTTTGTCGTGAGGTTAAGTTGTGCACCTTGAGAACCTTTATACACAGCTACAATCACAAAAAAATAACAGTAAAAATAGATAAGCTGCAGGCAGATTTGTTTCAGCTTCGCACAAGAACATCCACAGATCTCCTGGGGTCATGAACAGGTCGACCGTGTCCTAAAGCCCAAATAGGTGTGTCTGGCTGCTCGTCTGTGAGTGTTTCAAAGTGTGAAGCTTATGATTAGCTGTAATTATCAATATGTCAACACAGGCTAAGATTACTGTCAGCATAAGATTTAACTTCCATCAAACACTCTCAACTCAGCTGTGGAACCTCCAAGACTAAGTGCAATCGCTAATCCAGGAAATACACTGTTAGGACAATATTTTTAATCGAACTGTAGCTTTATTGATCAAGAAGTTTGGCCATTTTAAAGGTGTAACTTTTCTGGTGGAGGGTCTGTCAAATGCTTTTCTTTCTTTCGTGGAGATGTTATCGCTTTGTCCGGAACGTTTCACAGTATTGAACCTTTTTATCTTCATGGAGAGAAAACTAAACCAAGGTCAAGGTCAGATCTGCGGAGAGGCGACCCCGCTCAGAGCCAGAACGCCTGTTTTTCAAGCCGTTTCTGAGCCATAAAACCACCTGTAATTGAATAAATGTAAAGTCGAGCTGTTTAATGACAAACTGTGGAACATTCCAGACGGAGGAATGTCACATGCACAGAAACAGGTAATGGACCCCGAGCCAAAAAAAATGACAAAATGCATTTTTAAAGTAATATTTGCCAGACAAAAATGAAAACGTGTTTAAAATTACAAATGGTTGTACGTGATGATTTTGAGCTCTGTAATTATTGAAGCGTTTGTTGTTATTTCGCCGTGAAGTCGAATGATTCATTGTTGTAGCCTGAAGCTCCTGTGTTTGCACTGTACACTGTGAACCAGCTTAACTGCCTTTATATTATAACACAAATACCCCCAGCTTTGTTACTCTACTGTAATGTCAGACCTGTGCCCAAATTATAGGACTAAAAATAAAATAAAAATGACCACATCAGAGACTTATGTTATGTTCTGGTAGGGACGAGATGTTATTGCCTTTCCTAGAATGTTCCAGGTTATGGTTAAACATTTATCGCATTTATTCAGTAAAAGGTGACCCACAAAAATAAAATAAACATGCATTCTTCCTGATTTTTACTCTTAAAATATAAAAAACAGCTCATTTTAAACAGTTTGCAGTGGTCCAAAGTTATTCCTCACTTCCCTTATGCCTTCAGAGCATCTTAATTATGCACCGCAATGAGTTTATAAGCACTTATTCGCAACTTTTTTTTGCCGTGACAGTAAAATTAAGAACAACTAGCATCTCTCTCACATCTCTGGGCTCACTTCTCCACAGATCTGACCTGTAACTTGTGGAATAAATAAGTTTAATGCCGCACTGTAACATACAATCCAGTCAAAATGATCACATCTCCACAGAGACGGACGAGCAGGCAGCAGCCGGGCCCTGCTCCAGGAAAGTCTCATCATGCGTCTTTAATGATCCATTCGTAACCCAGACTAAACGGGAAGAGACGTATTTGTCAGTGAACAGCTCATACACCACCGGAGTCTGTCGTTTGGTCCGGGCTCGCGTCTTCGTGTGAGGAACCTTTATTTCTGCACTAATCAGGACTGAACTTGTTTATCACACTGGCTCATCTTAAGACTCTCAAACAGCCGTTGTCTCCATGAAAGGATGTGAACTATGAGGAAGACGTGCGTTTGTGACGACTGCAACTCACGAACAAGATACACATGAGAGAAGTGCTCAGAGGATCACAAAAGTATAGAGTAAAAGCGGTAAAAAGAACCCATTTTAGTCGCACGTTACAGTGACCACACCATAAAGGGTCCGTATCGCCCTGTTTTCTGATGCGTTATAATGTCGTGTCCTCACCACAAACAGACCTGCAGTTGTGTTTCGTTTCAGTCACACGTGTTTAACTTTTCCTCTCAAACAGAAAACGCTCTGTTCCACCTTGTGACGTCATGCGGTAATACAGGAAGTGCTCCTCTGTATTTTGAAACTTTATACGACTTCAGTAAAATCATCTGGATAATATCAGGCCAGAGATTTCTGATCTCTACCGAACAAAAGGCAAAAGCTGTTCACTTTAAACCCACTGCATTACATCATAAGGTGGAACGGAGCATCGCGAGCTGTGGTGACGTAAACAGATTAACAATAAAAGGTCACTCAAAAATGTGCGAATGAAACAAAACACAACTCCAGGTCTGTTCTCGATGATGTAACAACATTATAACACGGCTTAAAGCAAGAGTCCATTTTGTGTATATATAGGATTTAATTACCCGTAATAACGTAATGACCAGAGAGTATGAAAAGAAAGAATAAAAGTATGATTCAGGCTCATACTTTACCCCAGCCCTTTAATTAAGTAGTTACTAAGTCTGAATCATTCTTAAAGGAGCTGCACCTGATTTAAAACATATAAAAACAGAACTAGTCCAGTGTAAATAGTTTGCAGTGGTCCAAAGTTTTCCCTCCTTTACCTTATGCATTAACATCTTAATTATTCTCCGCAGTGAGTTTCTAAGCACTTTTCACTACTTTTTGCCATGACGGTGAAGCTAAGTCCAACTGGCAAGTTAAATTAAACATCCCGTTACAAAAAAACACTTTGTACTTAAATGCAAAAGTTGACAGTGGGATTATTTTGACCTGAAGAGCTGCTAATATTACACAAAATTGGCTCTAATCGTGTTAAAACACCGTTTCCTTCTCAAAAACAGACCTGGAGTTGTGTTTTGTTTCATTCACATGTTTGAGTAACACTTTATTGTCAGTCTCGACTTGAATTAAGCAGATTCATCTTAAAGGATCAATTTTAAGATTTTTTTTACTTAATAAAATGAGATTTTTTTTAGTTGTTTCCAGATATTCCATCCTGATTTATCTTATCTCAATATTACAACTTATTCTAAGCACTTTTTATATTAACTCAGTCCAGGTTAAGCCTCTTTAACTTCCTTCTCAAACCAATAAGGGGAAAAATCTTGCCATAAATACTAAATATACTAAATACTGCTGAGAACAAGATTCATATTTCGTCTTGTTTTAAGAAAACTTGGTAAGTGAAAACTTCTTACTGCACTGGCAGATAATTTCACTTAAAATAGGGCATTTTTACCTCAAAATTATTATTTTTTTCTTATTTGTTGACAGGCCTTTTTTGCAGCAGTAACATAGATAAGAAAATCGAGCAATCTGGACATCGTTTAAAATCGATTATTACTGAATTTGAACTGAACATACATGAATTATTTGGTGTCTAACTTTGCACAGACTCTGACTTTATTTCTCGACATGTGAAAGTGAAACTAGAGCAGAGCAGGTGCACAGTACAGCAGGTAAAAGGTCGTTAAATAATCATACAATAACAATCATAAAAAAGGGAAACGTGTAAGTAAATAATAAGTAACTTTAACTGGAGTGTGGCATTACACCATCACGTCGATATATCTCCAATATCAACACCGATGCTTTTTTTCATTTGCGTGACAATATTATCTTTTATTGTACTACATGTTATTAAATAGTTATGAAATAGCTGTTGGTGTTAGAACAGGGCGGAGCTTGTTGAATGTTCCCGTAATCATTAACTTTAATGATTTATTTAACCCGGCTCCACACCAGGCGGCCTGTATGAAGAAGCCACTCATTAAACAGGCGTAGTTTTTATTTACTCTGTGCTGTGTTGGCAGGATTTGACTTTCTTATCACGAGAGCAGTTTTGGTAACACTTTATAATAAGGTGCCATAATAAACAGCAAACTAATCATTACCGAACCCTTCATTAATATTTGTTAATTCTTAAGCCATGTTAGAATGTGGTTATGTTATGAAAAACGTATCCGACACATTCACACAGGGTGGAGTAATCCTTTATTATTAGTCTGTGTACATCTAAACTAAATATGCATCCTTCCACCTTGTGATATCACGAAGTGGTGGTTTTTAAGTTAACATCAACCTTTTTACATTTTGTTCCAGAGAGATTGGAAATTCCAGGGCCGAAATGATCCAAATGATTCGAGGGAGTTTTCGAGGGACTTTTCTGTCCGTCTATATCTCGAATATCAACACTGATACTGAAACATTAGCTGAATTATCCATCCATCCATCCATCCATCTTCTCCCGCTTAATCCGGCTGGGTCGCGGGGGCAGCGTGCTGCCCAATCCTCATAGCACCTGACCCCCCCATGAACCCCTCTGCAGGTGGTGAGCCCACAGGAGGGTGGACAACATGGTCCTTGATGTTAGTTCATAGGGGTGCGGGCATGTTTTGGGTTGATGGGGGAAACCGGAGCACCCGGAGGAAACCCATCCAGACACGGGGAGGAACATGCAAACTCCACACAGAAAGGCCCGGGCGACCCGGGGATCGAACCCTCAACCTTCTTGCTGTGAGGCCTGAGTGTTGCCACTCAGCCACCGTGCCGCCAGCACGGAATTAGGTTTCAGTTAAATCGATCTCCTGGTTGAACCTTTGTTTAGAAGTAATAAGACAGAAACAGAAATAAAGTCCGGCTCATTTGCTCGCTGTGACCTTGGTACAGTAAGAACCTGTAGCAGTGGATATACAGAATAGTGAAGTCTAGTTATTTATCCAAACAATCCCAAACAGCTACCGTGTTTTTCAGACTATAAGTCGCTCCGGAGTATAAGTCGCACCAACCAAAAAATGCACAACGAAGAAGAAAAAAACATATATAAGTCGCAACAGACTGTAAGTCGCACTTTCCTCTTAAAGGCGAGTTATAGAAACACCAACAGAACAGAGAAGAACAGGCTGAACATGTGTCTGGTTTGTTCACGTCACATATGAACAGTTCTTCACAAAACTAGAGCAGAAACAACAGAACAGAATAATCTTACCGAACTCTCCATCTCGCTCCAAATCACTAAATCCACTGAATTCTTCTTCCTCGGTGTCACTTCTGAGTAACTCCACCAGCTCCAGATAAATTCAGCTTTTAGCCGCGATGAGCTTTTGTTTTCTTCAGTTCAGTTCGAGTTTCCTCCACTTTTCTCCATCAAACACAAGTTTCTCGTTCACTCCAAACTTTCTTCCGGCTGCTCGATTGTTCCTCTCTTCCTCCGCTCTTCACACGTTTCCGGTTCTTGCTCAGTATTTACCGTAAGTAATAATGTGTTTGTGCACATTGGTTTAAGTTTTACAGAAACGAAACTTAAAGCCTCGTGACTCATTTCCAGAAAAAAAAAAAAAAACAGCTGGTGCTGATGCAGAAGCTTCTGTCGCTCTAAAGGACCAGATTCAGTGGACAAAAAAAAGTGGATTTAAGTAAGAAAACAGGAGTGAGGTGCTGCAGTTGGTGACAGAAGTGACAGTGGAGCAGGAGGAGGAGCCTGAGGCGGAGCAGATGCTGGTACAAGCCTAGAGCGCCCCCTGTGGCTCAGTGTGAAAATCACCAACATGTGAAATTATATCTCACTGTGGAAACGCGTCGGCTCCTTCGATGCAATAAAGGACTTTTAATATATTCAGTCGGTGCCTCGGGTTTGGACCTCGCCCATGTTACATTTACGTTTAGATGAACTGAAATATTTCATATATAAGTCGCACCTGAGGATAAGTTGCAGGAAACACCCAAACCATGAAAAAAATACGGTAAATAACACTTGAATAGCACAGTGACTCTCTGGTATAAGAGGTTTAACTGTGTTTAACGAAATAAGTGCCGTCCCTACGCCGGTATCGTTCTGTATTGGGTATCGGCAGACACTTAAAGTCCAAGTATTGGTATTGGAACTGAAAAAAGTTGGATCGGTTCATCCCTTTTGATATATTTTTCAAACCTGTTTCTTCATAGTTCTGGCTTTAATATCGAACATGGAGACAAAGGTCAGTGGTAATTTATCGCTGTCATGTGTTTCAAGTTTGAGTAATTACAGCTTTTATTGCACTAAAGCACCAGGGAAAGTCAAAGAATGTGTTAAGTTTTGTAATGACAATAATTATGTGTGTGGTCTGTGGAGACGAGTGTTATCACGATACAAACATTTAAATGTCTATTTCAAATGCAAAAGAATTGACTCAATACTCAGTGCTGATTCTGATACCACGATGATCATTTTTTAAAAAGTAGTTTCAGTATCGATTAGTGTCTGATTTTCGATACTTCTGCTGTTAATGCTGTTTGTGTTCCTAGTGTCTGGGTGTCGACGGACCACGACGACATTGAGAAAGTGGCGCGTTCTTGGGGAGTTAAAATCCACCGCAGGTCAGCAGAAGTGTCAAAAGACTCATCCTCCTCCTTGGATACAATTCAAGAGTTCATGCGCCTCAACCCAGGTCTGACCCTCTGATCTTCTCCTCTGACCCACTCCTCTGCACCTCTGACCCTCTCCTCTGCTTATCTGACCCACTCTTCCCCTCCTCTGACCCACTCCTCTTCTCCTTTTCTCCTCTGACCCTCTCCTCTTCTCCTTTGCTCCCCTGACCCTCTCCTCTGGTCCTCTGATCCACTCTTCTGCTCCTCTGACCCTCTCCTCTTCTCCTTTGCTCCTCTGACCCACTCCTCTTCTCCTTTGCTCCCCTGACCCTCTCCTCTGCTCCTCTGACCCACTCTTCCCCTCCTCTGACCCTCTCTTCTTCTCCTTTGCTCCTCTGACCCTCTTCTCTCCTTCTCTGTCTCTCTCCTCTTCTCCTCTGACCCTCTCCTCTGCTCCATCTGACCCTCTCCTCTCCTCCTCTGACCCTCTCCTCTTCTCCTCTCCTCTGCTCCATCTGACCCTCTCCTCCTCTGACCCTCTCCTCCTCTGACCCTCTCCTCTGCTCCTCTGACCCTCTCCTCCTCTGACCCTCGCCTCCTCTGACCCTCTCCTCTTCTCCTCTGACCCTCTCCACCTCTGACCCTCTCCTCTGCTCCTCTGACCCTCTCCTCCTCTGACCCTCTCCTCTCCTCCTCTTCTCCTCTGCTCCTCTGACCCTCTCCTCTTCTCCATCTGACCTTGTTAAGTTCGTTTCCTTTCTCCTTTCGTTTAGAGGTCGACCTCGTGTGCCACATCCAGGCCACGTCTCCCTGCCTGCACCCGTTCCACCTGAAGGAGGCGCTGTCGTACATCTTTGAGCAGGACTATGATTCTGTGTTCTCTGTTTCCAGGGTGCACCACTTCCGCTGGCAGGAAGTCAGTAAAGGAAGTACGTGAAATTCATTTGGATACTTTTACTGGAGTTCATATTGACTAATTAAAGGTGCACTGTGTAACTTCTTGGTTTGGGGTTTGTCACCTGCTTGTTTCTCTGGAGATGTCATTGTTCTGCTCAGAATGTTCCACAGTATGACATTAAACAGCTCTACCTTACATTTATTTCAATTACAGGTGGGTTAATAGCTCAAAAATACCTAGAAAAACAGGCATTCTGACTGTGAGCGGGGTCGCCTCTCCACAGATCTGACCTGTAACTCTGGGTTGGTATCCATACACTGCAAAAAACAAAATCTTGTCAAGCTAAAATGACTTTGATTAAGAAAGTTTTACCATGATTTGACTAAATTTCACTTGACAAGTAAAATGATCTGCCAGAGCAGTAAGATTTTTGTACTTAAAATATGAAAATACGTCTTGCAGCACTTAAAATAAGAAAAAACAACTTTTTGCACTTAAAATAAGAAATAAAATCAAATGTTGCTTGAATTAAGAAAAACCCTTATTCCACTGACAGATAATTTCACTTGTCAAGACGAATCTGCTCAAATAAAGTAAAATGTCCTTAGTTTAACTTTTAAAAAGTTAACAAAAGTTAAAAACTTTTGAAAGTCCATTTTGAAGAATAGCTGTGCTTTAAAGATGCACTGTGTAACTTTTTGATTGAGGGTCCGGCACCTGCTTGTCTTCATGGAGATGTTATTACTTTGTCTTGAATGTCCCACAGTATGGTATTAAACTTATCTATATCCACGGAGACAAGCCTGCAATGCCTCCAGGCCAAGTTACAAGTCAGATCTGTGGAGAGGTGAGCTCACTCACTGTAGGAAAGCATGTTTTTTGTATTATATTTGAGCAGTAAACCACCTCAGTGAACAAATGCAACTTTAATGCCAAAATATCTCTATGGAAACAAGCTCGTGATGGACCCCGTACCAGAAAAGTTACACAGTGCAACATTTGAAACTGGATTTTTTCCTGATTATTTATTATTTTTTCCCAGCTGGGGAGTTGACGCGCCCCCTGAACCTTGACACTTATCATCGTCCACGCCGACAGGACTGGGACGGGGAGCTGTGTGAGAACGGCTCCTTCTACATCGGAACCACAAAAGTGATCCAGGAAGAAGGACGGATACAGGTCAGAGACGGTCGCTATACTGACATTTCAAACTCACTTACAATAGGAACAGACTAAGGGCGGGGATCATTACCAAGTTTCCGATACCGTACATACCTCCTTACATGGGCTACGATATGGTATACGATATATCTCAAATCGATTTGATTCAATAAAAAAATAAAGGCTAAATCATGGCTGTGATACTAAAAATCTTTGTTAAACCACTTCTTGTGCAAAGTTAATATGAAACACACCCATTTTAAATCATCAAGAAAGTGAAAATGTCAAATGTGCTGCATAAATGAGTTTTCTTCCTCTAAGTAACCAACAAAACTGTAGCGCTGTAATAAAATATAAAAAAAAATACTCTTGACGATATAGTGCTATCGATACCATATCATCACATTAAACAATACGATATATCAATATTCTGATATTTTTGCACACCCATGGAATAGACCCGATACTCAGTACTGATTCTGATACCACAATGATGATAAAAAACACAATTTCTTTAGACAATAGTGTGATTTTATGTGATTTTCTAACATTAAATTGCAGTTCTTTCTTTTCTATTCCCACGTGTTCTTCTATCTGTGTAATCCGTCAGTGGTCCATGGGCGTATTCTAGTCACTGTGCTTGTTTTGATGTTTTAAAACTCATTCGAAAGCTATTCAAGAAAGGTACTAATCTGTCCTGGCAATAGGACTTCTTTTTTAGCATCAATACCTTCTTAACCTCCTGAGACCCGAGCTTTTGTCTGGTGTGCATTTTTCATTTCTTCTTGCTGTTTGGGATAAGTAGGACCTACTAAGTAAGTCTTCTGTATGACACCATTGGTTAAAAAATGTAAAAACATTAAAATATATAAATAAATTACAAAAAACAAACAAACAGCAATTAGCTGTTTATTTCAAGCCCTAAACCTGCCAAATGTGACGTAGGTCGACCGTGAGCGGGTTGGGGTTCAGTGAGTGAGGTTAAAAACACACAAAAAGGCCTGAAAATGTGGTCCACAGTTTAAATTTTTTTCTGGTTTTCAGTCGTTACAAAAAAAAGTAGAGGTGCAAAAAGTGGAGACAGGCAGCAGTTTCCCCATAGCAGCAGAAACGTCCAGCGATTTATAACTGTAAACTCATCTAAATATTCCCAAGTTTACCTAACAACAGGTACAATCAATAATATAACATAGTCCCAATGTCTTCAAACGAGGACATGACATTTACTGATGCTCTCATCTGCTGTGGTCAATAAAATGGGTCAAATTTTAATGCCAAATGAAGAGACATTAAGATACATGAAGAGACATTATTGTACATAAATACATTGGTTTTATTCATAAATTTTGCATCTAAACTTTACCATGCAGTTTTTTTTTACTTTCGGGAGCTGCTGTAGAGGTTTTTAGTTGATTACAGGTGAAAGTTTAAAATAATTGAAAATCATGGTGCTAAGAGGCAAAAATGTAATGTCCTCGTATGGGGCCACAGGGTCTCAAGAGGTTAAATTAGTATCTAGTTTCGATACTCGTTTTAGTATCTGATTTTTGGTGCTTTTGACAACTCTATAAGTGAGTTATAGAAATGCTACTACGGTTTTTCCCCTAATAAAAGGTTCTGAAAGCCTTGGAATACTTTGGCCGAAATGTTACAGCATAAAACTTGTATAGCTGCATAGTGATAAGTAGATGACACCACAACTCTGAGTTAATTACTGTTATTAACTGTAGAGTTTTCAATGTAAATGAGCTCTAAAACCACCTGTAACTGAATAAATGTAAAGTAGAGCTGTTTAATGTCACACTGACGAACACTGCAGGCAGAGCTAAGTTGCACAATGCACCTTTAAATAATATTGTGGTTGTTTCGTGTTTGTTTCCAGGGCGGTAAAGTGGCGTACTACGAGATGCTTCCCGAGTATAGTGTGGACATCGATGTGGACATAGACTGGCCCGTGGCTGAGCAGAGGGTCCTCAGGTCAGAACAAATCTCTATATGCATCTTTTTCTGCAATTCAAAGTTCTATATTACGTAGGGATGTGACGATAGCCAAAATATTGTGATATTCCATTGACAAAAGTATCACAATAATACCGTGGGCCATCACCAGATATTGAATTACACGTTTCTTTGCTTAAATTCAGGCTCATTTAGGCTAGAAAGAAACAGTCACATCAAATCAATAACATCTGCACCTTTTACCATCTAAAAACAGCAAAGGTCCAGATCACAGGTCGACTGTCTAAATCCCCTTTAGAAACTTCTCCATGCGTTTGTCTCCAGTAGGTTAGATACTGTAACGGCCTCACTGGCCTCTGCAAACGAGCTGTGAGAGCTGCAGAACATCCAGAACATCCAGAACATCCAGAACATCCAGAACATCCAGAACGCTGCAGCTCGGGTCCTGACTCCAACCAGGAAGTATGAGCACATTAGTCCTGATCTCAGGTCTCTGCACTGCCCCCTGTGGCTCAGAGACTTTAAAGCAGCTCTGCTCGTGTCTCTGTGGCCGAGCACCAAAGTCCATCTGTGACATGTTAGTGCCTCATGAACCATCTGCATCTGAGGAGCTCAGGGACCGAACTCCTGCTGGTCCCAGAGTCAGGACTAAACCCGGGGCGTTTCAGATTCATGGAGCTAAATTCTGGAACAGTGGAGAGAAAGACCTCTACTTTGACTCTATATGACAGAAAAGTTGTATATTCACAGTTGTTTCACAGTACGGCATTAAACCTTTCTGTCCTCACGGAGACCAAACCACATCAAGTTACAGGTCAGGTCAGAATTCCTATTTTTGAGCTCTAAAACCACCTGTAATTGAATAAATGTAAAGTAAAGCTGTTTAATGTCATACTGCGGAACATTCCAGGCAGAGCAATGAAGGTGACGGACCCCCAAACTGAAAAGTTACACAGTGTACTTTAAGTTTGACCTCTTCAGTGTTACGAGTGCTGTCACAATGGGCTGCACTCACCCCTGTCTCTCTGTGATTAGTTGTTAAATTGAGTTAAAACATTGACTTCTCTCGTACAAACAAGTATAAAAAAGAGCCAGTCTTCTGAACAGCTCTTTGACTGGACTTTCACCTGTTTCATGGGATCCGATTCTTTTGCATGTGTTCCTCCTTATTTCTATTTTTATTATTGTTTATCTTGATTGCATCACACTTTTCCCCCCTTTTTTGCACTAAACTGTCCTGGAGCTACTGTGACTGTTGAATTTCTCCACTGTGAGATCAATAAAGTCCTGACTTATCTTATCTTATCTTATCTTCCAAACAGCTCTTTGAAAGGAACACATGCAAAAGAGTCGGATCCCATGAAACAGCTGAATGTCCGATCACAGTTGTTCACTTGTTTGTTTCAGGTACGGATACTTTGGGCGTGACACCCAGCAGGTGGTGAAGCTGCTGTTCTGTAATGTTTCTGGGTGTCTGACGGAGGGAAGGATTTTCCTGAGCACATCTGGAGGCGAGATGATCTCCCTAAACACCAGAGACACGGTCGGGATCAGAAAGCTGAAGGCTGACGGAGTGGAGGTGAGGATTTTTAAAGATTTTTTAAATATTCACAATTCCCGATAACAATCCAATACCGATCGCATCCAGATACCGATCTTCTCACTTTTAAATCAGGAGGGAGCAAGGGGTCTGTTGTCTCGGGCCCCAGGGTTTTAAGGGCCCAGAATTGGACCCTCTTCCTATTGATTTATATTAGAGGGGGGCCCATGTGAGGCTTCATGTCCCGGGCCCCCAAAATTCTCTCGACAGGCCTGTTTTTAATGATTGTATTTCCACAATTAAGGCTTGTGCCTTTGTAGATAATTAAGGATTTCATAGTGAATTTAGCTTGAATAGTTGAATACAATTATTACAATATCATTTGTTATTATTAATATATTAAAGTCCACCACGGTGCAGTAGCTTCAGAACAGTGACAGACACTGGGTGATGTCTTCTCTCTCACTTTTTCCACCATATTATTTGTTTGAGGTGTGTAAAATCACATGGGTATTTAACATACAGTATGTAATAAACAAATTAGCTCGATGTGTCAACAGTTTTGTCTTTACAGTCTAATCACTTTTTGTGCAGTACTTGACCTTGCCACAATCATCTGATTTAATTCGAATCCAGAAATATAGTTAAAGATTAATTTTGATCAAAGAACCCTCGTCATTTGGGTGTTAAAATAACTAAAGCAGTGGACTGGACCTGCCTGTACCTGTAGACCTGCTCTCTGCTCCAGCTCTCTGCAGGTAAAAGTGCCTCTGGATCTGGACTTCCCTCTCATTTGGAGCCATAAAATTCAACCTAAACATCTGTCACTTCTGCAGTGGACTTTAGAAAGAGCGCCACCTCCTGGAAAAAAAATCCTGAACAATTACTGAAGCAACTTTATGGGACAGATTCCAGACTGAACTTAACCACAGCTTCATGAAAGATGGGGTCAAAGACAGAAGACACAAATCCCTAAGAGGACAATAAACTCACCTGTTTGTCTCTATGGATTTGTCATTGCTCTGCCTAGAATGTTCCACAGTGTGACACTAAACAGCGCTACCTTACATTTATTTAATTACAGGTGGTTTTATAGCTCAAAATACAGAGAAAAACAGGCTGTGAGCGAGGCCACCTCTCCACAGACCTGACCTGTAACTTAGTCTGGTTTGGTCTCCATGAAGGTAGAAAGGTCTAACACCGAACTGTGAAACATTCCAAGCTCATTGCGGTGAATAATTAGGATGTTGTGAACGCATAAGGAAAGTGAGGAAGAACTTTGGACCACTACAAACTGTTTAAAATGAACTAGTTCTGTTTTTCCTCTTTTTCCCGAGTGTTTTCTGTGTTTCCAGGTGATCTTGCTGACCTCCAGCCAGGACCCCGTGACTCAAGCTCTGTCCCAGACCTTGAGTTGCCGTTTGGGCTGTGAGGTGCTGTCTGTGGGGGTCACACCTCTGGAAGACCTCAAGCCTCTGGTGGAGAAGAAAGCGCTCACCTGGAAGGACGTGGCCTACATGGGTCAGTACAGGCTCTTCTACTGTCATTATCAGGGTTAGCAAAAGCATCAAAAATCAGATTCTAACTGATACTAAAACTAGCATCGAAACTAGATACTTATTTTTCACAGGTATTGATGCTAAGAAAGTCCCAATGACAGAACAGAAATGAACGTTTCCTGAATAGCTTTAGAAAGACCTTGAGCTGTAAGTGTAAGAGATAGATATAGATAGTATATCTGTCTATCTAAGAGTGCATAGACTAGTATACGCCCATGGAGCACTGAGGAACCTACCTGGACACTGAGGGATTACACAGATATAAAACCACATGAGAATAGAAAAGAAAGTACTACTTTCTGATTCTAGCGGAAGCGCATGAAAGAGTTTAAAAACAACAGTAGAGCACTTGTATTTCCACATGTAATATAAGCCCTTTAAAATGTTATTGCCCTGGAAAACCTCCGTGAAGTCGCCCCATCAAACGCAAACCTACACAAAAACTGTCAGTCGTTTGTGCCTCATTTGTGCTGCAAAAAGTTTTGTTTGTGCGATTATGGTTCTTAAGATTTTTGCAGTTTTATTTAAATTTCTGCTCAGCTGACGGCGGCAAACTCTGCAAAACTAGTGAAGAGAAATGGGCTGTGGAAAAGTCTGTGTTATTCTATAAAATATGAATCAAAAGCAAATGACTACAGACTGAAACAGACTTTTCCTCAGCCTCAGGTCGTTTCTCTTCACTAGTTTTGTGGAGTTTGTCGCCGTCAACTGAGCAGAAATGACGTCCTATAATTACCGCAGAAATAATAATGAATAATTTCAGAAATAAACTCACACAAATGAAAATCGTCACAGCACAAAACAGCACAAACCAAATACAAATGTTTTGTATCATTTTCTTCCTGTTTTGAGCTCTGTTTCACATTTTGAGGGGCTGGATGACGTCATCGGCTGAAAATAAAACAAACAAATATCCGAAGAACCAGAATCGCACAAACAAAACCACAAACAAAGCAGCACAAAACAGCACAGACGAACCACAAATGATTGACTCCATGTTGGATGTTTTAGAGCAATTTGAAGCTTCCTGGGGGTTGACCTGAATTTGACCTTTAAAAGAATCGTTAATTTCTCCAAAACTAAAAAAGCACAAACAAAACTTCTTGCAGCACAAATGAACCACAAACGATTGACAGTTTTTGTGTAGGTTTGCGTTTGATGGGGCGACTTCACGCAGGTCCCTGCTGAATATTTAACCCTCTTTCTCTCTAACTTATTTCTTGGTTTTCTCCTCAGGATGTGATGAGATAGACGTGGATTGTCTGAATCTGGCCGGTATGAGCGCAGTGCCTTCAGATACTCCGGTGGAGGCGAAAAATGGTGCCAAGTACGTCTGTAAAGGTCTAGCGGGCAAAGGAGCCATGCGGGAGTTCGCCGAACACATCCTACTGCAAAAACGAAAAGTCAAATCTCAACTGGAGCAGGACCGGATTGACCTCAGCAGCTCCTAATCCCACATGCACACACACACACACACACATACTCACACTCACACACACACACACACACCACACACACGCACACACACTCACACACACACACATACTCAGACACACTCACACACACTCACACACACACACGCACACACACTCACACACACACACAGCAGTGGTACACATAACTCGGTGGTAGGGAACACGGGAGTAGATTTTTGGAAAAAAAGAAACGGTGTTTGTGTGTAAAATTTTGTTATTATTATTTTTATTCCAATATGTACCAATCCTCTGCATGTGTCCAGTTTTATTTGTGACAAATAAAGTTCAGAGTCCAGTAATCTCAGTAAATGCAGTGTTCTTCCTTCGGAGATGCACATTCAGAGGCGGGACGGACAGGTGCGCGGGGTGGACAGGTGAACCCTGCATGGAGCAAACTATGCTAACCAGCTAGCTCTGAAATGAGATGGTCGTCTCATTACCGATTGAAACAACAGAGAAGAGGGAGAGAAAAGGCTTTCCTGTTATGTCCAGAGCTCACCTGGCGCCCCCTGGAGGCTGCTGTGATGCCTCAGAATACAGAGGAGGGACATATTTGTCTTGAGGGCTGTTACTCTCCTCCTATTACTGCCCTGACACAGATCTGACTCGACCTGTGGAGCTGCACTGAGATTTTTGTTGGAGCTTTACTCAGTTCAGTTCAGTTCAGTTCCGGACTCATGGTCCATTTTTCAAAAACAATCAAGGACAATGACAAAAGAAAACAAACATTTATATTTTTAAAAGAGCCTCACCAGTGTCTCCACATACTGGACTGAAATCTTATTGCACTGAATCTCATATTTGTGAGTGACATTATCATTTTATTGTCCGATTTGTTCGGTCTGCAGATAAAACTGTACAGTAAAGTTCTTAGTCGAGCTGCAGACTGTTCACTCTGCAGTAACAAACATCTCAGTCTCACACGTCCATCGTGGCCTCCTCAAAGCGTCATTGTGGCATGTGTAGTCTTTGCAAACAGCTTTTTTGTAATTAACCCAGAGGTGGACTGTGTACAACGACGTACAATATGATTTTAACAATCACAACTTTACATCATTCGTACAAGAGCCAAACTTACGCATCAGAGTGTTTGCCTGAGCGCAGAGCGTCCTGCACTGTCTCTACATCATCATCATCATCATCTGCCATGTCCACAGTGATGATGTGTCCAAGATATTGAATTTTTGTTGTAACAGAAACACAACATGTGACAGGCAAAAGTCTGGATACCTCATATGCTCGTCTTCTTTGGTTCTAGAGGTCAAGACCGTACTCTTGGTTGGATTATACTTTATATCATGCTCCACTATTACTATTACTATTATTCTTATATTTAGAATCTTGCATTAATCAGATTTGAGAGAAGATTTGAAGCTGCCGCTGAACGACATATTTGAAGCTCTTTTACATGTAATTCATGTACTTTTAATATGCAGTTTGATTCATAAATGGCAAACTGTTTTCTCTCTAATGTTACCATGTCTAATTTCTCCAACAAAAATAATATTCTGCCATGTCTTTAAAGATTCTGATGACCTCACTATGTTTTATCTCCATGTCTTTCTCTATGGCAAGCAGAAGGTCAGAGTCATTCAAGGGGCAGGAGCTTTAGCACCACCTGGTGTCTATCTGTGCACGCCACATTTGCACCAAGGAATCTTAGAAATGAAACACATATACACACACAAAGGGCTGAGAAACTGTGAGCTTCTTTCAAAAGGTTAAGCACTAAATGTTAGTCAGAGGTAAAAAGTTTGAAGCACTGAATGACAGGGAATAGCAGAAGAAGGAGCTCTTTTACATTGAATCCATGTACTGTTATTATACAATTTATAAATTAGAAAATACTTTATTTTGATTAAATACTTTAAGTTGGACAAAATGAGGATCTTTGCTCTGAGAGGACGCAGATCCAAAGAGCTCTGATCATCTGAACTCAAGGAGAAGAAGCGAGATGTTCAGTTCATGTGCTCAATAGAATTGTCTTATAGTTTGGAAAAAGGGTCATTCAGATTTATTGTTCACTCTAGTGAAGAGAGTAAAATGTTGTCAGCATCAGTGGCAGCAGGTCAACAGAGGGCGCAAGTGTGCCACACTAATTCTGAAATAAAGTAATTGGTCTTCATAAATGTTTATGACACATCTGACCCATGCTACAGGCTAAATGGAGAACTACAGAGCTGTGTGCTATACATTTACGGTGAGTTCAGCTTCAGTCAAAGTGTGTCCGAGGAACAGTTTTTAGGGAGTAATGTGTTTTCTCTTCAGCTGGACCCTTCTGCCAAGCAAGAAAAGCAGCACTGAGCTGAAATGAGTGCATATAGCTGCAGTGATATCCTACGGCTCTTGGTTCACACACTGGCTAATGGTGGCTAACCACTGTTGCCTAAACCTCCACACAGGAGAGCGAGAGGAAAGACCCAAAGCACCAAACACACTGACACAGACCGGGACCCGCGGCACCTGCTGCTGCCGCTGAGGCCGGGACAGTCGCTCGCTGCACTGTCCACCTCTGCCTGCTCGTTTCTGTGTGTAAAGGCTTCACCTGGATGTAGCACACAGGGGACTTAAGTCCACCTGGTTTCCTGGTGCTAATATGGACCAGTCGTAACTTTTAGATTTAAGTGGGAAGTGGAATTAAAACTAACTTTTACAACCAACTCGTGCATTCAGATCCGGGACCTTGTGTCGCGTACCTGATTGGACTGGGACTTGGACCAGTTTGATCTCTTCATACCGGAAACAGAGCCAAGAGGACACACACACATCAGTCCCCTGAAGAAGGTAAGAGACACACATCAGTCCCCTGAAGAAGGTAAGAGACACACATCAGTCCCCTGAAGAAGGTAAGAGACACACATCAGTCCCCTGAAGAAGGTAAGAGGCACACATCAGTCCCCTGAAGAAGGTAAGAGGCTTGTGTTTGTTAGTTTGGGGCAAACCTGAGGACGGAGCCTCACTGTTGTGTTGGGTTGTGTTGTTGGGGGTGGTTATGAGCTGCCTATTGCCCCTGTGAAATAATAAGATAAATGAGACTATTTTAAGCTTAAAGGTCATTTTTACTTAAATATTAGATTTTTGCCTCTGTCTTCACTTTGACGATGCCCCTCTCTCCCTGATCCCTTCACACCTCTGCCCCACCCCACAGCTCTGTGGACTAATCCACCTGGATGACTGACACTTATGACCTTTGTTACTGAAATGCAGCCCTTTGTTTTGTGGGTCAGCATAATGTATTTCTCACATGTTTTGTAAATCTGCCCACCCCCAAATGCTCCTGATTGGCTGCTGTGGTCCAATAAAAAGAGTGGGGGAGGGGTACAGGGACACTTACTCAACTGCAGCAAACTTCAGAGACAAAGAAGAGGGTTTGGACACAGAAGAAGCTGCTTTATATGCCAGGAATTAACCAGAACTTTTGAACTGAACTATCAGATTCTGTTGGCTGAAGAACTTCCAGAACTTTCTGCCACTTCTCTTGTAAGTATATCATATCCATTGAACATATGGATTAGAATTCAGAGCATTTAGCTTTATATTACCTTAATTTGACCTTTTGCTACAGTCAGAAAACGTGTGCTTTTAAAATAAAATAAAAAATTAGTTTGTCAGCCAAATGTAACCTGCTTGTAAAACAATGAAACATCCATATGATTAGTGATGATGTGATTTTATTTGTATTTAGTTAGAGTTACTTTATTTGAACAGTTTTAAAAAAAAAAAAGTTCTTTTATTTGACCTTTCCTTTGTTCCAAAGCAGAGCTACAGGATTCACCAACAGAATGGGGTTCACATGTGACCAGTGTGGAAAAGTGTGGCCAGATGCTTTCGCACTGAAAATGCACTACAGAATTCACACAGGGGAAAGACCATACATCTGTGACCTGTGTGGGAATGAATTTAAACAGGCTGGAGCCCTCCGTGAACATATGAGAATCCACACAGGGGAAAAACCTTTTGGATGTGATGTTTGTGAGAAGACATTTACACAGTCTAGTGCCCTCCATCAACATATGAAAATCCACACTGGAGAGAGGCCATACGAGTGTGACCACTGTGGAAAAGCATTTAGGGAATGTAATGCGCGCAATAACCATATGAGAATCCACACAGGGGAAAAACCATTTGGATGTGACCTGTGTGGGAAGGAATTTACAGAGGCTAGTACCCGCCATCGACATATGAAAATCCACACAGGGGAAAAACCATTTGGATGTGATGTTTGTGAGAAGACATTTACACGGTCAAGCACCCTAGTAGCACATATGAGAATCCACACTGGAGAGAGGCCATACGAGTGTGACCACTGTGGAAAAGCATTTAGGGAATGTAATGCGCGCAATCAACATATGAGAATCCACACAGGGGAAAAAACATTTGGATGTGATGTTTGTGAGAAGACATTTACACGGTCAAGCACCCTAGTAGCACATATGAGAATCCACACTGGAGAGAGGCCATACGAGTGTGACCACTGTGGAAAAGCATTTAGGGAATGTAATGCGCGCAATAAACATATGAGAATCCACACAGGGGAAAAACCATTTGGATGTGATGTTTGTGAGAAGACATTTACACAGTCAAGCACCCTAGTAGCACATATGAGAATCCACACTGGAGCAAAGCCATACGAGTGTGACCACTGTGGGAAAGCTTTCTCTGCATCATCCAATCTCAATAAACACATGAGAATTCACTTGTGGCCCATAGTATATGAGTGTGACCAGTGTGAAAAGGCTTTCAGAACATCCCAGGAACTCTTCCGTCACTACCGAGTGCACACAGGAGACAAACCAAACGACTGTGAAGACAGAGGGAAGGGCTTTCAGGTCCATGAGGAACCGTCTGAAACATGTCCAAGTCTTCCAGATGGAAGAGGAAAGCTGCAGCTCTGACCAGTGTGGAATGACTTTGAGAAAACCTGCTCATCTGAACATGCACAGTCTTGAACACACTGAAGGAGAAAGAGCTGCTGAGGCCGGATCATGTGAGCCTGAAGTCAGACTCAAAAAGCTGGAGGCTTCAGAGACTCCGGACTGTGGAGCTGAGCTCTGTGTAGTGTCAAAAATTACAAGCTTTAAACGGCACCTTAAAATGTTTTTCTTTCATTTTTAATTAAGAAAAAGGTTTTAGCTGAGGTTTGTCCATCTTATTCTTCGTTATATTAACTTTGGGATTTCAGTCCCGCTTCACTGCAGTTCCCTAATCAAAGACATGCCTGAATTTGCATTTTGACTTTTTATTCTGTTTTGACTCTTATTAGCAACCCACAACAGATGATTATTCTTTTTATGACTGTTGTGATGAAAAATGTGAAGTAAAATATTAGATTTAGAAAATAAAATCTGTTTTTAGACCATTTGTTCTTGCTTGTCCTTTCTTATGTCTCATATGTGCATTAAGGAACTTTAGAAATGAAATAAATACACACACACACACAAAGAGTTGAGAAACACTGAGTTTCTTTCACATGTAAATGTTAATCAGAGGTGAGACGCTTTTGTTTCTGTAAAACATAAACAAATGTGCAAAGCTGCATTAAACACATTCTGATCTCACACTGATGTGACTCTATAGTGATTATGGTTTAGATGTTGTAAAGTTGAATGTATTTATGCAGATTAGTAATAGTAATAAGTGTGATGATAATTTTAATGTAAAAATGTTAGTGATTAATCAAAAATCGATCATTAATTTTCCCGACGATCGATTAAAACAATTTAATCGAATGCCCGTCCCTACCATCTACAATATCTACCTGATTTTTGCCTCTGTCTTCACTTTGACGATGCCACACTCACATTAATAATAATAATAATAATAATGCATCAGTTTTATATAGCGCTTTTATAGACATTTTAAGCGCAGCCTTCAAAATGTGTCTGGGTTTTTGCATAATCGCTCTAAAATTGTTAATCTGTCCACTCAAATCTTTATAGAGCCATGTCAACTACAGGGACATTAAGTGTTCCCTAAGGCTGTGAGCGAGGCTGTGCAAATGTGTTTCAGAGATGTAAGAATTTGGCACCTACCCTGATGCCTTCTTCTTGTTGTCATTTTCAGAAGAAAGCAGGTCTCTCTGCCCTTGGGGAGCTGTTTGCAGATGAGGACATGGCAGTGGAAACCCGACAGGAGACGCCACATACCATCACAGAGAAGGCCCAGGAGGAGATCCAGCGATACAGAGGACTGCCATCCACACTGACCTCTGTTAACCCAGCAACCTGGTGGTGGACTGTGAGGGACACTCTGCCACTGTTGTCTGACTTGGCAGCCAAGTACCTGTGTGTGCAGGCATCGTCCACTCCTGCTGAGCGCACTTTTTCGACCGCTGGGGACACCATCAGCCAGGAAAGAGCATGTCCGTCCCCTGAAAAGGCTGATATGTTGATTTTTTTGAAGAAAAACTTGGAATGATCTTGGAAAATAAACTCCAGTATGTGGAATAGAACATTTCATGATTTTTTTTCCTTTCTAAAATTAATATAAAATAGGAACTAAAAAGGTACCGTTAAGGAACCGGTATCGAAATGGAGGTATCGGTATCGGTATTGGTATCGAAAAAATTTGATTGATACCCAGCCCTAGTCCGAGGGACAGTTTTTAGGGAGTAATGTGTTTTCTCTTCAGCGGGACCCTTCTGCCAAGCAAGAAAAGCAGCACTGAGCTGAAATGAGTGCATATAGCTGCAGTGATATCCTACGGCTCTTGGTTCACACACTGGCTAATGGTGGCTAACCACTGTTGCCTAAACCTCCACACAGGAGAGCGAGAGGAAAGACCCAAAGCACCAAACACACTGACACAGACCGGGACCCGCGGCACCTGCTGCTGCCGCTGAGGCCGGGACAGTCGCTCGCTGCACTGTCCACCTCTGCCTGCTCGTTTCTGTGTGTAAAGGTTTCACCTGGATGTAGCACGCAGGGGACTTAAGTCCACCTGGTTTCCTGGTGCTAATATGGACCGGTCGTAACTTTTAGATTTAAGTGGGAAGTGGAATTAAAACTAACTTTTACAACCAACTCGTGCATTCAGATCCCGGACCTCGTGTCGCGTACCTGATTGGACTGGGACTTGGACCAGTTTGATCTCTTCATACCGGAAACAGAGCCAAGAGGACACACACACATCAGTCCCCTGAAGAAGGTCAGAGACACACATCAGTCCCCTGAAGAAGGTAAGAGGCACACATCAGTCCCCTGAAGAAGGTAAGAGACACACATCAGTCCCCTGAAGAAGGTAAGAGGCACACATCAGTCCCCTGAAGAAGGTAAGAGACACACATCAGTCCCCTGAAGAAGGTAAGAGGCTTGTGTTTGTTAGTTTGGGGCAAACCTGAGGACGGAGCCTCACTGTTGTGTTGTGTTGTGTTGTTGGGGATGGTTATGAGCTGCCTATTGCCCCTGTGAAATAATAAGATAAATAAGACTACTTTAAGCTTAAAGGTCATTTTTACTTAAATATTAGATTTTTGCCTCTGTCTTCACTTTGACGATGCCCCACTCTCCCTGATCCCTTCACACCTCTGCCCCACCCCACAGCTCTATGGACTAATCCACCTGGATGACTGACACTTATGACCTTTGTTACTGAAATGCAGCCCTTTGTTTTGTGGGTCAGCATAATGTATTTCTCACATGTTTTGTAAATCTGCCCACCCCCAAATGCTCCTGATTGGCTGCTGTGGTCCAATAAAAAGAGTGGGGGAGGGGTACAGGGACACTTACTCAACTGCAGCAAACTTCAGAGACAAAGAAGAGGGTTTGGACACAGAAGAAGCTGCTTTATATGCCAGGAATTAACCAGAACTTTTGAAGTGAACTATCAGATTCTGTTGGCTGAAGAACTTCCAGAACTTTCTGCCACTTCTCTTGTAAGTATATCATATCCATTGAACATATGGATTAGAATTCAGAGCATTTAGCTTTATATTACCTTAATTTGACCTTTTGCTACAGTCAGAAAACGTGTGCTTTTAAAATAAAATAAAAACTTAGTTTGTCAGCCAAATGTAACCTGCTTGTAAAACAATGAAACATCCATATGATTAGTGATGATGTGATTTTATTTGTATTTAGTTAGAGTTACTTTATTTGAACAGTTTTTTTTAAAAAGTTCTTTTACTTGACCTTTCCTTTGTTCCAAAGCAGAGCTACAGGATTCACCAACAGAATGGGGTTCACATGTGACCAGTGTGGAAAAGTGTGGCCAGATGCTTTCGCACTGAAAATGCACTACAGAATTCACACAGGGGAAAGACCATACATCTGTGACCTGTGTGGGAATGAATTTAAACAGGCTGGAGCCCTCCGTGAACATATGAGAATCCACACAGGGGAAAAACCTTTTGGATGTGATGTTTGTGAGAAGACATTTACACAGTCTAGTGCCCTCCATCAACATATGAAAATCCACACTGGAGAGAGGCCATACGAGTGTGACCACTGTGGAAAAGCATTTAGGGAATGTAATGCGCGCAATAACCATATGAGAATCCACACAGGGGAAAAACCATTTGGATGTGACCTGTGTGGGAAGGAATTTACAGAGGCTAGTACCCGCCATCGACATATGAAAATCCACACAGGGGAAAAACCATTTGGATGTGATGTTTGTGAGAAGACATTTACACGGTCAAGCACCCTAGTAGCACATATGAGAATCCACACTGGAGAGAGGCCATACGAGTGTGACCACTGTGGAAAAGCATTTAGGGAATGTAATGCGCGCAATCAACATATGAGAATCCACACAGGGGAAAAACCATTTGGATGTGATGTTTGTGAGAAGACATTTACACGGTCAAGCACCCTAGTAGCACATATGAGAATCCACACTGGAGAGAGGCCATACGAGTGTGACCACTGTGGAAAAGCATTTAGGGAATGTAATGCGCGCAATAAACATATGAGAATCCACACAGGGGAAAAACCATTTGGATGTGATGTTTGTGAGAAGACATTTACACAGTCAAGCACCCTAGTAGCACATATGAGAATCCACACTGGAGCAAAGCCATACGAGTGTGACCACTGTGGGAAAGCTTTCTCTGCATCATCCAGTCTCAATAAACACATGAGAATTCACTTGTGGCCCATAGTATATGAGTGTGACCAGTGTGAAAAGGCTTTCAGAACATCCCAGGAACTCTTCCGTCACTACCGAGTGCACACAGGAGACAAACCAAACGACTGTGAAGACAGAGGGAAGGGCTTTCAGGTCCATGAGGAACCGTCTGAAACATGTCCAAGTCTTCCAGATGGAAGAGGAAAGCTGCAGCTCTGACCAGTGTGGAATGACTTTGAGAAAACGTGCTCATCTGAACATGCACCGTCTTGAACACACTGAAGGAGAAAGAGCTGCTGAGGCCGGATCATGTGAGCCTGAAGTCAGACTCAAAAAGCTGGAGGCTTCAGAGACTCCGGACTGTGGAGCTGAGCTCTGTGTAGTGTCAAAAATTACAAGCTTTAAACGGCACTTTAAAATGTTTTTCTTTCTTTTTTAATTAAGTAAAAGGTTTTAGCTGAGGTTTGTCCATCTTATTCTTCGTTATATTAACTTTGGGATTTCAGTCCCGCTTCACTGCAGTTCCCTAATCAAAGACATGCCTGAATTTGCATTTTGACTTTTTATTCTGTTTTGACTCTTATTAGCAACCCACAACAGATGATTATTCTTTTTATGACTGTTGTGATGAAAAATGTGAAGTAAAATATTAGATTTAGAAAATAAAATCTGTTTTTAGACCATTTGTTCTTGCTTGTCCTTTCTTATGTCTCATATGTGCATTAAGGAACTTTAGAAATGAAATAAATACACACACACACAAAGAGTTGAGAAACACTGAGTTTCTTTCACATGTAAATGTTAATCAGAGGTGAGACGCCGTTTTGTTTCTGTAAAACGTAAACAAATGTGCGCAAAGCTGCATTAAACACATTCTGATCTCACACTGATGTGACTCTATAGTGATTATGGATTAGATGTTGTAAAGTTGAATGTATTTATGCAGATTAGTAATAGTAATAAGTGTGATGATAATTTTAATGTAAAAAATGTTAGTGATTAATCAAAAATCGATCATTAATTTTCCCGACGATCGATTAAAACAATTTAATCGAATGCCCGTCCCTACCATCTACAGTATCTACCTGATTTTTGCCTCTGTCTTCACTTTGACGATGCCACACTCGTCATTAATAATAATAATAATAATAATGCATCAGTTTTATATAGCGCTTTTATAGACATTTTAAGCGCAGCCTTCAAAATGTGTCTGGGTTTTTGCATAATCGCTCTAAAATTGTTAATCTGTCCACTCAAATCTTTATAGAGCCATGTCAACTACAAGGACATTAAGTGTTCCCCAAGGCTGTGAGCGAGGCTGTGCAAATGTGTTTCAGAGATGTAAGAATTTGGCATCTACCCTGATGCCTTCTTCTTGTTGTCATTTTCAGAAGAAAGCAGGTCTCTCTGCCCTTGGGGAGCTGTTTGCAGATGAGGACATGGCAGTGGAAACCCGACAGGAGACGCCACATACCATCACAGAGAAGGCCCAGGAGGAGATCCAGCGATACAGAGGACTGCCATCCACACTGACCTCTGTTAACCCAGCAACCTGGTGGTGGACTGTGAGGGACACTCTGCCACTGTTGTCTGACTTGGCAGTCAAGTACCTGTGTGTGCAGGCATCGTCCACTCCTGCTGAGCGCACTTTTTTGACCGCTGGGGACACCATCAGCCAGGAAAGAGCATGTCTGTCCCCTGAAAAAGCTGATATGTTGATTTTTTTGAAGAAAAACTTGGAATGATCTTGGAAAATAAACTCCAGTATGTGGAATAGAACATTTCATGATTTTTTTTCCTTTCTAAAATTAATATAAAATAGGAACCGGTATCGAAATGGAGGTATCGGTATCGGTATTGGTATCGAAAAAATTTGATTGATACCCAGCCCTAGTCCGAGGAACAGTTTTTAGGGAGTAATGTGTTTTCTCTTCAGCGGGACCCT
Source organism: Odontamblyopus lacepedii (assembly GCA_034769755.1). Taxonomy (NCBI): domain Eukaryota; kingdom Metazoa; phylum Chordata; class Actinopteri; order Gobiiformes; family Gobiidae; genus Odontamblyopus; species Odontamblyopus lacepedii. The sequence continues at coordinate 3,064,681 of CM068352.1, read as the reverse complement.
TCTGCCAAGCAAGAAAAGCAGCACTGAGCTGAAATGAGTGCATATAGCTGCAGTGATATCCTACGGCTCTTGGTTCACACACTGGCTAATGGTGCTAACCACTGTTGCCTAAACCTCCACACAGGAGAGCGAGAGGAAAGACCCAAAGCACCAAACACACTGACACAGACCGGGACCCGCGGCACCTGCTGCTGCCGCTGAGGCCGGGACAGTCGCTCGCTGCACTGTCCACCTCTGCCTGCTCGTTTCTGTGTGTAAAGGTTTCACTTGGATGTAGCACGCAGGGGACTTAAGTCCACCCGGTTTCCTGGTGCTAATATGGACCGGTCGTAACTTTTAGATTTAAGTGGGAAGTGGAATTAAAACTAACTTTTACAACCAACTCGTGCATTCAGATCCGGGACCTTGTGTCGCGTACCTGATTGGACTGGGACTTGGACCACTTTGATCTCTTCATACCGGAAACAGAGCCAAGAGGACACACACACATCAGTCCCCTGAAGAAGGTAAGAGACACACATCAGTCCCCTGAAGAAGGTAAGAGACACACATCAGTCCCCTGAAGAAGGTAAGAGACACACATCAGTCCCCTGAAGAAGGTAAGAGACACACATCAGTCCCCTGAAGGAGGTAAGAGACACACATCAGTCCCCTGAAGAAGGTAAGAGGCTTGTGTTTGTTAGTTTGGGGCAAACCTGAGGACGGAGCCTCACTGTTGTGTTGGGTTGTGTTGTTGGGGGTGGTTATGAGCTGCCTATTGCCCCTGTGAAATAATAAGATAAATGAGACTACTTTAAGCTTAAAGGTCATTTTTACTTAAATATTAGATTTTTGCCTCTGTCTTCACTTTGACGATGCCCCACTCTCCCTGATCCCTTCACACCTCTGCCCCACCCCACAGCTCTGTGGACTAATCCACCTGGATGACTGACACTTATGACCTTTGTTACTGAAATGCAGCCCTTTGTTTTGTGGGTCAGCATAATGTATTTCTCACATGTTTTGTAAATCTGCCCACCCCCAAATGCTCCTGATTGGCTGCTGTGGTCCAATAAAAAGAGTGGGGGAGGGGTACAGGGACACTTACTCAACTGCAGCAAACTTCAGAGACAAAGAAGAGGGTTTGGACACAGAAGAAGCTGCTTTATATGCCAGGAATTAACCAGAACTTTTGAACTGAACTATCAGATTCTGTTGGCTGAAGAACTTCCAGAACTTTCTGCCACTTCTCTTGTAAGTATATCATATCCATTGAACATATGGATTAGAATTCAGAGCATTTAGCTTTATATTACCTTAATTTGACCTTTTGCTACAGTCAGAAAACGTGTGCTTTTAAAATAAAATAAAAAATTAGTTTGTCAGCCAAATGTAACCTGCTTGTAAAACAATGAAACATCCATATGATTAGTGATGATGTGATTTTGTTTGTATTTAGTTAGAGTTACTTTATTTGAACAGTTTTTTAAAAAAAAGTTCTTTTACTTGACCTTTCCTTTGTTCCAAAGCAGAGCTACAGGATTCACCAACAGAATGGGGTTCACATGTGACCAGTGTGGAAAAGTGTGGCCAGATGCTTTCGCACTGAAAATGCACTACAGAATCCACACAGGGGAAAAACCATTTGGATGTGATGTTTGTGAGAAGACATTTACACAGGCTAGTACCCTCCATCGACATATGAAAATCCACACAGGGGAAAAAGCATTTGGATGTGACCTGTGTGGGAAGGAATTTAGACAGGCTAGTGCCCTCCATGAACATATGAGAATCCACACAGGGGAAAAAACATTTGGATGTGATGTTTGTGAGAAGACATTTACACAGGCTGGTACCCTCCATCGACATATGAAAATCCACACAGGGGAAAAAGCATTTGGATGTGACCTGTGTGGGAAGGAATTTAGACAGGCTAGTGGCCTCCATGAACATATGAGAATCCACACAGGGGAAAAACCATATGGATGTGACCTGTGTGGGAAGGAATTTACACAGGCTGGTACCCTCCATCGACATATGAAAATCCACACAGGGGAAAAACCATTTGGATGTGATGTTTGTGAGAAGACATTTACACAGTCAAGCACCCTAGTAGCACATATGAGAATCCACACTGGAGAGAGGCCATACGAGTGTGACCACTGTGGAAAAGCATTTAGGGAATGTAATGCGCGCAATCAACATATGAGAATCCACACTGGAGCAAAGCCATACGAGTGTGACCACTGTGGGAAAGCTTTCACTGTATCATCCAGTCTCAATAAACACATGAGAATTCACTTGTGGCCCATAGTATATGAGTGTGACCAGTGTGAAAAAGCTTTTAGAACATCCCAGGAACTCTTCCGTCACTACCGAGTGCACACAGGAGACAAACCAAACGACTGTGAAGACAGAGGGAAGGGCTTTCAGGTCCATGAGGAACCGTCTGAAACATGTCCAAGTCTTCCAGATGGAAGAGGAAAGCTGCAGCTCTGACCAGTGTGGAATGACTTTGAGAAAACCTGCTCATCTGAACATGCACCGTCTTGAACACACTGAAGGAGAAAGAGCTGCTGAGGCCGGATCATGTGAGCCTGAAGTCAGACTCAAAAAGCTGGAGGCTTCAGAGACTCCGGACTGTGGAGCTGAGCTCTGTGTAGTGTCAAAAATTACAAGCTTTAAACGGCACTTTAAAATGTTTTTCTTTCTTTTTTAATTAAGAAAAAGGTTTTAGCTGAGGTTTGTCCATCTTATTCTTCATTATATTAACTTTGGGATTTCAGTCCCGCTTCACTGCAGTTCCCTAATCAAAGACATGCCTGAATTTGCATTTTGACTTTTTATTCTGTTTTGACTCTTATTAGCAACCCACAACAGATGATTATTCTTTTTATGACTGTTGTGATGAAAAATGTGAAGTAAAATATTAGATTTAGAAAATAAAATCTGTTTTTAGACCATTTGTTCTTGCTTGTCCTTTCTTATGTCTCATATGTGCATTAAGGAACTTTAGAAATGAAATAAATACACACACACACACAAAGAGTTGAGAAACACTGAGTTTCTTTCACATCTAAATGTTAATCAGAGGTGAGACGCCGTTTTGTTTCTGTAAAACGTAAACAAATGTGCGCAAAGCTGCATTAAACACATTCTGATCTCACACTGATGTGACTCTATAGTGATTATGGTTTAGATGTTGTAAAGTTGAATGTATTTATGCAGATTAGTAATAGTAATAAGTGTGATGATAATTTTAATGTAAAAATGTTAGTGATTAATCAAAAATCGATCATTAATTTTCCCGACGATCGATTAAAACAATTTAATCGAATGCCCGTCCCTACCATCTACAATATCTACCTGATTTTTGCCTCTGTCTTCACTTTGACGATGCCACACTCGTCATTAATAATAATAATAATAATAATGCATCAGTTTTATATAGCGCTTTTATAGACATTTTAAGCGCAGCCTTCAAAATGTGTCTGGGTTTTTGCATAATCGCTCTAAAATTGTTAATCTGTCCACTCAAATCTTTATAGAGCCATGTCAACTACAGGGACATTAAGTGTTCCCCAAGGCTGTGAGCGAGGCTGTGCAAATGTGTTTCAGAGATGTAAGAATTTGGCACCTACCCTGATGCCTTCTTCTTGTTGTCATTTTCAGAAGAAAGCAGGTCTCTCTGCCCTTGGGGAGCTGTTTGCAGATGAGGACATGGCAGTGGAAACCCGACAGGAGACGCCACATACCATCACAGAGAAGGCCCAGGAGGAGATCCAGCGATACAGAGGACTGCCATCCACACTGACCTCTGTTAACCCAGCAACCTGGTGGTGGACTGTGAGGACACTCTGCCACTGTTGTCTGACTTGGCAGCCAAGTACCTGTGTGTGCAGGCATCGTCCACTCCTGCTGAGCGCACTTTTTGACCGCTGGGGACACCATCAGCCAGGAAAGAGCATGTCTGTCCCTGAAAAGGCTGATATGTTGATTTTTTGAAGAAAAACTTGGAATGATCTTGGAAAATAAACTCCAGTATGTGGAATAGAACATTTCATGATTTTTTCCTTTCTAAAATTAATATAAAATAGGAACCGAAAAAGGTACCGTTAAGGAACCGTATCGAAATGGAGGTATCGGTATCGGTATTGGTATCGAAAAATTTGATTGATACCCAGCCCTAGTCCGAGGAACAGTTTTTAGGGAGTAATGTGTTTTCTCTTCAGCGGGACCCTTCTGCCAAGCAAGAAAAGCAGCACTGAGCTGAAATGAGTGCATATAGCTGCAGTGATATCCTACGGCTCTTGGTTCACACACTGGCTAATGGTGGCTAACCACTGTTGCCTAAACCTCCACACAGGAGAGCGAGAGGAAAGACCCAAAGCACCAAACACACTGACACAGACCGGGACCCGCGGCACCTGCTGCTGCCGCTGAGGCCGGGACAGTCGCTCGCTGCACTGTCCACCTCTGCCTGCTCGTTTCTGTGTGTAAAGGTTTCACCTGGATGTAGCACGCAGGGGACTTAAGTCCACCTGGTTTCCTGGTGCTAATATGGACCGGTCGTAACTTTTAGATTTAAGTGGGAAGTGGAATTAAAACTAACTTTTACAACCAACTCGTGCATTCAGATCCGGGACCTTGTGTCGCGTACCTGATTGGACTGGGACTTGGACCAGATCTCTTCATACCGGAAACAGAGCCAAGAGGACACACACACATCAGTCCCCTGAAGAAGGTAAGAGACACACATCAGTCCCCTGAAGAAGGTAAGAGACACACACCAGTCCCCTGAAGAAGGTAAGAGGCTTGTGTTTGTTAGTTTGGGGCAAACCTGAGGACGGAGCTTCACTGTTGTGTTGTGTTGTTGGGGATGGTTATGAGCTGCCTATTGCCCCTGTGAAATAATAAGATAAATAAGACTACTTTAAGCTTAAATATCATTTTTACTTAGATATTAGATTTTTGCCTCCGTCTTCACTTTGACGATGCCCCACTCTCCCTGATCCCTTCACACCTCTGCCCCACCCCACAGCTCTGTGGACTAATCCACCTGGATGACTGACACTTACGACCTTTGTTACTGAAATGCAGCCCTTTGTTTTGTGGGTCAGCATAATGTATTTCTCACATGTTTTGTAAATCTGCCCACCCCCAAATGCTCCTGATTGGCTGCTGTGGTCCAATAAAAAGAGTGGGGGAGGGGTACAGGGACACTTACTCAACTGCAGCAAACTTCAGAGACAAAGAAGAGGGTTTGGACACAGAAGCTGCTTTATATGCCAGGAATTAACCAGAACTTTTGAAGTGAACTATCAGATTCTGTTGGCTGAAGAACTTCCAGAACTTTCTGCCACTTCTCTTGTAAGTATATCATATCCATTGAACATATGGATTAGAATTCAGAGCATTTAGCTTTATATGACCTTAATTTGACCTTTTGCTACAGTCAGAAAACGTGTGCTTTTAAAATAAAATAAAAACTTAGTTTGTCAGCCAAATGTAACCTGCTTGTAAAACAATGAAACATCCATATGATTAGTGATGATGTGATTTTATTTGTATTTAGTTAGAGTTACTTTATTTGAACAGTTTTTTTTTTAAAAGTTCTTTTACTTGACCTTTCCTTTGTTCCAAAGCAGAGCTACAGGACTCACCAACAGAATGGGGTTCACATGTGACCAGTGTGGAAAAGTGTGGCCAGATGCTTTCGCACTGAAAATGCACTACAGAATTCACACAGGGGAAAGACCATACATCTGTGACCTGTGTGGGAATGAATTTAAACAGGCTGGTGCCCTCCGTGAACATATGAGAATCCACACAGGGGAAAAACCATTTGGATGTGATGTTTGTGAGAAGACATTTACACAGGCTGGTACCCTCCATCGACATATGAAAATCCACACAGGGGAAAAAGCATTTGGATGTGACCTGTGTGGGAAGGAATTTAGACAGGCTAGTGCCCTCCATGAACATATGAGAATCCACACAGGGGAAAAACCATATGGATGTGACCTGTGTGGGAAGGAATTTACACAGGCTGGTACCCTCCATCGACATATGAAAATCCACACAGGGGAAAAACCATTTGGATGTGATGTTTGTGAGAAGACATTTACACAGTCAAGCACCCTAGTAGCACATATGAGAATCCACACTGGAGAGAGGCCATACGAGTGTGACCACTGTGGGAAAGCATTTAGGGAATGTAATGCGCGCAATCAACATATGAGAATCCACACAGGGGAAAAACCATTTGGATGTGATGTTTGTGAGAAGACATTTACACAGTCAAGCACCCTAGTAGCACATATGAGAATCCACACTGGAGCAAAGCCATACGAGTGTGACCACTGTGGGAAAGCTTTCACTGCATCATCCAGTCTCAATAAACACATGAGAATTCACTTGTGGCCCATAGTATATGAGTGTGACCAGTGTGAAAAGGCTTTCAGAACATCCCAGGAACTCTTCCGTCACTACCGAGTGCACACAGGAGACAAACCAAACGACTGTGAAGACAGAGGGAAGGGCTTTCAGGTCCATGAGGAACCGTCTGAAACATGTCCAAGTCTTCCAGATGGAAGAGGAAAACTGCAGCTCTGACCAGTGTGGAATGACTTTGAGAAAACCTGTTCATCTGAACATGCACCGTCTTGAACACACTGAAGGAGAAAGAGCTGCTGAGGCCGGATCATGTGAGCCTGAAGTCAGACTCAAAAAGCTGGAGGCTTCAGAGACTCCGGACTGTGGAGCTGAGCTCTGTGTAGTGTCAAAAATTACAAGCTTTAAACGGCACCTTAAAATGTTTTTCTTTCATTTTTAATTAAGAAAAAGGTTTTAGCTGAGGTTTGTCCATCTTATTCTTCGTTATATTAACTTTGGGATTTCAGTCCCGCTTCACTGCAGTTCCCTAATCAAAGACATGCCTGAATTTGCATTTTGACTTTTTATTCTGTTTTGACTCTTATTAGCAACCCACAACAGATGATTATTCTTTTTATGACTGTTGTGATGAAAAATGTGAAGTAAAATATTAGATTTAGAAAATAAAATCTGTTTTTAGACCATTTGTTCTTGCTTGTCCTTTCTTATGTCTCATATGTGCATTAAGGAACTTTAGAAATGAAATAAATACACACACACACACAAAGAGTTGAGAAACACTGAGTTTCTTTCACATCTAAATGTTAATCAGAGGTGAGACGCCGTTTTGTTTCTGTAAAACATAAACAAATGTGCGCAAAGCTGCATTAAACACATTCTGATCTCACACTGATGTGACTCTATATTGGTTTAGATGTTGTAAAGTTGAATGTATTTATGCAGATTAGTAATAGTAATAATTGTGATGATAATTTTAATGTAAAAAATGTTAGTGATTAATCAAAAATTGATCATTAATTTTCCCGACGATCGATTAAGACAATTTAATCAAATGCCCGTCCCTACCATCTACAGTATCTACCTGATTTTTGCCTCTGTCTTCACTTTGACGATGCCACACTCCCTGAGCCCTTCACACCTCTGCCCTCGCTGGACTAATCCACCTGCTGACGCTTAAGCCCCATCCACACTAGTCATGTTCGCTGTGGATGTAGTGTTCGTGCACACGAATCGGATGGAAAACGGCTCCAGAGATCTGGTTTCTCCATGGAGATGTTATTGGTTTCACTGGAATGTTTCACAGTAGGGAACCTTTCTACCTTAATGGAGACTAATCCAGACCAAGTTACAGGTCAGATCTGTGGAGAGACAACCCAAAAAGTTACCTAGTTCACCTTTAAGTTGATGGGGGGGAAAAAAAACAAAACATTGACCATATATGGATCCTGGTCAACATAAACATACTTTTCTATATTTTTGCTTGCTTACATCACTTAAATTGGAGCGTCTAATGGCTTGATATGGGTTTTAAACAAATTAAACAACAAAGAACACCAATTTTGCATTTGGCGTGATAAAAATAAATTACATTTGGTGTCTTAATTAATAATAATAATAATAATAATGCATCAGTTTTATATAGCGCTTTTATAGACATTTTAAGCGCAGCCTTCAAAATGTGTCTGGGTTTTTGCATAATCGCTCTAAAATTGTTAATCTGTCCACTCAAATCTTTATAGAGCCATGTCAACTACAGGGACATTAAGTGTTCCCTAAGGCTGTGAGCGAGGCTGTGCAAATGTGTTTCAGAGATGTAAGAATTTGGCATCTACCCTGATGCCTTCTTCTTGTTGTCATTTTCAGAAGAAAGCAGGTCTCTCTGCCCTTGGGGAGCTGTTTGCAGATGAGGACATGGCAGTGGAAACCCGACAGGAGACGCCACATACCATCACAGAGAAGGCCCAGGAGGAGATCCAGCGATACAGAGGACTGCCATCCACACTGACCTCTGTTAACCCAGCAACCTGGTGGTGGACTGTGAGGGACACTCCGCCACTGTTGTCTGACTTGGCAGCCAAGTACCTGTGTGTGCAGGCATCGTCCACTCCTGCTGAGTGCACTTTTTCGACCGCTAGGGACACCATCAGCCAGGAAAGAGCATGTCTGTCCCCTGAAAAGGCTGATATGTTGATTTTTTTGAAGAAAAACTTGGAATGATCTTGGAAAATAAACTCCAGTATGTGGAATAGAACATTTCATGATTTTTTTTCCTTTCTAAAATTAATATAAAATAGGAACCGGTATCGAAATGGAGGTATCGGTATCGGTATTGGTATCGAAAAAATTTGATTGATACCCAGCCCTAGTCCGAGGAACAGTTTTTAGGGAGTAATGTGTTTTCTCTTCAGCGGGACCCTTCTGCCAAGCAAGAAAAGCAGCACTGAGCTGAAATGAGTGCATATAGCTGCAGTGATATCCTACGGCTCTTGGTTCACACACTGGCTAATGGCGGCTAACCACTGTTGCCTAAACCTCCACACAGGAGAGCGAGAGGAAAGACCCAAAGCACCAAACACACTGACACAGACCGGGACCCGCGGCACCTGCTGCTGCCGCTGAGGCCGGGACAGTCGCTCGCTGCACTGTCCACCTCTGCCTGCTCGTTTCTGTGTGTAAAGGTTTCACCTGGATGTAGCACGCAGGGGACTTAAGTCCACCTGGTTTCCTGGTGCTAATATGGACCGGTCGTAACTTTTAGATTTAAGTGGGAAGTGGAATTAAAACTAACTTTTACAACCAACTCGTGCATTCAGATCCGGGACCTTGTGTCGCGTACCTGATTGGACTGGGACTTGGACCAGATCTCTTCATACCGGAAACAGAGCCAAGAGGACACACACACATCAGTCCCCTGAAGAAGGTAAGAGACACACATCAGTCCCCTGAAGAAGGTAAGAGACACACATCAGTCCCCTGAAGAAGGTAAGAGGCTTGTGTTTGTTAGTTTGGGGCAAACCTGAAAACGGAGCCTCACTGTTGTGTTGGGTTGTGTTGTTGGGGGTGGTTATGAGCTGCCTATTGCCCCTGTGAAATAATAAGATAAATGAGACTACTTTAAGCTTAAAGGTCATTTTTACTTAAATATTAGATTTTTGCCTCCGTCTTCACTTTGACGATGCCCCACTCTCCCCGATCCCTTCACACCTCTGCCCCACCCCACAGCTCTATGGACTAATCCACCTGGATGACTGACACTTATGACCTTTGTTACTGAAATGCAGCCCTTTGTTTTGTGGGTCAGCATAATGTATTTCTCACATGTTTTGTAAATCTGCCCACCCCCAAATGCTCCTGATTGGCTGCTGTGGTCCAATAAAAAGAGTGGGGGAGGGGTACAGGGACACTTACTCAACTGCAGCAAACTTCAGAGACAAAGAAGAGGGTTTGGACACAGAAGCTGCTTTATATGCCAGGAATTAACCAGAACTTTTGAACTGAACTATCAGATTCTGTTGGCTGAAGAACTTCCAGAACTTTCTGCCACTTCTCTTGTAAGTATATCATATCCATTGAACATATGGATTAGAATTCAGAGCATTTAGCTTTATATGACCTTAATTTGACCTTTTGCTACAGTCAGAAAACGTGTGCTTTTAAAATAAAATAAAAACTTAGTTTGTCAGCCAAATGTAACCTGCTTGTAAAACAATGAAACATCCATATGATTAGTGATGATGTGATTTTATTTGTATTTAGTTAGTTACTTTATTTGAACAGTTTTAAAAAAAAAAAAAAGTTCTTTTACTTGACCTTTCCTTTGTTCCAAAGCAGAGCTACAGGATTCACCAACAGAATGGGGTTCACATGTGACCAGTGTGGAAAAGTGTGGCCAGATGCTTTCGCACTGAAAATGCACTACAGAATTCACACAGGGGAAAGACCATACAGCTGTGACCTGTGTGGGAATGAATTTAAACAGGCTGGAGCCCTCCGTGAACATATGAGAATCCACACAGGGGAAAAACCTTTTGGATGTGATGTTTGTGAGAAGACATTTACACAGTCTAGTGCCCTCCATCAACATATGAAAATCCACACTGGAGAGAGGCCATACGAGTGTGACCACTGTGGAAAAGCATTTAGGGAATGTAATGCGCGCAATAACCATATGAGAATCCACACAGGGGAAAAACCATTTGGATGTGACCTGTGTGGGAAGGAATTTACAGAGGCTAGTACCCGCCATCGACATATGAAAATCCACACAGGGGAAAAACCATTTGGATGTGATGTTTGTGAGAAGACATTTACACGGTCAAGCACCCTAGTAGCACATATGAGAATCCACACTGGAGAGAGGCCATACGAGTGTGACCACTGTGGAAAAGCATTTAGGGAATGTAATGCGCGCAATAAACATATGAGAATCCACACAGGGGAAAAACCATTTGGATGTGACCTGTGTGGGAAGGAATTTAGACAGGCTGGTACCCTCCATCGACATATGAAAATCCACACTGGAGAGAGGCCATACGAGTGTGACCACTGTGGAAAAGCATTTAGGGAATGTAATGCGCGCAATAAACATATGAGAATCCACACAGGGGAAAAACCATTTGGATGTGATGTTTGTGAGAAGACATTTACACAGTCAAGCACCCTAGTAGCACATATGAGAATCCACACTGGAGCAAAGCCATACGAGTGTGACCACTGTGGGAAAGCTTTCTCTGCATCATCCAGTCTCAATAAACACATGAGAATTCACTTGTGGCCCATAGTATATGAGTGTGACCAGTGTGAAAAGGCTTTCAGAACATCCCAGGAACTCTTCCGTCACTACCGAGTGCACACAGGAGACAAACCAAACGACTGTGAAGACAGAGGGAAGGGCTTTCAGGTCCATGAGGAACCGTCTGAAACATGTCCAAGTCTTCCAGATGGAAGAGGAAAGCTGCAGCTCTGACCAGTGTGGAATGACTTTGAGAAAACGTGCTCATCTGAACATGCACCGTCTTGAACACACTGAAGGAGAAAGAGCTGCTGAGGCCGGATCATGTGAGCCTGAAGTCAGACTCAAAAAGCTGGAGGCTTCAGAGACTCCGGACTGTGGAGCTGAGCTCTGTGTAGTGTCAAAAATTACAAGCTTTAAACGGCACCTTAAAATGTTTTTCTTTCTTTTTTAATTAAGTAAAAGGTTTTAGCTGAGGTTTGTCCATCTTATTCTTCGTTATATTAACTTTGGGATTTCAGTCCCGCTTCACTGCAGTTCCCTAATCAAAGACATGCCAGAATTTGCATAATGACATATTATTCTGTTTTGACTCTTATTAGCAACCCACAACAGATGATTATTCTTTTTATGACTGTTGTGATGAAAAATGTGAAGTAAAATATTAGATTTAGAAAATAAAATCTGTTTTTAGACCATTTGTTCTTGCTTGTCCTTTCTTATGTCTCATATGTGCATTAAGGAACTTTAGAAATGAAATAAATACACACACACACAAAGAGTTGAGAAACACTGAGTTTCTTTCACATCTAAATGTTAATCAGAGGTGAGACGCCGTTTTGTTTCTGTAAAACGTAAACAAATGTGCGCAAAGCTGCATTAAACACATTCTGATCTCACACTGATGTGACTCTATAGTGATTATGGTTTAGATGTTGTAAAGTTGAATGTATTTATGCAGATTAGTAATAGTAATAAGTGTGATGATAATTTTAATGTAAAAAATGTTAGTGATTAATCAAAAATCGATCATTAATTTTCCCGACGATCGATTAAAACAATTTAATCGAATGCCCGTCCCTACCATCTACAGTATCTACCTGATTTTTGCCTCTGTCTTCACTTTGACGATGCCACACTCGTCATTAATAATAATAATAATAATAATGCATCAGTTTTATATAGCGCTTTTATAGACATTTTAAGCGCAGCCTTCAAAATGTGTCTGGGTTTTTGCATAATCGCTCTAAAATTGTTAATCTGTCCACTCAAATCTTTATAGAGCCATGTCAACTACAAGGACATTAAGTGTTCCCCAAGGCTGTGAGCGAGGCTGTGCAAATGTGTTTCAGAGATGTAAGAATTTGGCATCTACCCTGATGCCTTCTTCTTGTTGTCATTTTCAGAAGAAAGCAGGTCTCTCTGCCCTTGGGGAGCTGTTTGCAGATGAGGACATGGCAGTGGAAACCCGACAGGAGACGCCACATACCATCACAGAGAAGGCCCAGGAGGAGATCCAGCGATACAGAGGACTGCCATCCACACTGACCTCTGTTAACCCAGCAACCTGGTGGTGGACTGTGAGGGACACTCTGCCACTGTTGTCTGACTTGGCAGTCAAGTACCTGTGTGTGCAGGCATCGTCCACTCCTGCTGAGCGCACTTTTTTGACCGCTGGGGACACCATCAGCCAGGAAAGAGCATGTCTGTCCCCTGAAAAAGCTGATATGTTGATTTTTTTGAAGAAAAACTTGGAATGATCTTGGAAAATAAACTCCAGTATGTGGAATAGAACATTTCATGATTTTTTTTCCTTTCTAAAATTAATATAAAATAGGAACCGAAAAAGGTACCGTTAAGGAACCGGTATCGAAATGGAGGTATCGGTATCGGTATTGGTATCGAAAAAATTTGATTGATACCCAGCCCTAGTCCGAGGAACAGTTTTTAGGGAGTAATGTGTTTTCTCTTCAGCGGGACCCTTCTGCCAAGCAAGAAAAGCAGCACTGAGCTGAAATGAGTGCATATAGCTGCAGTGATATCCTACGGCTCTTGGTTCACACACTGGCTAATGGTGCTAACCACTGTTGCCTAAACCTCCACACAGGAGAGCGAGAGGAAAGACCCAAAGCACCAAACACACTGACACAGACCGGGACCCGCGGCACCTGCTGCTGCCGCTGAGGCCGGGACAGTCGCTCGCTGCACTGTCCACCTCTGCCTGCTCGTTTCTGTGTGTAAAGGTTTCACTTGGATGTAGCACGCAGGGGACTTAAGTCCACCCGGTTTCCTGGTGCTAATATGGACCGGTCGTAACTTTTAGATTTAAGTGGGAAGTGGAATTAAAACTAACTTTTACAACCAACTCGTGCATTCAGATCCGGGACCTTGTGTCGCGTACCTGATTGGACTGGGACTTGGACCACTTTGATCTCTTCATACCGGAAACAGAGCCAAGAGGACACACACACATCAGTCCCCTGAAGAAGGTAAGAGACACACATCAGTCCCCTGAAGAAGGTAAGAGACACACATCAGTCCCCTGAAGAAGGTAAGAGACACACATCAGTCCCCTGAAGAAGGTAAGAGACACACATCAGTCCCCTGAAGAAGGTAAGAGACACACATCAGTCCCCTGAAGAAGGTAAGAGACACACATCAGTCCCCTGAAGAAGGTAAGAGACACACATCAGTCCCCTGAAGAAGGTAAGAGGCTTGTGTTTGTTAGTTTGGGGCAAACCTGAGGACGGAGCCTCACTGTTGTGTTGGGTTGTGTTGTTGGGGGTGGTTATGAGCTGCCTATTGCCCCTGTGAAATAATAAGATAAATGAGACTACTTTAAGCTTAAAGGTCATTTTTACTTAAATATTAGATTTTTGCCTCTGTCTTCACTTTGACGATGCCCCACTCTCCCTGATCCCTTCACACCTCTGCCCCACCCCACAGCTCTGTGGACTAATCCACCTGGATGACTGACACTTATGACCTTTGTTACTGAAATGCAGCCCTTTGTTTTGTGGGTCAGCATAATGTATTTCTCACATGTTTTGTAAATCTGCCCACCCCCAAATGCTCCTGATTGGCTGCTGTGGTCCAATAAAAAGAGTGGGGGAGGGGTACAGGGACACTTACTCAACTGCAGCAAACTTCAGAGACAAAGAAGAGGGTTTGGACACAGAAGAAGCTGCTTTATATGCCAGGAATTAACCAGAACTTTTGAACTGAACTATCAGATTCTGTTGGCTGAAGAACTTCCAGAACTTTCTGCCACTTCTCTTGTAAGTATATCATATCCATTGAACATATGGATTAGAATTCAGAGCATTTAGCTTTATATTACCTTAATTTGACCTTTGCTACAGTCAGAAAACGTGTGCTTTTAAAATAAAATAAAAAATTAGTTTGTCAGCCAAATGTAACCTGCTTGTAAAACAATGAAACATCCATATGATTAGTGATGATGTGATTTTGTTTGTATTTAGTTAGAGTTACTTTATTTGAACAGTTTTTTAAAAAAAAGTTCTTTTACTTGACCTTTCCTTTGTTCCAAAGCAGAGCTACAGGATTCACCAACAGAATGGGGTTCACATGTGACCAGTGTGGAAAAGTGTGGCCAGATGCTTTCGCACTGAAAATGCACTACAGAATCCACACAGGGGAAAAACCATTTGGATGTGATGTTTGTGAGAAGACATTTACACAGGCTAGTACCCTCCATCGACATATGAAAATCCACACAGGGGAAAAAGCATTTGGATGTGACCTGTGTGGGAAGGAATTTAGACAGGCTAGTGCCCTCCATGAACATATGAGAATCCACACAGGGGAAAAAACATTTGGATGTGATGTTTGTGAGAAGACATTTACACAGGCTGGTACCCTCCATCGACATATGAAAATCCACACAGGGGAAAAAGCATTTGGATGTGACCTGTGTGGGAAGGAATTTAGACAGGCTAGTGGCCTCCATGAACATATGAGAATCCACACAGGGGAAAAACCATATGGATGTGACCTGTGTGGGAAGGAATTTACACAGGCTGGTACCCTCCATCGACATATGAAAATCCACACAGGGGAAAAACCATTTGGATGTGATGTTTGTGAGAAGACATTTACACAGTCAAGCACCCTAGTAGCACATATGAGAATCCACACTGGAGAGAGGCCATACGAGTGTGACCACTGTGGAAAAGCATTTAGGGAATGTAATGCGCGCAATAAACATATGAGAATCCACACAGGGGAAAAACCATTTGGATGTGATGTTTGTGAGAAGACATTTACACAGTCAAGCACCCTAGTAGCACATATGAGAATCCACACTGGAGCAAAGCCATACGAGTGTGACCACTGTGGGAAAGCTTTCTCTGCATCATCCAATCTCAATAAACACATGAGAATTCACTTGTGGCCCATAGTATATGAGTGTGACCAGTGTGAAAAGGCTTTCAGAACATCCCAGGAACTCTTCCGTCACTACCGAGTGCACACAGGAGACAAACCAAACGACTGTGAAGACAGAGGGAAGGGCTTTCAGGTCCATGAGGAACCGTCTGAAACATGTCCAAGTCTTCCAGATGGAAGAGGAAAGCTGCAGCTCTGACCAGTGTGGAATGACTTTGAGAAAACCTGCTCATCTGAACATGCACAGTCTTGAACACACTGAAGGAGAAAGAGCTGCTGAGGCCGGATCATGTGAGCCTGAAGTCAGACTCAAAAAGCTGGAGGCTTCAGAGACTCCGGACTGTGGAGCTGAGCTCTGTGTAGTGTCAAAAATTACAAGCTTTAAACGGCACCTTAAAATGTTTTTCTTTCATTTTTAATTAAGAAAAAGGTTTTAGCTGAGGTTTGTCCATCTTATTCTTCGTTATATTAACTTTGGGATTTCAGTCCCGCTTCACTGCAGTTCCCTAATCAAAGACATGCCTGAATTTGCATTTTGACTTTTTATTCTGTTTTGACTCTTATTAGCAACCCACAACAGATGATTATTCTTTTTATGACTGTTGTGATGAAAAATGTGAAGTAAAATATTAGATTTAGAAAATAAAATCTGTTTTTAGACCATTTGTTCTTGCTTGTCCTTTCTTATGTCTCATATGTGCATTAAGGAACTTTAGAAATGAAATAAATACACACACACACAAAGAGTTGAGAAACACTGAGTTTCTTTCACATGTAAATGTTAATCAGAGGTGAGACGCCGTTTTGTTTCTGTAAAACATAAACAAATGTGCGCAAAGCTGCATTAAACACATTCTGATCTCACACTGATGTGACTCTATAGTGATTATGGTTTAGATGTTGTAAAGTTGAATGTATTTATGCAGATTAGTAATAGTAATAAGTGTGATGATAATTTTAATGTAAAAAATGTTAGTGATTAATCAAAAATCGATCATTAATTTTCCCGACGATCGATTAAAACAATTTAATCGAATGCCCGTCCCTACCATCTACAATATCTACCTGATTTTTGCCTCTGTCTTCACTTTGACGATGCCACACTCGTCATTAATAATAATAATAATAATAATGCATCAGTTTTATATAGCGCTTTTATAGACATTTTAAGCGCAGCCTTCAAAATGTGTCTGGGTTTTTGCATAATCGCTCTAAAATTGTTAATCTGTCCACTCAAATCTTTATAGAGCCATGTCAACTACAGGGACATTAAGTGTTCCCCAAGGCTGTGAGCGAGGCTGTGCAAATGTGTTTCAGAGATGTAAGAATTTGGCATCTACCCTGATGCCTTCTTCTTGTTGTCATTTTCAGAAGAAAGCAGGTCTCTCTGCCCTTGGGGAGCTGTTTGCAGATGAGGACATGGCAGTGGAAACCCGACAGGAGACGCCACATACCATCACAGAGAAGGCCCAGGAGGAGATCCAGCGATACAGAGGACTGCCATCCACACTGACCTCTGTTAACCCAGCAACCTGGTGGTGGACTGTGAGGGACACTCTGCCACTGTTGTCTGACTTGGCAGCCAAGTACCTGTGTGTGCAGGCATCGTCCACTCCTGCTGAGCGCACTTTTTTGACCGCTGGGGACACCATCAGCCAGGAAAGAGCATGTCTGTCCCCTGAAAAGGCTGATATGTTGATTTTTTTGAAGAAAAACTTGGAATGATCTTGGAAAATAAACTCCAGTATGTGGAATAGAACATTTCATGATTTTTTTTCCTTTCTAAAATTAATATAAAATAGGAACCGAAAAAGGTACCGTTAAGGAACCGGTATCGAAATGGAGGTATCGGTATCGGTATTGGTATCGAAAAAATTTGATTGATACCCAGCCCTAGTCCGAGGAACAGTTTTTAGGAGTAATGTGTTTTCTCTTCAGCTGGGACCCTTCTGCCAAGCAAGAAAAGCAGCACTGAGCTGAAATGAGTGCATATAGCTGCAGTGATATCCTACGGCTCTTGGTTCACACACTGGCTAATGGTGGCTAACCACTGTTGCCTAAACCTCCACACAGGAGAGCGAGAGGAAAGACCCAAAGCACCAAACACACTGACACAGACCGGGACCCGCGGCACCTGCTGCTGCCGCTGAGGCCGGGACAGTCGCTCGCTGCACTGTCCACCTCTGCCTGCTCGTTTCTGTGTGTAAAGGTTTCACCTGGATGTAGCACGCAGGGGACTTAAGTCCACCTGGTTTCCTGGTGCTAATATGGACCGGTCGTAACTTTTAGATTTAAGTGGGAAGTGGAATTAAAACTAACTTTTACAACCAACTCGTGCATTCAGATCCGGGACCTTGTGTCGCGTACCTGATTGGACTGGGACTTGGACCAGTTTGATCTCTTCATACCGGAAACAGAGCCAAGAGGACACACACACATCAGTCCCCTGAAGAAGGTAAGAGACACACATCAGTCCCCTGAAGAAGGTAAGAGACACACATCAGTCCCCTGAAGAAGGTAAGAGGCTTGTGTTTGTTAGTTTGGGGCAAACCTGAGGACGGAGCTTCACTGTTGTGTTGTGTTGTGTTGTTGGGGATGGTTATGAGCTGCCTATTGCCCCTGTGAAATAATAAGATAAATAAGACTACTTTAAGCTTAAATATCATTTTTACTTAGATATTAGATTTTTGCCTCCGTCTTCACTTTGACGATGCCCCACTCTCCCTGATCCCTTCACACCTCTGCCCCACCCCACAGCTCTGTGGACTAATCCACCTGGATGACTGACACTTATGACCTTTGTTACTGAAATGCAGCCCTTTGTTTTGTGGGTCAGCATAATGTATTTCTCACATGTTTTGTAAATCTGCCCACTCCCAAATGCTCCTGATTGGCTGCTGTGGTCCAATAAAAAGAGTGGGGGAGGGGTACAGGGACACTTACTCAACTGCAGCAAACTTCAGAGACAAAGAAGAGGGTTTGGACACAGAAGAAGCTGCTTTATCTGCCAGGAATTAACCAGAACTTTTGAAGTGAACTATCAGATTCTGTTGGCTGAAGAACTTCCAGAACTTTCTGCCACTTCTCTTGTAAGTATATCATATCCATTGAACATATGGATTAGAATTCAGAGCATTTAGCTTTATATTACCTTAATTTGACCTTTTGCTACAGTCAGAAAACGTGTGCTTTTAAAATAAAATAAAAACTTAGTTTGTCAGCCAAATGTAACCTGCTTGTAAAACAATGAAACATCCATATGATTAGTGATGATGTGATTTTATTTGTATTTAGTTAGAGTTACTTTATTTGAACAGTTTTTTTTTTTTTTTTTTTTTTTTTAAAGTTCTTTTACTTGACCTTTCCTTTGTTCCAAAGCAGAGCTACAGGATTCACCAACAGAATGGGGTTCACATGTGACCAGTGTGGAAAAGTGTGGCCAGATGCTTTCGCACTGAAAATGCACTACAGAATTCACACAGGGGAAAGACCATACATCTGTGACCTGTGTGGGAATGAATTTAAACAGGCTGGAGCCCTCCGTGAACATATGAGAATCCACACAGGGGAAAAACCTTTTGGATGTGATGTTTGTGAGAAGACATTTACACAGTCTAGTGCCCTCCATCAACATATGAAAATCCACACTGGAGAGAGGCCATACGAGTATGACCACTGTGGAAAAGCATTTAGGGAATGTAATGCGCGCAATAACCATATGAGAATCCACACAGGGGAAAAACCATATGGATGTGACCTGTGTGGGAAGGAATTTACAGAGGCTAGTACCCGCCATCGACATATGAAAATCCACACAGGGGAAAAACCATTTGGATGTGATGTTTGTGAGAAGACATTTACACGGTCAAGCACCCTAGTAGCACATATGAGAATCCACACTGGAGAGAGGCCATACGAGTGTGACCACTGTGGAAAAGCATTTAGGGAATGTAATGCGCGCAATAAACATATGAGAATCCACACAGGGGAAAAACCATTTGGATGTGACCTGTGTGGGAAGGAATTTAGACAGGCTGGTACCCTCCATCGACATATGAAAATCCACACAGGCACAGGGGAAAAACCATTTGGATGTGATGTTTGTGAGAAGACATTTACACAGTCAAGCACCCTAGTAGCACATATGAGAATCCACACTGGAGCAAAGCCATACGAGTGTGACCACTGTGGGAAAGCTTTCTCTGCATCATCCAGTCTCAATAAACACATGAGAATTCACTTGTGGCCCATAGTATATGAGTGTGACCAGTGTGAAAAGGCTTTTAGAACATCCCAGGAACTCTTCCGTCACTACCGAGTGCACACAGGAGACAAACCAAACGACTGTGAAGACAGAGGGAAGGGCTTTCAGGTCCATGAGGAACCGTCTGAAACATGTCCAAGTCTTCCAGATGGAAGAGGAAAGCTGCAGCTCTGACCAGTGTGGAATGACTTTGAGAAAACCTGTTCATCTGAACATGCACCGTCTTGAACACACTGAAGGAGAAAGAGCTGCTGAGGCCGGATCATGTGAGCCTGAAGTCAGACTCAAAAAGCTGGAGGCTTCAGAGACTCCGGACTGTGGAGCTGAGCTCTGTGTAGTGTCAAAAATTACAAGCTTTAAACGGCACCTTAAAATGTTTTTCTTTCATTTTTAATTAAGAAAAAGGTTTTAGCTGAGGTTTGTCCATCTTATTCTTCGTTATATTAACTTTGGGATTTCAGTCCCGCTTCACTGCAGTTCCCTAATCAAAGACATGCCTGAATTTGCATTTTGACTTTTTATTCTGTTTTGACTCTTATTAGCAACCCACAACAGATGATTATTCTTTTTATGACTGTTGTGATGAAAAATGTGAAGTAAAATATTAGATTTAGAAAATAAAATCTGTTTTTAGACCATTTGTTCTTGCTTGTCCTTTCTTATGTCTCATATGTGCATTAAGGAACTTTAGAAATGAAATAAATACACACACACACAAAGAGTTGAGAAACACTGAGTTTCTTTCACATGTAAATGTTAATCAGAGGTGAGACGCCGTTTTGTTTCTGTAAAACATAAACAAATGTGCGCAAAGCTGCATTAAACACATTCTGATCTCACACTGATGTGACTCTATATTGGTTTAGATGTTGTAAAGTTGAATGTATTTATGCAGGTTAGTAATAGTAATAATTGTGATGATAAATTTAACGTAAAAAATGTTAGTGATTAATCAAAAATCGATCATTAATTTCCCCGACGATCGATTAAGACAATTTAATCGAATGCCCGTCCCTACCATCTACAGTATCTACCTGATTTTTGCCTCTGTCTTCACTTTGACGATGCCACACTCGTCATGTTCGCTGTGGATGTAGTGTTCGTGCACATGAATCGGATGGAAAACGGCTCCAGAGATCTGGTTTCTCCATGGAGATGTTATTGGTTTGACTGGAATGTTTCACAGTAGGGAACCTTTCTACCTTAATGGAGACTAATCCAGACTAAGTTACAGGTCAGATCTGTGGAGAGACAACCCAAAAAGTTACCTAGTTCACCTTTAAGTTGATGGGGGGGAAAAAAAACATTGACCATATATGGATCCTGGTCAACATAAACATACTTTTCTATATTTTTGGTTGCTTACATCACGTAAATTGGAGCGTCTAATGGCTTGATATGGGTTTTAAACAAATTAAACACCAAAGAACACCAATTTTGCATTTGGCGTGATAAAAATAAATTACATTTGGTGTCTTAATTGTAAGCGCAGCCTTCAAAATGTGTCTTGGTTTTTGCATAATCGCTCTAAAATTGTTAATCTGTCCACTCAAATCTTTATAGAGCCACGTCAACTACAGGGACATTAAGTGTTCCCCAAGGCTGTGAGCGAGGCTGTGCAAATGTGTTTCAGAGATGTAAGAATTTGGCATCTACCCTGATGCCTTCTTCTTGTTGTCATTTTCAGAAGAAAGCAGGTCTCTCTGCCCTTGGGGAGCTGTTTGCAGATGAGGACATGGCAGTGGAAACCCGACAGGAGACGCCACATACCATCACAGAGAAGGCCCAGGAGGAGATCCAGCGATACAGAGGACTGCCATCCACACTGACCTCTGTTAACCCAGCAACCTGGTGGTGGACTGTGAGGGACACTCTGCCACTGTTGTCTGACTTGGCAGCCAAGTACCTGTGTGTGCAGGCATCGTCCACTCCTGCTGAGCGCACTTTTTCGACCGCTGGGGACACCATCAGCCAGGAAAGAGCATGTCCGTCCCCTGAAAAGGCTGATATGTTGATTTTTTTGAAGAAAAACTTGGAATGATCTTGGAAAATAAACTCCAGTATGTGGAATAGAACATTTCATGATTTTTTTTCCTTTCTAAAATTAATATAAAATAGGAACCGAAAAAGGTACCGTTAAGGAACCGGTATCGAAATGGAGGTATCGGTATCGGTATTGGTATCGAAAAAATTTGATTGATACCCAGCCCTAGTCCGAGGAACAGTTTTTAGGGAGTAATGTGTTTTCTCTTCAGCGGGACCCTTCTGCCAAGCAAGAAAAGCAGCACTGAGCTGAAATGAGTGCATATAGCTGCAGTGATATCCTACGGCTCTTGGTTCACACACTGGCTAATGGTGGCTAACCACTGTTGCCTAAACCTCCACACAGGAGAGCGAGAGGAAAGACCCAAAGCACCAAACACACTGACACAGACCGGGACCCGCGGCACCTGCTGCTGCCGCTGAGGCCGGGACAGTCGCTCGCTGCACTGTCCACCTCTGCCTGCTCGTTTCTGTGTGTAAAGGTTTCACCTGGATGTAGCACGCAGGGGACTTAAGTCCACCTGGTTTCCTGGTGCTAATATGGACCGGTCGTAACTTTTAGATTTAAGTGGGAAGTGGAATTAAAACTAGCTTTTACAACCAACTCATGCGTTCAGATCCGGGACCTTGTGTCGCGTACCTGATTGGACTGGGACTTGGACCAGTTTGATCTCTTCATACCGGAAACAGAGCCAAGAGGACACACACACATCAGTCCCCTGAAGAAGGTAAGAGACACACATCAGTCCCCTGAAGAAGGTAAGAGACACACATCAGTCCCCTGAAGAAGGTAAGAGACACACATCAGTCCCCTGAAGAAGGTAAGAGACACACATCAGTCCCCTGAAGAAGGTAAGAGGCACACATCAGTCCCCTGAAGAAGGTAAGAGGCTTGTGTTTGTTAGTTTGGGGCAAACCTGAGGACGGAGCTTCACTGTTGTGTTGTGTTGTGTTGTTGGGGATGGTTATGAGCTGCCTATTGCCCCTGTGAAATAATAAGATAAATGAGACTATTTTAAGCTTAAAGGTCATTTTTACTTAAATATTAGATTTTTGCCTCTGTCTTCACTTTGACGATGCCCCACTCTCCCTGATCCCTTCACACCTCTGCCCCACCCCACAGCTCTATGGACTAATCCACCTGGATGACTGACACTTATGACCTTTGTTACTGAAATGCAGCCCTTTGTTTTGTGGGTCAGCATAATGTATTTCTCACATGTTTTGTAAATCTGCCCACCCCCAAATGCTCCTGATTGGCTGCTGTGGTCCAATAAAAAGAGTGGGGGAGGGGTACAGGGACACTTACTCAACTGCAGCAAACTTCAGAGACAAAGAAGAGGGTTTGGACACAGAAGAAGCTGCTTTATATGCCAGGAATTAACCAGAACTTTTGAAGTGAACTATCAGATTCTGTTGGCTGAAGAACTTCCAGAACTTTCTGCCACTTCTCTTGTAAGTATATCATATCCATTGAACATATGGATTAGAATTCAGAGCATTTAGCTTTATATGACCTTAATTTGACCTTTTGCTACAGTCAGAAAACGTGTGCTTTTAAAATAAAATAAAAACTTAGTTTGTCAGCCAAATGTAACCTGCTTGTAAAACAATGAAACATCCATATGATTAGTGATGATGTGATTTTATTTGTATTTAGTTAGAGTTACTTTATTTGAACAGTTTTTTTTTTTTTTTTTTTTTTTTTTTTTTTAAAGTTCTTTTACTTGACCTTTCCTTTGTTCCAAAGCAGAGCTACAGGACTCACCAACAGAATGGGGTTCACATGTGACCAGTGTGGAAAAGTGTGGCCAGATGCTTTCGCACTGAAAATGCACTACAGAATTCACACAGGGGAAAAACCATTTGGATGTGATGTTTGTGAGAAGACATTTACACAGGCTAGTACCCTCCATCGACATATGAAAATCCACACAGGGGAAAAAGCATTTGGATGTGACCTGTGTGGGAATGAATTTAGACAGGCTGGAGCCCTCCATGAACATATGAGAATCCACACAGGGGAAAAACCATTTGGATGTGATGTTTGTGAGAAGACATTTACACAGGCTGGCACCCTAGTAGCACATATGAAAATCCACACTGGAGAGAGGCCATTTGAGTGTGACCACTGTGGAAAGGAATTTAGACAGGCTAATGGCCTCAATGAACATATGAGAATCCACACAGGGAAAAACCATTTGGATGTGACCTGTGTGGGAAGGAATTTAGACAGGCTGGTACCCTCCATCGACATATGAAAATCCACACAGGCACAGGGGAAAAACCATTTGGATGTGATGTTTGTGAGAAGACATTTACACAGTCAAGCACCCTAGTAGCACATATGAGAATCCACACTGGAGAGAGGCCATACGAGTGTGACCACTGTGGAAAAGCATTTAGGGAATGTAATGTGCGCAATCAACATATGAGAATCCACACAGGGAAAAACCATTTGGATGTGATGTTTGTGAGAAGACATTTACACAGTCAAGCACCCTAGTAGCACATATGAGAATCCACACTGGAGCAAAGCCATACGAGTGTGACCACTGTGGGAAAGCTTTCTCTGCATCATCCAGTCTCAATAAACACATGAGAATTCACTTGTGGCCCATAGTATATGAGTGTGACCAGTGTGAAAAGGCTTTCAGAACATCCCAGGAACTCTTCCGTCACTACCGAGTGCACACAGGAGACAAACCAAACGACTGTGAAGACAGAGGGAAGGGCTTTCAGGTCCATGAGGAACCGTCTGAAACATGTCCAAGTCTTCCAGATGGAAGAGGAAAGCTGCAGCTCTGACCAGTGTGGAATGACTTTGAGAAAACCTGTTCATCTGAACATGCACCGTCTTGAACACACTGAAGGAGAAAGAGCTGCTGAGGCCGGATCATGTGAGCCTGAAGTCAGACTCAAAAAGCTGGAGGCTTCAGAGACTCCGGACTGTGGAGCTGAGCTCTGTGTAGTGTCAAAAATTACAAGCTTTAAACGGCACTTTAAAATGTTTTTCTTTCATTTTTAATTAAGAAAAAGGTTTTAGCTGAGGTTTGTCCATCTTATTCTTCGTTATATTAACTTTGGGATTTCAGTCCCGCTTCACTGCAGTTCCCTAATCAAAGACATGCCTGAATTTGCATTTTGACTTTTTATTCTGTTTTGACTCTTATTAGCAACCCACAACAGATGATTATTCTTTTTATGACTGTTGTGATGAAAAATGTGAAGTAAAATATTAGATTTAGAAAATAAAATCTGTTTTTAGACCATTTGTTCTTGCTTGTCCTTTCTTATGTCTCATATGTGCATTAAGGAACTTTAGAAATGAAATAAATACACACACACACACAAAGAGTTGAGAAACACTGAGTTTCTTTCACATGTAAATGTTAATCAGAGGTGAGACGCCGTTTTGTTTCTGTAAAACATAAACAAATGTGCGCAAAGCTGCATTAAACACATTCTGATCTCACACTGATGTGACTCTATAGTGATTATGGTTTAGATGTTGTAAAGTTGAATGTATTTATGCAGATTAGTAATAGTAATAAGTGTGATGATAATTTTAATGTAAAAAATGTTAGTGATTAATCAAAAATCGATCATTAATTTTCCCGACGATCGATTAAAACAATTTAATCGAATGCCCGTCCCTACCATCTACAATATCTACCTGATTTTTGCCTCTGTCTTCACTTTGACGATGCCACACTCGTCATTAATAATAATAATAATAATAATGCATCAGTTTTATATAGCGCTTTTATAGACATTTTAAGCGCAGCCTTCAAAATGTGTCTGGGTTTTTGCATAATCGCTCTAAAATTGTTAATCTGTCCACTCAAATCTTTATAGAGCCATGTCAACTACAGGGACATTAAGTGTTCCCCAAGGCTGTGAGCGAGGCTGTGCAAATGTGTTTCAGAGATGTAAGAATTTGGCACCTACCCTGATGCCTTCTTCTTGTTGTCATTTTCAGAAGAAAGCAGGTCTCTCTGCCCTTGGGGAGCTGTTTGCAGATGAGGACATGGCAGTGGAAACCCGACAGGAGACGCCACATACCATCACAGAGAAGGCCCAGGAGGAGATCCAGCGATACAGAGGACTGCCATCCACACTGACCTCTGTTAACCCAGCAACCTGGTGGTGGACTGTGAGGGACACTCTGCCACTGTTGTCTGACTTGGCAGCCAAGTACCTGTGTGTGCAGGCATCGTCCACTCCTGCTGAGCGCACTTTTTCGACCGCTGGGGACACCATCAGCCAGGAAAGAGCATGTCCGTCCCTGAAAAGGCTGATATGTTGATTTTTGAAGAAAAACTTGGAATGATCTTGGAAAATAAACTCCAGTATGTGGAATAGAACATTTCATGATTTTTTTTCCTTTCTAAAATTAATATAAAATAGGAACCGGTATCGAAATGGAGGTATCGGTATCGGTATTGGTATCGAAAAAATTTGATTGATACCCAGCCCTAGTCCGAGGGACAGTTTTTAGGGAGTAATGTGTTTTCTCTTCAGCGGGACCCTTCTGCCAAGCAAGAAAAGCAGCACTGAGCTGAAATGAGTGCATATAGCTGCAGTGATATCCTACGGCTCTTGGTTCACACACTGGCTAATGGTGGCTAACCACTGTTGCCTAAACCTCCACACAG
Source organism: Odontamblyopus lacepedii (assembly GCA_034769755.1). Classification (NCBI taxonomy): domain Eukaryota; kingdom Metazoa; phylum Chordata; class Actinopteri; order Gobiiformes; family Gobiidae; genus Odontamblyopus; species Odontamblyopus lacepedii. The sequence continues at coordinate 3,038,202 of CM068352.1, read as the reverse complement.
GAGAGCGAGAGGAAAGACCCAAAGCACCAAACACACTGACACAGACCGGGACCCGCGGCACCTGCTGCTGCCGCTGAGGCCGGGACAGTCGCTCGCTGCACTGTCCACCTCTGCCTGCTCGTTTCTGTGTGTAAAGGTTTCACCTGGATGTAGCACGCAGGGGACTTAAGTCCACCTGGTTTCCTGGTGCTAATATGGACCGGTCGTAACTTTTAGATTTAAGTGGGAAGTGGAATTAAAACTAACTTTTACAACCAACTCGTGCATTCAGATCCCGGACCTCGTGTCGCGTACCTGATTGGACTGGGACTTGGACCAGTTTGATCTCTTCATACCGGAAACAGAGCCAAGAGGACACACACACATCAGTCCCCTGAAGAAGGTAAGAGACACACATCAGTCCCCTGAAGAAGGTAAGAGACACACATCAGTCCCCTGAAGAAGGTAAGAGGCTTGTGTTTGTTAGTTTGGGGCAAACCTGAGGACGGAGCCTCACTGTTGTGTTGTGTTGTGTTGTTGGGGATGGTTATGAGCTGCCTATTGCCCCTGTGAAATAATATGATAAATAAGACTACTTTAAGCTTAAATGTAATTTTTACTTAGATATTAGATTTTTGCCTCTGTCTTCACTTTGACGATGCCCCTCTCTCCCTGATCCCTTCACACCTCTGCCCCACCCCACAGCTCTGTGGACTAATCCACCTGGATAACTGACACTTATGACCTTTGTTACTGAAATGCAGCCCTTTGTTTTGTGGGTCAGCATAATGTATTTCTCACATGTTTTGTAAATCTGCCCACCCCCAAATGCTCCTGATTGGCTGCTGTGGTCCAATAAAAAGAGTGGGGGAGGGGTACAGGGACACTTACTCAACTGCAGTAAACTTCAGAGACAAAGAAGAGGGTTTGAACACAGAAGAAGCTGCTTTATATGCCAGGAATTAACCAGAACTTTTGAAGTGAACTATCAGATTCTGTTGGCTGAAGAACTTCCAGAACTTTCTGCCACTTCTCTTGTAAGTATATCATATCCATTGAACATATGGATTAGAATTCAGAGCATTTAGCTTTATATGACCTTAATTTGACCTTTTGCTACAGTCAGAAAACGTGTGCTTTTAAAATAAAATAAAAACTTAGTTTGTCAGCCAAATGTAACCTGCTTGTAAAACAATGAAACATCCATATGATTAGTGATGATGTGATTTTATTTGTATTTAGTTAGAGTTACTTTATTTGAACAGTTTTTTTTAAAAAAAAAGTTCTTTTACTTGACCTTTCCTTTGTTCCAAAGCAGAGCTACAGGATTCACCAACAGAATGGGGTTCACATGTGACCAGTGTGGAAAAGTGTGGCCAGATGCTTTCGCACTGAAAATGCACTACAGAATCCACACAGGGGAAAAACCATTTGGATGTGATGTTTGTGAGAAGACATTTACACAGGCTAGTACCCTCCATCGACATATGAAAATCCACACAGGGGAAAAAGCATTTGGATGTGACCTGTGTGGGAAGGAATTTAGACAGGCTAGTGCCCTCCATGAACATATGAGAATCCACACAGGGGAAAAAACATTTGGATGTGATGTTTGTGAGAAGACATTTACACAGGCTGGTACCCTCCATCGACATATGAAAATCCACACAGGGGAAAAAGCATTTGGATGTGACCTGTGTGGGAAGGAATTTAGACAGGCTAGTGGCTTCCATGAACATATGAGAATCCACACAGGGGAAAAACCATATGGATGTGACCTGTGTGGGAAGGAATTTACACAGGCTGGTACCCTCCATCGACATATGAAAATCCACACAGGGGAAAAACCATTTGGATGTGATGTTTGTGAGAAGACATTTACACAGTCAAGCACCCTAGTAGCACATATGAGAATCCACACTGGAGAGAGGCCATACGAGTGTGACCACTGTGGAAAAGCATTTAGGGAATGTAATGCGCGCAATCAACATATGAGAATCCACACAGGGGAAAAACCATTTGGATGTGATGTTTGTGAGAAGACATTTACACAGTCAAGCACCCTAGTAGCACATATGAGAATCCACACTGGAGCAAAGCCATACGAGTGTGACCACTGTGGGAAAGCTTTCACTGCATCATCCAGTCTCAATAAACACATGAGAATTCACTTGTGGCCCATAGTATATGAGTGTGACCAGTGTGAAAAGGCTTTCAGAACATCCCAGGAACTCTTCCGTCACTACCGAGTGCACACAGGAGACAAACCAAACGACTGTGAAGACAGAGGGAAGGGCTTTCAGGTCCATGAGGAACCGTCTGAAACATGTCCAAGTCTTCCAGATGGAAGAGGAAAGCTGCAGCTCTGACCAGTGTGGAATGACTTTGAGAAAACCTGCTCATCTGAACATGCACCGTCTTGAACACACTGAAGGAGAAAGAGCTGCTGAGGCCGGATCATGTGAGCCTGAAGTCAGACTCAAAAAGCTGGAGGCTTCAGAGACTCCGGACTGTGGAGCTGAGCTCTGTGTAGTGTCAAAAATTACAAGCTTTAAACGGCACTTTAAAATGTTTTTCTTTCTTTTTTAATTAAGTAAAAGGTTTTAGCTGAGGTTTGTCCATCTTATTCTTCGTTATATTAACTTTGGGATTTCAGTCCCGCTTCACTGCAGTTCCCTAATCAAAGACATGCCTGAATTTGCATTTTGACTTTTTATTCTGTTTTGACTCTTATTAGCAACCCACAACAGATGATTATTCTTTTTATGACTGTTGTGATGAAAAATGTGAAGTAAAATATTAGATTTAGAAAATAAAATCTGTTTTTAGACCATTTGTTCTTGCTTGTCCTTTCTTATGTCTCATATGTGCATTAAGGAACTTTAGAAATGAAATAAATACACACACACACAAAGAGTTGAGAAACACTGAGTTTCTTTCACATCTAAATGTTAATCAGAGGTGAGACGCCGTTTTGTTTCTGTAAAACATAAACAAATGTGCGCAAAGCTGCATTAAACACATTCTGATCTCACACTGATGTGACTCTATAGTGATTATGGTTTAGATGTTGTAAAGTTGAATGTATTTATGCAGATTAGTAATAGTAATAAGTGTGATGATAATTTTAATGTAAAAAATGTTAGTGATTAATCAAAAATTGATCATTAATTTTCCCGACGATCGATTAAGACAATTTAATCAAATGCCCGTCCCTACCATCTACAGTATCTACCGGATTTTTGCCTCTGTCTTCACTTTGACGATGCCACACTCCCTGAGCCCTTCACACCTCTGCCCTCGCTGGACTAATCCACCTGCTGACGCTTAAGCCCCATCCACACTAGTCATGTTCGCTGTGGATGTAGTGTTCGTGCACACGAATCGGATGGAAAACGGCTCCAGAGATCTGGTTTCTCCATGGAGATGTTATTGGTTTCACTGGAATGTTTCACAGTAGGGAACCTTTCTACCTTAATGGAGACTAATCCAGACCAAGTTACAGGTCAGATCTGTGGAGAGACAACCCAAAAAGTTACCTAGTTCACCTTTAAGTTGATGGGGGGGGGGGAAAAAAACATTGACCATATATGGATCCTGGTCAACATAAACATACTTTTCTATATTTTTGCTTGCTTACATCACTTAAATTGGAGCGTCTAATGGCTTGATATGGGTTTTAAACAAATTAAACAACAAAGAACACCAATTTTGCATTTGGCGTGATAAAAATAAATTACATTTGGTGTCTTAATTAATAATAATAATAATAATAATGCATCAGTTTTATATAGCGCTTTTATAGACATTTTAAGCGCAGCCTTCAAAATGTGTCTGGGTTTTTGCATAATCGCTCTAAAATTGTTAATCTGTCCACTCAAATCTTTATAGAGCCATGTCAACTACAGGGACATTAAGTGTTCCCCAAGGCTGTGAGCGAGGCTGTGCAAATGTGTTTCAGAGATGTAAGAATTTGGCATCTACCCTGATGCCTTCTTCTTGTTGTCATTTTCAGAAGAAAGCAGGTCTCTCTGCCCTTGGGGAGCTGTTTGCAGATGAGGACATGGCAGTGGAAACCCGACAGGAGACGCCACATACCATCACAGAGAAGGCCCAGGAGGAGATCCAGCGATACAGAGGACTGCCATCCACACTGACCTCTGTTAACCCAGCAACCTGGTGGTGGACTGTGAGGACACTCTGCCACTGTTGTCTGACTTGGCAGCCAAGTACCTGTGTGTGCAGGCATCGTCCCACTCCTGCTGAGCGCACTTTTTCGACCGCTAGGGACACCATCAGCCAGGAAAGAGCATGTCCGTCCCCTGAAAAGGCTGATATGTTGATTTTTTTGAAGAAAAACTTGGAATGATCTTGGAAAATAAACTCCAGTATGTGGAATAGAACATTTCATGATTTTTTTTCCTTTCTAAAATTAATATAAAATAGGAACCGAAAAAGGTACCGTTAAGGAACCGGTATCGAAATGGAGGTATCGGTATCGGTATTGGTATCGAAAAAATTTGATTGATACCCAGCCCTAGTCCGAGGAACAGTTTTTAGGGAGTAATGTGTTTTCTCTTCAGCGGGACCCTTCTGCCAAGCAAGAAAAGCAGCACTGAGCTGAAATGAGTGCATATAGCTGCAGTGATATCCTACGGCTCTTGGTTCACACACTGGCTAATGGTGCTAACCACTGTTGCCTAAACCTCCACACAGGAGAGCGAGAGGAAAGACCCAAAGCACCAAACACACTGACACAGACCGGGACCCGCGGCACCTGCTGCTGCCGCTGAGGCCGGGACAGTCGCTCGCTGCACTGTCCACCTCTGCCTGCTCGTTTCTGTGTGTAAAGGTTTCACCTGGATGTAGCACACAGGGGACTTAAGTCCACCTGGTTTCCTGGTGCTAATATGGACCGGTCGTAACTTTTAGATTTAAGTGGGAAGTGGAATTAAAACTAACTTTTACAACCAACTCGTGCATTCAGATCCGGGACCTTGTGTCGCGTACCTGATTGGACTGGGACTTGGACCAGTTTGATCTCTTCATACCGGAAACAGAGCCAAGAGGACACACACACATCAGTCCCCTGAAGAAGGTAAGAGACACACATCAGTCCCCTGAAGAAGGTAAGAGGCTTGTGTTTGTTAGTTTGGGGCAAACCTGAGGACGGAGCTTCACTGTTGTGTTGTGTTGTGTTGTTGGGGATGGTTATGAGCTGCCTATTGCCCCTGTGAAATAATAAGATAAATAAGACTACTTTAAGCTTAAATATCATTTTTACTTAGATATTAGATTTTTGCCTCTGTCTTCACTTTGACGATGCCCCACTCTCCCTGATCCCTTCACACCTCTGCCCCACCCCACAGCTCTGTGGACTAATCCACCTGGAGAACTGACACTTATGACCTTTGTTACTGAAATGCAGCCCTTTGTTTTATGGGTCAGCATAATGTATTTCTCACATGTTTTGTAAATCTGCCCACCCCCAAATGCTCCTGATTGGCTGCTGTGGTCCAATAAAAAGAGTGGGGGAGGGGTACAGGGACACTTACTCAACTGCAGCAAACTTCAGAGACAAAGAAGAGGGTTTGGACACAGAAGAAGCTTTATATGCCAGGAATTAACCAGAACTTTTGAAGTGAACTATCAGATTCTGTTGGCTGAAGAACTTCCAGAACTTTCTGCCACTTCTCTTGTAAGTATATCATATCCATTGAACATATGGATTAGAATTCAGAGCATTTAGCTTTATATGACCTTAATTTGACCTTTTGCTACAGTCAGAAAACGTGTGCTTTTAAAATAAAATAAAAACTTAGTTTGTCAGCCAAATGTAACCTGCTTGTAAAACAATGAAACATCCATATGATTAGTGATGATGTGATTTTATTTGTATTTAGTTAGAGTTACTTTATTTGAACAGTTTTTTTTTTTAAGTTCTTTTACTTGACCTTTCCTTTGTTCCAAAGCAGAGCTACAGGATTCACCAACAGAATGGGGTTCACATGTGACCAGTGTGGAAAAGTGTGGCCAGATGCTTTCGCACTGAAAATGCACTACAGAATTCACACAGGGGAAAGACCATACATCTGTGACCTGTGTGGGAATGAATTTAAACGGGCTGGAGCCCTCCGTGAACATATGAGAATCCACACAGGGGAAAAACCATTTGGATGTGATGTTTGTGAGAAGACATTTACACGGTCAAGTGCCCTCCATCAACATATGAGAATCCACACTGGAGAGAGGCCATACGAGTGTGACCACTGTGGAAAAGCATTTAGGGAATGTAATACGCGCAATACACATATGAGAATCCACACAGGGGAAAAACCATTTGGATGTGACCTGTGTGGGAAGGAATTTAGACAGGCTGGTACCCTCCATCGACATATGAAAATCCACACAGGGGAAAAACCATTTGGATGTGATGTTTGTGAGAAGACATTTACACGGTCAAGCACCCTAGTAGCACATATGAGAATCCACACTGGAGAGAGGCCATACGAGTGTGACCACTGTGGGAAAGCTTTCACTGCATCATCCAGTCTCAATAAACACATGAGAATTCACTTGTGGCCCATAGTATATGAGTGTGACCAGTGTGAAAAGGCTTTTAGAACATCCCAGGAACTCTTCCGTCACTACCGAGTGCACACAGGAGACAAACCAAACGACTGTGAAGACAGAGGGAAGGGCTTTCAGGTCCATGAGGAACCGTCTGAAACATGTCCAAGTCTTCCAGATGGAAGAGGAAAGCTGCAGCTCTGACCAGTGTGAGATGACTTTGAGAAAACCTGTTCATCTGAACATGCACCGTCTTGAACACACTGAAGGAGAAAGAGCTGCTGAGGCCGGATCATGTGAGCCTGAAGTCAGACTCAAAAAGCTGGAGGCTTCAGAGACTCCGGACTGTGGAGCTGAGCTCTGTGTAGTGTCAAAAATTACAAGCTTTAAACGGCACCTTAAAATGTTTTTCTTTCTTTTTTAATTAAGAAAAAGGTTTTAGCTGAGGTTTGTCCATCTTATTCTTCGTTATATTAACTTTGGGATTTCAGTCCCGCTTCACTGCAGTTCCCTAATCAAAGACATGCCTGAATTTGCATTTTGACTTTTTATTCTGTTTTGACTCTTATTAGCAACCCACAACAGATGATTATTCTTTTTATGACTGTTGTGATGAAAAATGTGAAGTAAAATATTAGATTTAGAAAATAAAATCTGTTTTTAGACCATTTGTTCTTGCTTGTCCTTTCTTATGTCTCATATGTGCATTAAGGAACTTTAGAAATGAAATAAATACACACACACACAAAGAGTTGAGAAACACTGAGTTTCTTTCACATCTAAATGTTAATCAGAGGTGAGACGCCGTTTTGTTTCTGTAAAACATAAACAAATGTGCGCAAAGCTGCATTAAACACATTCTGATCTCACACTGATGTGACTCTATATTGGTTTAGATGTTGTAAAGTTGAATGTATTTATGCAGATTAGTAATAGTAATAATTGTGATGATAATTTTAATGTAAAAAATGTTAGTGATTAATCAAAAATCGATCATTAATTTTCCCCACGATCGATTAAGACAATTTAATCGAATGCCCGTCCCTACCATCTACAGTATCTACCTGATTTTTGCCTCTGTCTTCACTTTGACGATGCCACACTCGTCATGTTCGTTGTGGATGTCGTGTTCGTGCACATGAATCGGATGGAAAACGGCTCCAGAGAGTTTCTCCATGGAGATGTTATTGTTTCACAGTAGGGAACCTTTCTGCCTTAATGGAGACTAATCCAGACCAAGTTACAGGTCAGATCTGTGGAGAGACAACCCAAAAAGTTACCTAGTTCACCTTTAAGTTGATGGGGGGGGAGGGGGACACTGACCATATATGGATCCTGGTCAACATAAACTAAAAAATCAATATTTTTGCTTGCTTACATCACTTAAATTGGAGCGTCTAATGGCTTGATATGGGTTTTAAACAAATTAAACAACAAAGAACACCGATTTTGCATTTGGCGTGATAAAATAAATTACATTTGGTGTCTTCAAAATGTGTCTGGGTTTTTGCATAATCGCTCTAAAATTGTTAATCTGTCCACTCGAATCTTTATAGAGCCACGTCAACTACAGGGACATTAAGTGTTCCCCAAGGCTGTGAGCGAGGCTGTGCAAATGTGTTTCAGAGATGTAAGAATTTGAGATTCCATCGCAGTGACAGCCTGTCTGACAAATTGCTGTACAACGTTATTTTGGGACATTTAAAAAAAGACTAATTAGCACAAGTGCAGAGATAACAAAAATACACAGCTGATCACAGCGAGAGATGAAACTGGCTCTTAAAGGGGCTGTACCTGAACCTGCTCTACCAGAAAAACCTGAAAAAGCAGAATTAGTTCATTAAAACGTCTTTTATTGCATAGAATGGATTCTCGTGAGCGTTAAGACATGTTGTGTTTTGTTTCATTCATTCGTGTGTTTGAGGAATCCTGGTTTATTCATCTGTCGACATTGTAAAAGCTCAAAATGCTCTGTTCCAGCTTGAAGTGGGAGTTTAAGTTATTAACCCTCGAAGACCTACGGTATCGGTTAAAACATAAATTTTAAGATTTTTTTTACTTAATAAGATGAGATTTTTTTACTTGTTTCAAGATATTCCATCCTGATTTATCTTATCTCGATATTACAACTTATTCTAAGCACTTTTTATCATAACTCAGTCCAGGTTAAGCCTCTTTAACTTCCTTCTCAAACCAATAAGGTGAAAAATCTTGCCATAAATACTTGAAACTTGTGTTTTCTGCTTAGAACAAGATTAGCACAGCAAATATTCAGCACATATAACTTCAAGTCCCCAAATTCAAGAGTCCAACTTCAGAGAGTAAAGTTCACAGTGAAAAAGCAAAGATCCAAAATACCAAGTCATGAGCCTTTTTAAACACACTGAAACTATATCACATTATTATACTTAAACAATCAGCTATTGAAATTACGAATGACAATATTTCAAACATTTTTCAGAGTTAAAAAATAAATGAAGTTTAAAATTCAAAATCTGATGAAAAAGTATCTTCCATAAGCTTCTCTCCACTCAGAACTATTTATATAGAAAATGTTCTGTCCTTATTTCTCTTATTTTCTCTATTTTAACTCAAAAGTTCTCCTCAAAATGTACCTCACTGAATCAAACCCTTTACAGAAGCTGTTTTTCCTCCAGACTCTGTCACAGGTGAAGCCCATTTCGTGCCCTTTCATTCGCTCTCTGACGCCTGTTTTCTCTCACTCTTGTGGCTCATTTGTAATTTTATTTATGAGTTGTCGATGCGGCTATTTTCCCAATTATGTGAACAAAGGCAAAGTGAACAATTTGAAAGATGGAGCAGCTGATGAAAGAAAAAACGATCATAATTGTGTTTGTTGAAATCGTCACTGCCATTAATAACACACACGGCAGCAAAATGCCATCAGGGGGACTTTTAGCTCCACAGAGTCGGACAGAAAATGTCGACAAGGGATGAAGATGAGGCGCAAATTAAAAGTGCATTGTGTAATTTTCCTGGTGGAGGGTCTGTCGAAAGCTTTCCTCCGCGGAAAAGTTATAGTGAAAACTTAAAATGGAAATAGATAAAAGTTAAAATCACACTTTGGAACACTCTCCCTCCCCATTTTCATTAGTTGTGTTTCATTTTCTTCACTCATTGTACATTGAATCCCCCAAAACATTTCAAGTGTTTCTTAATTCAAGCAACATTTGATTTTCTGTTTCTTATTATTGAAGTGCAAAATGTTTTTCTAAGTGCAGCAAGATGTAGTTTCATATTTGAAATACCAAAACTCTTGTTCCGCTTCTCGATTGAAGACAGTTTAACTTCAAGACGCACAGGAGCCAAAAGCAGAACACAGGCACAAGTTCAGAGTTTTGTTTAACAGGTACTGGACCGGGACAGGAGACGTCCAAGGAGCAGTGAAAGCAAAATGACACATTTGCCTCTTGAAATGACGACACTTAGAAAAGATCCTTCTTCACCATTTATTTTAGTGCAATTTAAGAGTACGACGAATAATAATAATAATAAGAAGAATAAGAATAAGAAGAATAAGAAGAGCCCTGGTGAAACCTAAAAACATAACTGCAGTGTGAGTATATACACATTTCTTTTTTCTGGATCTAAGTTGAAAAAAACTCCAAACACTTATGGCTATAACGTTCTGCGTCCCCTTGTAGCACAGACACAAGTACGACCGCTGCCTCCCAACAGGTGCATCATCTTAGCTTAAGTAGAAAAGCGGTGCTGACGTAATAGATTTAATTTCAGTTCTGCTCCAAATGACTGGAATCATTTACAGCAAAGTGTTAAACTTTCTTCCTTTGTGTCAGTTGCATCTTTTAAACACCTCATTTCTGCAACATTTCATGATCAGTGCACATGTTTTAACTGTTTTTAATTGTTCTTTTTATAATGTATGAATTTTGTATTGTATTGTACATGTTTTAAATTATGATTATTTTGCCTTGCAGCTTGACCAGGTCGACATTGTAAATGAGAATGTTCTCAACTGACTTACCTGGATAAATGAAGAAGAAAGAAAAAAAGAAAAAAAGACATCTGGGTCATGGGGCGATCATAAATCTTTACAATAAAATAGTGAATAATGGACACTAATGAATGAATAAATAAAGAAATAAATATTATCATATACACGGAACTGTTACCGATGCTAAAATAAAAGTGCTAAAATAATGTGCAGGCAACAATACAATTCCAAAGTCCAGGAGAATATGCAGCAAAAAGGTTCAAAAACGAGATCTTTAGAAAAGGAGCCAAGAGCTAATTACCACTGAGGATTAAGTGACAAACAGGCAGCGAGTTCTTCTTCTGTTTGTGGGGTTTAACAAAGGGCGCTTGGCAAATGACTTATTATTACTGCCACCGACTGATCAGGAGTGTGAACTTAAATGTGACTTACTTTATTTTAGTTATTAGTAAAATAAACAACAGTGATAAAATAATAACTAAAGCAAAGGAAAACCCTGTTAATCAAATCAATAACCCTGACAAAAAAGTGCTATTCCCCGTGTGCTCCTGTAATAACTCCAAGTCAAATCCCATTTTAAGGTCCTCGATCCTTTTCTTCAGTAGAGTTCTTTCCCCTGTATATTTTCTACAATCCATAAATAAAAGCTCTATGGTTTATCCACAGTATCACAAATCCCGATATTATGTTTTCCTATTATGTAAAGTATAGTTTAATCCTGAACGTCGAAATCTTAACCTAGACTTTAAACGTTTGTACCTGTATTGATCCCGCTTTTTTCTGAATTTGATGGTACCACTGAGCGCTCCTCTCGATATCCCATTGTTTTTGCCATTTTTCCTTCACCTTTTGTTTAATTTCACCTCTACATCCACATTTGATTCTTTTGCTCGTTCATCTCTGGCAGGGAGTGAAGGAAGAACCGAGTTTATAGAGGCAGAGCTTCAGTGTAGATGGATCTAAGGTGTATGACTGACACAGGCTGCAGCGGCTGTGAGCGACAGGAAACTCCTCAGGTGAAACAAACCCTTTGAAACACATATTTTGCTTTTGTTTTTGTTCTGTTTGCTGCAAACTCCTGCAAACCACAACAGAGGTTTATTCCTTTCATGGCTGGCGTGATGAAAAAATGAAATAAAAAAGAAAATGAGAAAGTAAGGTCTGCTTTTTCCCCCTTTTTATTTTAATAGGTCTTTTCCGCCGGCACTGTTTAGCACAGCACAGCACGACACGCTCTGTTTGCTTTTCGACTGGGGGTTGGACCTGGAGCCGTCATGATTTTCCGTACCTGTGTCAGACCATTTCGGCCGTGCAGTGATTGGTCAGAGGAAATGTCGTCGTACGTGAAACGAAGCTCGAGGATATTTGAATAATCACCCACCGTGTGTAAAAAACACACCGACAACAGCGAACACGTCAACAGAGGAGAAACAACGGAGCAGATCGTGAAGACCGCGGTGTGGCACTAATAATGACGCCTAAAATGACGCAGTGTCGACCCCGCTGCTCCGCCCACTTCCAGGTGGTAACGACTGCATGGAAAAGCTTCACCCTGTAGTGCCGTGCTGTGTGTGTAGTCGAAAAGCCCGATAAGTCCTTTGTCTTGTGGGTCATTTCTCACATGTGAGTTACAAAGCTCCTCAAATGCTCCTGATTGGATACTTTAGTCCAGTAAAAAGAGTAGGGACTGGAGGGGGACTTAACCCTCAAAGACCTACGTTACCGTATACGATACCGAGGAATATGTTTTATAACCGCGCAGAACTTTCTAACGGTAAAAGACAGAAACGTCCTTTTCCCCTCTGAAAGTGCAGACATAGAGGTTTCCGTACATTTCTGCGGCTTTATCCTACGTCACACTCACGCTGTGTGATGACGTGAGCAAAACGAGTGTCCAACAGGAACTTTGTTTCCCCCAAACTCATGCGCTCCGTCCATTTTGATCAAGCCAAACTTTGCCAAAGAGTGAAGTCAGTCAAGATGGTCGACTCCTCTGACTGTGTGTGTTTAGAACAAGGGGAAAAGTCGCTCTAAGTGGAGTTAATTCTCACACACATGGAAAATTGGTGTGTGTAATTGTGCATCTCTTTCTATTTTTATTTAAAGGTTTATTTCACTCAAAATGAACAAATCCAAATGTAATTTCCACCCTGGAAATGCAGAAGTGCTGTGGCTCTGGCCCTGGACCTGACAGGAGCTGTTTCCAGGACTGGACCAGGAAAGTAATGGAGCCACTGCACTTTTTTTGTTTTTAGGGCAATAAGGAGATTTTTAATTTACTTACAGACTTGAGATTTTGCATTTTTGTAGCTAAGGCCCTAAATTAAGCATTTTTTATGTCCAAAAAGTTGTTTCTACATGTTTGCTGTGTGTTTTGTATAAAAGAGTGGGAATTTTATTATTTACTATTACTACTTCTATTACTATTTACTATTACCATTTAAAAGAGAAATGTAAAGTGCATTATTAATAAAATGTATTATTATTATTATTATTATTATTATTATTACTATTACTATTTCTGGTCCTGTAGCTTTTATCACAGCCTCATGACACAACTACAGCAGCAGATTGTGAAATAACAGGTTGGACTGAACAAAAGGAGGTAGAACACTTCATTAGGGGTAAAAGGGGCAGTTTTAAAAGCAAAATTAAGAAAAAAATCCAGGCGAGGAGAAATGTACTAAAATTGCCCTCAGGTCTTCAGGGGTTAACCAACTGCAGTGATCTTAAGAGACAAAGAAGAAACAGTGAATGGACACAGGCTGGATAGACCAGGCTGCTGTGTATGACAGGAATGAACCGTAACGTTTGACGGAGTGAACAGTGAAAAGTTAATTTGAGTTTTATTTTACCACAATCGTAAAGAACTGCTTAAGCTGGAACTTTTTTCAGTTCATCACTCACCATTTTTGCTGAACATCAAACTCAGAAACGGGATCATAAACGCTCATATTGATCACAGGCTCCTGAAAATGTCTAATTTAGTCCTTTTTTTATTCTCAGACTAAATTAAAACATTTCCAAATGATTTAACAAATTGCCCCGTATCATCTCATCTTATGCTCTGTTTCTGTTCCCTGTTCTTCTCTCGGATTTAAATATGCAGATTCGCCCTAAACCAATGCAGCGTGTTCTGTATGTAAAATGAATACGGCGCTTGATGTAATTGCCTGAGGAGCACAGTTTCTCTGTAAATGAAAAATATGCTAATTACTGCAGCCACATATCCTGGAAAATCATGCATTATTACACAGCCGGTACATGTGAACTGATCAAAAAGTAATGGACACGTTCAATTTCACAGCTCGTATCTGCATTCTGTAACTTTCCTGCTGGGCCTGTCACCTGCTCATCACCATGGAGATGTGGCTGTGCAATTTTGACCGTCTACAATCGAGATGATTAACCTTGGACAGCAAAATGGATTGTAACGTAACATCTGTGAGAGAATCCATCTTGGAGCATCCTCGGACCAATCACAGAGCAGCGTTCAGGTTTGTTCAGAAGCCAAAGGCAAAGCACAACCTGCGTGAAGTCGCACCATCAAACGCAAACCTACACAAAAACTATGTCAATCATTTGTGCTGTTTTGTGCTGCAGAAAGTTTTGTTTGTGCAATTCTGGTTCTTCAGATATTTGCAGTTTTATTTTCGGTCGATGACGTCGTCCAGAACCTCAAAATGTGAAACAGCCTCAAAACAGGAAGAAAATGATAGAAAACGTTTGTATTTGGTTTGTGCTGTTTTGTGCTGTGACAATTTTCATTTGTGCGAGTTTATTTTATTATTTTTGAGGTTCTGGACGACGTCATCGGCTGAAAATAAAACTGCAAATATCTTAAGAACCAGAATCGCACAAACGAAACTTTTTGCAGCAACGATTGACTCCATTTTGGATGTTTTAGAGCATTTTGAAGCTTCCTGTGGGGCTGATCCTAATTTGACCTATAAAAGAATCGTTAATTTCTCCAAAACTAAAGAAGCACAAACAAAACTTTTTGTAGCACAAACGAAGCACAAATGATTGACATAGTTTTTATAGGTTTGAGTTTGATGGGGCGACTTCACGGAGGTCAAAACACCCACATGAACCAAAACAAACATGGCGACGCCGACAGACATTGACAGACTACAGACTATTTTAGCATCAATATGGACTATTTAGTTTGTGGAAAATGTGCAGAAGGCAAAAGTGCTTTGTGAGTTTGCAGACAGGAAAGAAGTCTGTGCTTTTTCTCTCAACTGGATTTTCCCCCAATCAGATTCAAATAATGGTCATGATGTTTCCTTTTCCAGATTAATTGAGTTCTACATAGATCAGTCTGGCATGAGCTTGATTATTGGTCATAGGGAAAATCTAAAATGTGGTTTGTGAGTTTCACACTGAGATCATGGCAAAGATCAAACTTAGAATGTTTGTTTGACCAAAGACCAAAGACGAGCCGTGTGTCTGATGTTCTGGACTCGTGGTCGCAGACAGAGCTCTGCTCTCCGTCTATACATTATTACATAATTATTGGGTATAATAGTGGATGCAAAAGTAACATGGACCAGCCATATAAATCATGTGTTGAAGAAAATGGGTGAAGTTCGGGCACGATCAGACACTGTAGAAAATGTATTCCACAGTGGTTGGTCAAACATCCAGTCCAGTCATTGGTTCTGTCTCAGGTGGATTATGCGTCAGTCATTTGGTCAAACACATGTGAGAGCAACTTGTACAGGTCAGAATAAAGCAGCCGGATTGTCTTGAGTTGTCCACACAGGACCAATATAATCTCTATGCACAATGAGTGGGCCTGGTTCACTGTAAAATACAGACTCGAATACAATTTATTAACATTTATTAGAAATATAATTTTAACCAAAATCACAGAAATAATTTAGAACAAATTCACTTTTTTTTAGACACCCACAAATATGAAAGTCGTCAAAGCCAAAATATAAGTGGTGTTTCCTGTGTGCAGCGTCCTGTGGGTTATGGAGCCCTGGTCGCATGAAACGCTGTATTCTGTGTTCTTAGTGATTGAAAAAAACAAAAAGTTGTTTCAAAAAAAGTTAAAACTGTTCCTTTTCACACAGTGATTAGTTACGGTTCATGTAGGTATTATTGTGATTGATATTATTTGTTTTAATTGTTATTTATTTATTTAATTTGGTTGCTACTTGTTTACTGCACATTGAGCTTTCAGGTCTTGTGGTTGTGCGTGTGTGTGTGTGTGTGTGTGTGTGTGTGTGTGTGTGTGTGTGTGAGTGTGTGTCTGTGTGTGTGTGTGTGTGTGTGAGTGTGTGTGTGTGTGTGTGTGTGTGTGTGTGTGTGTGTGTGTGTGTGTGTGTGTGTGTGTGTGTGTGTGTGTGTGTGAGGGTGTGTGTATGTGTGTGTGTGTGTGTGTGGTTTATGCATTATACAAAAAAGTATGTAATGAATCTGAGGAGACCCCAGGAAGAACAGCTATTGATGTTTCAGTAGCTAATGGGGATCTTAATAAACGAAACTAAACTAAACTAAACTATACAAACTATGGAAAATGCACGGCCCCACTGCAAAGCTGCACAGAGCCCTTCCTCCCAGATCCTGCCAGTTTACGGGGCCCATGTTGGTAAATGTGTAGAACTCAGTTGAGGGTGCAGCATATCACTGGTACGTTAGCTGCAGTGCAGGGCCAGAGACACAGACTTCCACCTGCTTTCTAACCCTGCTCTATGTTTAGACACGTGCGCCTCGTATCTTTGTTTTCTCCAAGTGTTGTTTAGCGAGGGCTGCGTCTCCTCTGAGCCCACTGTTCAAAGTGTTTCATGTGTTAGATTTGTGCTCTCGGTGCAGCTCCCGCTCCAGGGTAGTTCAGCGCAGGTTACCATGGAGATTCACTTTTATACCATAAGCAGCGCTAAACGAAGAACGTGGCTCTGTCTGTAACCGTGTCTGCTGCAATGACATAAAGCGCCGACATTACTGCTTTTGTTTTGTCGTTGTTAGCATTCTTACTGTGAACGAGCTTGCCTTTTCACAGATTTCACCAGTAACATGGCCCATAGTTCTACTCTGCCTTGTTTATGTCCTTGAGTTGTGTCTCTCAGTGGAGCTACTTAGTGGAGTTGAACAGAAGAACAGCCTAAGTAGCTCATTTCCCTCTAGACTCCCCCCCCCGCACCCTCCCTGCCCTGTTCTCTGATTAGACTGACCACAGCTCTCCAAAGACCGTCGGCGCTAATAGTCTGAGCTAAATGGACAGCGGGGTCAGTGGAGGAGAAGCGGAGGTAAAAGTGTCATAAAACAACAAGCGCAGAGGGAAGCGCTACAGAGAGAGGTTTTATGGGTTTGGTTAACGAATCAAGGGCTTGTTAGGAAGAGGGGAGAAAAAACTCTACCGAAGAAGTTAACATTTTCACTTCGTAATGTTACTTCAGAATTTTATTACTCGAGTGGAAGTACAAAGTCGTGGTCCAAGAAATTACTCTAGAGTAAAAAAGTATTTGGCAAATGTACTACTTACTGTCAGGGTGTAACTTCTGAATTATAATTTGACCAAACCTTAAATAATACACAATCTGGTGTTTTCAGTGGATAGACACAAAAATGTTGAAATAATTTATATTGTCAAGCTTTTGCCACTTGCCTTATTCACAGTAGGAAGAGGATCTGCAACTTAATTGAAGTAAGAGGAGTGTTACTTCAAAAAAAAATATGGTAAATGTGCTGCTAGACAAGACAATTTGTGTATAAAATATGATATGAGCGGAGAAAAAATTGTACCAAGTGATTATGAGGTCTGACTTTTTTGTGGTTCATGTTTTGTGACGCAAATGTTTCACTCTTTTGAACACATTATTTTGAGAAGAAAAACGCTTTATTTTCCTGACCCCAGCCAACTTGCCGGACACTTTCGTCAGCACCGAAACCGGAGAAGAACTCGGCTCAGCAGACGCTGTTGGGAGGTAAGTCGGTGTTGATGCACGACTCTGCTGACGGGGACCAACAGATTCATGTCAAAAATCCAGAACTATCCCTTTAACATCGAGTGTACAAGTGCAGCATGTGCAGATCAAAGGACACAAGTAAAGGACAACTGGACTGTGTGAAATGAGCTATGGGCATTTGAGACAGGCTTTCTGCACCAAATATGGCAGAAGACCTTCCAGAGGAAATACTCAGACCTTCTAGAATAAATACTTTGAGGGAATTAACAGTGTTTCCTGTGTGTGTCACCTGGTTCCCCCTGGACACTGCTGTGATGCTGCATGATCCAGATGAGAGACACTTTTAGTTATTCCTCTCCTCCAGTTGTCTCTGTGTGTATGTATCTAAACAGTGTGCATCCCGATATAGTAACAAAAGTATGAAAACTATGTAATGTGCTGTATGGTGGCGTTTTTCTTGTCCCCCTATCCTCATGTTACGCTGCAGTGTTTATTCCTATCTGCTACCTGTCCTCTGGTCCTCGTCTATTGTATTGTGTGTTTTTAATGGCTGCTCTACTCACTGTCCCCAAAATCCGTAAACAAACAGTCGGTACTAGAGCCTTTTCTTATCGTGTTTCCTACGTGTGAAACCAGCTGCCACCCACCAGGAGAAATGCCACATCAATTCATATGTTCAAATCCAGACTTAAAACCCTCCTTTTTTCTAAAGATTACCCATCCAATCAATAAACCACTTTGCAGATAAGGCTTCCAGGTATGTATGTGTGCATGTATATAAGCATGTATGTATGTATGTATGTATGTATGTATGTGTGCATGTATGTATGTATGTGTGCATGTATAGAAGCATGTATGTATGTATGTATGTATGTATGTATGCAGGCATGTATATAAGCATGTATGTATGTATGTATGTGTGTGTGCATGTATATAAGCATGTATGTATGTATGTATGTATGTATGTATGTATGTGTGCATGTATGCAGGCATGTATATAAGCATGTATGTATGTATGTATGTATGTATGTATGTATGTATGTATGTGTGCATGTATGCAGGCATGTATATAAGCATGTATGTATGTAGGTCTATGTGTATGATGTGTAGGTGAGTGAATGCACGTTTTTGAATTTTGCGCACTGTACACTGTTTTCTGTCATTTTTACCATTGTATATCGCTGTCAATCACTGTATGTTGTTGTAGTCGTATAAATATTTCTATATTTTAATTTGGGTGTGATTTTGCACTTTAAAGACAAGCAGGGTTGGGCAAACCTGCGTGTTCTTCGGACACAGAGGATCGATCTATTTGGAACCAGGATTATGGCACTTTGCACTTTGGATCATGCATGGACCTGATTTTTTCCAAAAATTCAAATACTGAGGAGCTTTTCAAAGCCCCATTTGGCTGCCCGGAAACTGGAGTGAGGAGCAGAGCTTCAAGTACTCGAACTTTGCGACTATGAGCCGGGGTCTGATGGACACGCTTGGACATGGAGGCTCTAAATTGCAATTTTTGGATAAAATCTGGAGGAAACTTGGAGTTCTGCATAGAAATGACCTTGAAGACCAATGGACAAACAGAGCAGTGTTATAGAAATTCGACGTAGCTGCTCACTCTAAAACAAAACAACCCAATCTTATCTTTGGACTCCCCAGCGCCGGACAAGGCCGTCTCAGCCGCCCTCAGAGTGCAGCAGCGAGAGCCTGACCCCCTTTTCCAAACCCCTCACAGCTCCGTCCCGGCCTGGTGGGCGGATCTGTTTCTGGACACTGCTCCTGGACCATCTCCACCTCCTGACTCCTCCTCCCGCTGTCATGTCCTGTCATAATTTAATGTCCTGTCATAATTTAATGTCCTGTCATAATTTAATGTCCTGTCATAATGTATATATGTGTTCTTTTTGTTCTTCCTCTATTTTCCTTCTTTCTCTGTAGTAGTTAGTTATAGTTATTATAGTTAGTGTAGAGAGTTATGAAAGACAGTATAGAGATAGAAAGAGTTATGAAAGATAGTTTGTCACAGGAATAATCTCATAGTTTCCTGTTTCAGTTAAATAAAGACAGTTCTGTCACAGTTACACTCACTTGTTTAGTTCATCTTTATGTGGGATTATAATCTCTAGACTCGTCTGTTTAGTTTAGCTTTGTGGAGGGAAATGTGGGACTGTTCTTTTTTAATCACTGTAAAGCGCTTTGTGTTGCATTTTTGTATAACAAGCGCTTTATAAATAAAGTTTGATTGAGTGATTGATTAAACAGCTCTGCTTGTGCACAAGTCTCTCCATGGCGGAGCTCCAAAGTCCATCTGTGACATGTTAGTGTATGAACCATCTCATACTCTGAGGACCTCAGGGACCGAACTCCTGCTGGTCCCAGAGTCAGGACTAAACTCGAGGAGTCAGAGTTTCAGACTCATGCAGCTAAAACCTGGAACAATCTGAACATGTGAGACAGACTCTGACTCTGTTTAAATCCAGGCTCAAAACGGTTCTGTTTAGCTGCAAATGACTGAAAGGTTTTCATTTTCCATTCCACACTCTACTCTTCTCTCTAATTCTCTCTAATTTAATGTCGCATCTCTATTTTAAAATGTTTTAATTTGTTTGTATTGTGATTTTAATGTATTTCTTATTCTGTAAAGCACTGTGAATTACTTTGTGTGTGAATTGTGCGTGTGTATACAAAGAAACTTGCCTTGCCTAAACTTCAATAAACTCAAACTTAAACTTAAACTTGTAAGTCGTGTACAGACGGGGTGACAGGTCCAATTTCGATTCCTTTGTATGTACATGTGGAGAAATAAAGGGCGTTATTCATTCATTTGATTCATTAATTCATTTTATTGTAACATAAAATTGAAAATGCGGGTACTTTTTTAATGCTCATGCAGCTAGAGCTCTGATATTGAGAGAGCTGATGTTATTAGTGGTATATCTGGCTTCATATCTGTTAAGTGTTGAGCCCAGTTGTTTTTGTTTTAACTCACTATAATATCTTATTCCTGGATGTCTCAAAATGTGCGTCAGTTAAAGCAGAGGTTAAAGCGATGCAAAAAAAAGCGGGACAAAATTAGCAGAAGTCACACACACTTCATCCTCATTATTTTATTAGCGCTGGTTGAGTCTCTGGAGAGCCCGTGCTTCACAGCTGCTGTTTCATGTGTTAAGGCATCCTCGGCTCTGTGAGGGAGTAAGATTAGGTTACCATGGCAATTAACCTCCAGAGTATAAGTACATCTTCATAAAACAAGAAACAAAAGCTCCTCTCAGGTTTTGTGAATCGAAATCTCAAACTATTTCTGGCACCTAAACCTCAAAGAAATGAGACTGAATAAATAGAATGTGACACTTATTTAACACATCGTTTAGACTTTGAGTTAACGATGGGACGGGACATTTGGCTCTTTTATGGGATCCGAATCTTTTGGGTCCATTCGCTTCAAAGTGCCGTTCAAAAGACCGACTCTTTTTACATTTAGGCTATTTATACGACAAAAGACAAGGCGACAAGGTAATTACGGAGAGAAATGATCAAGGGTCAGATTTGTTTAAAGGTGCACAGTGTAACTTTCTGATTGGCTGCTTGTTTCTATGGATATGTAGTTGCTCTGCCTGGAAAGTTCCACAGTACGACATTAAACAACGGTACCTTATATTTATTCAGTTACGGGTGATTTTTTAGCTAAACTCTGATTTGGTCTCCATGAAGACAGAACAAACCAGACAAAGCGATAACATTTCTATAGAGAAAAGCATTTGACAGACTCTCCGCCAGAAAAGTTACACAGTGCATCTTTAAAATTTCACGACAATAATAATAATTTTAAAAACTGTTATTACAATGCCAGATTTTTGTACTCAAAGCTTTCACTCATGTTTCCTACTCTGGTTCAGTGTTATTCCTCATAAATGCATTTGAAAGATTTGGTTCTGTTAAAAATCACTAATCTTCTTTTAACATCAAATATTTAGATGGGAAAATACTGCACATACTAACTTGGGTTGCCATTTTAGTGGTGCTGTTGAACTGCACAGTGACCAGCTATAAACCAGGAAGGTTTATACCTGGTCAATGTACAGTTCAATACACCTCATAGCCTTAGTTAAATTAAACTGGTCTATACCATACATATGCCAGAGGACACTGGGACTGTCCCTTCAGTAAAATTCAATTCAATTCAATTCAATTCAATTTTCTTTATTGTCACATGTGCATATACATACAAAAATATATAATTGCTGTCCTCTCCCACCTCAGTGCAAACATTAAAAACATTCCAATAAAAATTCAAGTATAAAACAAATGTGCAAACAACAAAAATGTGCAAACAGACAGAAATGTGCAAACAGACAGAAGTGCGCAAACAAGACAACATGTGCAAACACTCAAGTAACCAAAGTAAACATAGTAAACAGACAAAAACCACAATAGACAAAACAATATTTACAGATAAAAAGTGAGGTAGTGCTAAAATGTATGAGTAACAGTCACTGTCCATATAATGTAAAAAGTGAGGTAGTGCATCAGAGTTCGCAGTGTTCTTAGTGGGTGACAGGGGGCCGAGGGGGGGGGCAGAGGGGAAAAGTGGGGGTAGGACAGGGAGAGAGTTAAGTCCTCTGACAGCCTTGTGGAAGAAACTGTCCCGGAGTCTGCTGGTTCTAGCCTGGAGGCTCCGCAGTCTCCTTCCTGATGGCAGAAGGCTGAAGAGGCTGTGAGATGGGTGGGTGGGGTCACCTGCAATCCTGATGGCTTTGCGGGTGAGGCGGGAGTGATAAATGTCCTGTAGAGGGGGGAGAGGGACACCGATGATCCTCTCTAAAAGGTGACGTCGTTTGCGTGAAGCTAAAACAAAGAGGAGCAACTGGAATTTTAAAGGTCCTGTACCTGATTTTTATTGACTTAAATGGTCTAAAGTTATTCCTCACTTTCCTAAAACTGCACAGCAAATTCAGTTGGTTGAATCAACTCCCGGGGATTTAAAATGAACTCTTTTTCAGTGTCTATAAGGAACCAGCCAGGACAGTATTAAAGTGACCTATTTTGTGGGGTTAATTTTTAACTCTCAAGAATGTGTTAGAATTAACTATTTTTAAGAGTTAAAGGGACAGTTTGGAAATTTGGACACAGGGCCTCATTTCCTCATGAGCCAGAGTGTTGGAGACGTGTGGAGACACTGTTTTAAATCTTCCATCCAGTCCTTGTATTTGCAGAGGTTGCTGGTGCTGGGCTAGTGCAGGTCAATGGCCACAGTCGTCCTGCCACTAAAAACAGTCTGACCCACTCCACAGCAAAACTATTATTACACCAGACTGTCCATGTAAATGTTTGTGTTGAGAGAATGTTTACAATAAAACTAACCTTGCATCGCCTGAATCGTCGCATGTTGAGGGACTATTTTCTCATATATCAGTCCGCTGCTGCCGAGCTTCTATCAGGAAGTACAACTCACTGCTGCTCAGACAGAAATCCTTCAAACGCAACGGTCGGTTTTACTTCTAAGATTATTCTATGGACACAGACGTTCACATCTACAGTCTGGTTTTATCATAGTTTTGCTTCAGGTGAACTGTGGAGTGGGTCAGACTGTTTTTAGTGGCAGGATGACTGTGGCCATTGACCTGCACTAGCCCAGCACCAGCACCTCTGCAAATACAAGGACTGGAGGAAGATTTAAACAAGTGTCTCCACACGTCTCCAACACTCTGGATCATGAGGAAACGAGGCCCTGTGTCCAAAATCCTGAGCTGTCCCTTTAACTTTGAACATTTTTCTGAGTGACTCCTAAATATTATGAAGAGTTAAATTTAAAAACAACCCAGTTTACTATTGCAGTTCTTTTAGTTTTAAATGTCAGATAAATAATAATACCATAATAACTCTTATGATTTATTAGGCCCTCCAGAGTCGAGGGTTATGAGTCCCAGAGTTTCGTTACTCAAAATCACTCACTGAGAGTTAAACAACACAACTTCTTCCTGACTCTCAACCCCCGCTATATAACAAACAGGAGCAAGACAAATTTAGAAATGACTCGGAGGAGGGAAGAAAAAAGCTCAACACTTGCTGAAAAAATAAAGTTAGTTCTCAAATGTTTACACTTTTAAATTGCTGTGTGCATTTACAGAATATCTCAGTGACATTTTTTTGCTATATGGACAAAAATTAACATGTCTGGAGATGGACTAAACATGCAGTTGGTCCATTTCTGATATTTGCGTGAACGAAACAAAACACAACTCACAGTAATTCAAAATAAGTCAGTTTGGTTTAATATACATGGGTTTAGTTCCTTGTTATGTGACATTTTGAGAACTCACCATTCAAAAGGTAAAGATTTAGTTTTAAATTGCACCTTGCAGATGTTATTGCTTTGTCTGGAATGTTTCACAGTGTGGCATTAAACCTTTCTGTCTTCAGGGCGACCAAACCAAACCAAAGTACAGGTCAGATCTGTGGAGGGGCTGCCCCGCTCACAGTCAGAATGCCTGTTTTTCTACGTATTTTTAAGCTATAAAACCACCTGTAACTGAATAGGTATAAGGTAGAGCTGTTTAATGTCACACTGTGGAACATTCCCATCAGTGCAGTAACATGTGCATAGAGTAGAGGGAATATCCAACAAGATGATGGACGCACAACCCAAAAGTTAGTGCACGTTTAAAGGGACTGCTCAGGATTTTGGACACAGGGCCTCGTTTCCTCGTGAGCCAGAGTGTTGGAGATGTATGAAGACACTTGTTTAAATCTTCCTCCAGTCCTTGTATTTGCAGAGGTGCTGGTGCTGGGCTAGTGCAGGTCAATGGCCACAGTCGTCCTGCCACTAAAAACAGTCTGACCCACTCCACAGTTCACCTGAAGCAAAACTATTATAAAACCAGACTGTAGATGTGAACGTCTCTGTCCATAGAATAATCTTAGAAGTAAAACCGACCGTTGCATTTGAAGGATTTCTGTCTGAGCAGCAGCAGTGAGTTGTACTTCCTGATAGAAGCTCGGCAGCGGTGGACTGATATATGAGAAAATAGTCCCTCAACATGCGACGATTCATGCGATGCAAAGGTTAGTTTTATTTCAAACATTATTCTATGGACACAGACATTTTACATCGATAGTCTGGAGTAATCACTGATTTGCTTCGGCACTTTATGGAGTGGGTAAGACTGTTTTTAGTGGCAGGCAAACTATTACCATTGACCTGCACTAGCCCAGCACCAGCACCTCTGCAAATACAAGGACTGGATGGGAGATTTACAAGTGTCTCCACACGTCTCCAACACTCTGGCTCACTGGGAAATGAGGCCCTGTGTCCAAAATTCCAAACTGTCCCTTTAAGAGGACAAACTACAGGCAAAACTCTTATTTCTCTCTCTCTATTTTTTCCCTTTTGGGTCAGTTTTGTCTCTCAGCATATAAGCTTTCATGTGGAAACAACAAAATTATCTGCTCTGCACTAAACGATCCTCTTTCATAATAATAATAATATCAATTTGCCTCCGTAGAGTTAAATGAGACATTGTAACTTCAAAACCAGTTTTTTTACAGAAGGATTTTTTGATATCTAGTTCAAAGCCTGATTTATTTTTGTAATCGTCTTGGCCAGTCATATCTTTCACTATTCTAAAACCCACCAAGTTACCGCAGATACCCACTCCTGTTTGTAAAGTGTACGCTGATATTGTACTGTTGTTTGTATTTCATATCTCAAGAACCCAAGCATCCAAATGGGAAAATTAAACTCTAAACGCCTGCGTATTCCTCTGCATGACAGGTTGGCCTTAATAACGTTAATAATATCCTCCGGCAAAGCCCCCCCCCCCGTAACAGCCCATTTATTTGTTGGTGTGAAGTCCTAATTTGACAAAGACGTAGAGGAGCTTGTCAGTTTTTACCACGATGTGACGGTAATTGTGACGGCGATTCACAGTGACAGCGGTGCATTGCAATTAACCCCCGAACGCAGCTATAGGACGTGCGAATGTAAAATAAACAAGGGTTCTGAGAATAACTGGAGACTAGAAAACTGCATATAGAAGCGTTTTGAGAGTATTAGCTATTGTCTGGTGCTTGGTTTCAGTCTGGGCACCGCTCCATGCCTCCAGCCAGACTCAGACAGCGCAGTTCGACGTGTTTATTTCAGTGACGCATGTGAAATGTAACAAGGGCGACATTTTTCTCTCCACACATCAGACCTGGTGGTGGTAACCTATTTCTTTAGCCACAGTTACCCTGAGGCAGACTGGCAGAATCAAGCCATCAGTCCCTCCTAATAACCAACAGCAGTCTCACACCACTTTCATACGAGGCAACGTGAGCGAAGTGCCCTGCCCAAGGACACGACAACAGTTGTTGCCACTGGCGGACAGCAGGGGGAGCTCTCGCGTTTTTTAGTCTACCTGGCACCACCTTCCGATGCCAGTAGAGGCCGGGGCTCCTCTGCAAGACCTCAGCTGACAGCCGACTTCTGCTGGTGACAGGGTTTTAACACGTGTTTTAATGATTTTAGCTTTTAAACCGGTTTTAACTGGGTTTTAATTTGTATATTAGAAGCAAGTCCCCCACAACCATCAGAAACCTCAACACATACACTGCATTTAAAGTACAGTTAAAACAATCAAAGCTGTCGACATGAAGACGTCCACCTGTCGCTGCCCCCTGCTGGACACTGGCCTATTGACTGGAGCTGTTATTATTGTTCAGTTATTGAGTAAATATCTGTAATTGACTGGTTATTGATTGATTGTAACTGAGTTGTCTGAAGTCATGTACTTTTCAGAATGATGAATTTTAACTTTGTAATGTGATTTTCGGTGATGTAGAAGTGACACCTAACATCTGTCGAGGGACGACAGATGAAAAACAGCCATCTGCCTAACTCATATTTACATGCAAATGTTGATTAATGCACTGTCCCTGAAATAAATAAATAAATAAATAAATAAATAAGTCAACTCTGGAGGCAGATCCTTACCCCCAAGATTTTAAGGTAGGACCGGTGTTTTTAAACCAAGGTTTTAATATGTTACGGTTTTAACACTTGTCCTTTTTTATATTTTAGCAGTTGCTCTGCTGCTGGTTTGTTTTGTGGGTTTTGTTTCCAGATTTCGTTTATTGGTTTTGTTTGGTTTTGTACTGAGATTTTACTAGTTGACTTGCACCGACAATAAACCCGGTTTTTAACAGTTGCCGTCGCTGAGCTTTTCTCTTTCATTTGGTTTAAGTTCCTGGGCCGTACTTGGGGTTTAGCCCAAACCTTTTAGTTTGCACTTTGGGTTTTTAAGTTGTTTTGTGGTGAATGCGCAGTAGCACTTTCTGTTTCGTTCAGGGTGGAGCTTCCCCCTCTCAACTCGTCCTTGTTTGGTTCTGTTCTAACATTTATTTCTGTTCCAGGACTTGTTCGTCCGCCCAGGGGCTGCAAGGTTTTATTTTGAATTTTATTATTTTAAACTCAATTTGGCCATTTTTTATCATTGTATAAATAATTTTGATTAAAATGGACTACTTTTAGACTTTTTAATACATTTTAATTACACGTTTTAAGTCACGTCTCTGTTATGTTTTTACTATTCTTATCTGTGGCCTTTTTATATTGTATTTATTAGTTATACAAAGAGAATCTCGGGTCACACGAGCACGAACCAGGCCTGGTCCTGCTTAGATTATGAGATCTGACGAGATGAGGCTTCGACAAGGAGATTTGGCCACAAGAGTGTTTTCTGTTTGAGGGAAGAACTCAGCCTGAATATGCAGGATTTGTGTGTTAAACATGTGAATAAAACAAAACAGAACTCCAGGAATGTTTGTGATGAGGAAACAACACAGCACAGATCATAAAACAGCATAATATGGGCCCTTTTAAAGTGGTCAAACAAAGCTTAATGCATGTATTTTTCTTACTTATTTAGGCTGCTGCTTGGGCCAAATAAAATATCAGTTTCTGCTGGGGATTTATGGCCAATAGCTGATACACTAAAAACGGCAAATATCCAGGATCTGTGTTTTAAATGTGTGAATTAAGCAAAACACTCTTAACACAGACTTAAGGAGGAGTGTAATAGGGGCTCTTTAACATTCCAAACACAACATCTCGATGGAAACAATCAGATGATCTGTCCTTTACCAGTCCAAGTTATAAGTCAAGTCTGTGTCTAGAAGAGCTTGGCCACAGGATACTTAGATATACAAACCTTTAATTTACTCAATCAGTCAATTTAATCAACACAAAACACAACACACATATAGTCTCTCTATAAAGAAACCACATAATATTCTAGTTTGAACTGTTACAATCCAGTTATCCCCCCTCACACAAGGAGGAAACCAAATGCTGTTCCCACATGTAAAGAAATGGCCCTTAAATAATCTCCATTATTAAGCACTGGCACATTGGACCCGGGGGCCAGAGCAGCTTTCATGGCTTTTCTTTGGTGCATATTTGAGTGTTTGTTAACATGTCTCCAGGCGAAGCACTGACAGAAGCAGCTTGATTAGGGGCCTGCTCCCAACGCTGTATCTTAGTAATTGGGAAAACTAACGCCTGCGGTCCTGTATTAAACAGCTTAAATAAAAATAATTCAGGCTGAAGAGGTGTTATTTCAGCATCGAATGCTTTGAGCTGGAAACATGCTGTTGATTTGTTGCTTGGAAGTGGAGAAGGAAAGTCCCAAAGAGCAAATGCTTAAGGAAATTGGTTATTATTCAAATCTTAAGTAAAAATAAGATCTCAATTTAGGTTCACGATAAACAACTTTGAAAACATGCGCAATATTAAAAGCTGAAAGTTTTCCAATGGTGACTAAACCAGGGTCAAAACCAAAACCTAATTATTGGTAAGCAGCCGTAGACAGAGCTCAGGCTGCTGCTGTAACTCTTGTGCCGTATGTTGCCCTAAGCCTCCAGCAGGGGGGGCCAGAGCTAAACCTAAAAAAGCCTAAAGTCAGGATTTGCACTTCCTCTGACTCACGCACCTCCGCCTGCTGGGGAACTGCACCACTGCACTCCACATACCAGGTATTATTCCATTTTTTTTTTTTAAATTGCTAGATTCCTTGGCATTGGACACTTAAATGGAGCTTCCAGGTCCACCTAAAAACACGAGTAAATAACAGACGAGACATGTCAGATTTTGTACACAAGAACGAAACAAGACGAGGCTTTGAGCATCCGGAGGAAACATCGACTCAGGGATGAACATGCAAACTCCACACAGACTCGAGGGACCTGGGGAATGAACCCGGAACCTTCTCGCTGTGAGGCCTCTGTGCCTCCCCAGACTCCTCCTCTGGCTCTACCACAGCTGAGGCAGCGTGGAGGAGGAAATGTGGATTTATAATCTTCAGAAACACAGTGAACAAAACAATGTAAAGTCGAGTCAGAACGTGGCTTCGCTTTCTGGTTCAGGGTCAGTGAAATGCTTGTCTCCATGGAGATGTTATTGCTTTGTCTGAAATGTTTCACAGTGTGGCATTAAACCTTTCTGTCATCATGGAGAATAAAGCAGGCCAAGTTACAGGTCAGATCTATGGAGAGGCAACTCCTCTCACACTGC
The DNA here is from genome assembly GCA_034769755.1 of Odontamblyopus lacepedii. Lineage (NCBI taxonomy): Eukaryota > Metazoa > Chordata > Actinopteri > Gobiiformes > Gobiidae > Odontamblyopus > Odontamblyopus lacepedii. The sequence goes on along the minus strand of CM068352.1, from coordinate 3,009,206 downwards.
AAAAAAGGCCTAGCAAAAAATAAGAAATTTTTTTTTACAAATTTTGAGGTAAAAATGCCCTATTTTAAGTGAAATTTTCTGCCAGTGCAGTAAGAAAAGTTCACTCACCAAGTTTTCTTAAAACAAGATGAAATACAAATCTTGTTCTAAGCAGAAAACACGAGTTTCAAGTATTTATGGCAAGATTTTTCCCCTTATTGGTTTGAGAAGGAAGTTAAAGAGGCTTAACCTGGAGTTAATATCAAAAGTGCTTAGAATAAGTTGTAATATCGAGATAAGATAAATCAGGATGGAATATCTTGAAACAAGTAAAAATAATCTCATATTATTAAGCAGAAAAAATCTTAAAATTGATCTTTTAAGATGAATCGGCTTAATTCAAGTCAGTTTAACTATGCTAGAAAATCCTTTTTTTTGTAGTGCAGTCAAAATGCCTGTTTTTCTAAATATTTTTTGAGCTATAAAACCACCTGTAATTGAATAAATGTAAAGTACATCTGTTTAATGCCAAACTGTGGAACATTCCAGGCAGAGCAGTGACATATCCACAGAAACAAGCAGGTGCCGAACGCCCGACCAAAACGCTGCATAATGCACTTTGAAAAACAATGTGAATTTGAACTCATACATTTACAAATCATTGTAATCAAATTAATTTGAAGAAACCCTTATCTTAATCCCCACAGAGTCTTGTATATCTCCCTAATGTGAGGAAATGGGCAGGAAACTTTCATGAATGTTGATGTTTCGTTTCCCCACCAGTACATCTATGAATCCTGATACTCTGGGTCTCTATAACTGGACTTATTCATGCACAGTAACTCCACCTCTGTACACAGCTTATTTATTTATGATTTGATGCTAACAGATGCACCAAAGTTCAAGGCATTAAAGTGCGTCTGACATATACACGGTTTTCATGTTTTTCTAATTATTCGTTGTTTAGAAATCTTAAAGGGCCCAAATTTAGCTAATTATTTTGTTTCATTCACACATGTTTAACAGACGAACCCTGCATATTTAGACTGAGTTCGTCGCTCAATCTGAAAACACTGTTCCACCTTATGATGTCATGGGGTAATACAGGAAGTACCATTGTGTTTTTAAACTCCGCACACGTTCACCAGAATAATTTGGATTATTTCATCCCTGGATTTGCCCATCTGTTAGAATAAAATGCTTATAATGAAGTTATTTAAAAAATGTACATCAAACAATCTCATGGTACAAGGCAGGCGCAGAGGATGAAGAGCCTTTGTTAACCTATCTCTGCTAAAACCAGATGTGTGACCTCTTATGACCTTTTCCCTCCTTGCAGGACTGTTCACATCGTAAATTTGTTCAAATGTAAAACAAAGTCATGATATACTTCACTATGTTATCTGTGGTAAACTTAACGAGATTATGTATACGTTGTCTTTGTACTGACATGATAAATTGTTGGAAATGAATAAAGGTGTGCTGGAATCGGAGGGGCTTTGGAAGAGCAGCGTGAACGGGCCTAGAGAGCCGGACGCAGTGGCCATGCTCTTCTCCGTGCAAAAAGGCACGTAAAAGAGATCTGACTCAGTGGTTTAATCCCAATTGGCAGGAGACTGGTGTATAAATGTCAGAAATACTGTCACTGGTTTGTGATTGTATAAAAATTCATGACATAATGGTCCTTCGATCGGATTCGGGGATTCTGCTGGAGGATGAACGACAGAGATTGGAAAGCGCGCACCCAGCTGGAGCTGGAAAAATCCGTCTTTTCTCGACGGCAACCCCTGTGGGGCATCCTCTTCGTGGAAGGACCCGGTCAACCAGATCCAGTTATATCACCTGAGGTCAGAAATTTAACTTCTAGAGAGTGAAGTTATATAGAACTACATAGAGATTTGTAGTTATTGTAGTGTGTGAATGAATTGTTGAATGTATGGAAATTCAAATTGATCATTGTTAAGATGTATCAAGGTTGAATCTCATTCAGGACACAGGTCGATGTTTTGTTGAAAATTGATCTAGCGTCCTTCTCGGTGTGTGAATTGACACCCAGTTTATGACCGCCCATCGTGGTAGAAGCTTGTCATAAAACACAGAGAAGTTTCGTTGATCAACAGTAGGCAAAACTTAGACACAAAGTATCATGGCAGAGAAAAGAAAAAAAAACAGTAAAAATAGAAACAGACTCGGAGAGAGTTGCAAATTCCTACAAAAATGAAAAGTAAAATATAATTTTGGTGAAAAATTAGATGAAATAAAGTTAAGTGAGCTAATGATGAACCTATCAATTCATGATAAGTAAAAAGCGTAAAAGCGTTAAAACATTTAAAGTGTCTCGTCCGAAGGGCGATGATAGCACAGTGGTGTAAAAAAAAAAGCCCTCTACAGGCAGGACAGGCAGAGGGTGGTGAGGAACAAGGCGAAAATGACAAATTGGGTGAAAAAGAAAAGAAAAGGAGGAGTTTAGGACTATGGGGCTTTATCCAAAACTTCCAAAATTAGAAGTATGAAAAACATAAGCCAACCAAAATCTAGTTTGGGCATTTCCCACTGCTCCAGAGGCCCAGCAGAGCCCTCCACCCGCATATGATAAGAAAACTCCACCCCCCTGAGTTTCCCATCTCCTAGGTCAAAAGGTGACAGAAAGGCAGAGGCGCGAGGCCTAGTCAACTGTGCCAAGAGAAGAGATAGAGGGGGAGGGGGGGGGAAGATAAAAAGAGAGGAAAAAGTAAGAGACAGAAAGACAGAAAAGAAATTGAAAGTGAGAAAGCAAGAATAGAGAGAGTGAGAAAAAAGGGGAAATAGTGACAGTGAGAAAGACAGAAACACAAATTCCGTAAGCATGACTAAATAAGAAATACAAATATAAGTGTCAGGAAAATAAAAGAATATTGACACAATAGGCTTTGCCAAATGTGTCAAACAGGGGGAAATATGGTTAATACAATAGGTTTTAATAAATACTAAAAAAATTTTTTGTAAACAATGCTAATCTGTATTAAAAATAATGCACAAAGACAACAGAGATCTAGAGGAGTTTCCTACTCCAGAGCATCCTTTTCACATGCTACACATGGACTCATGAAGATAAAAGAACAACCAGACTCTGATCAAGATCTTATTGACTATATGAGAAAAACCCTGTTAACAAGAAACGTTGTAAACAACAATAAACTGCCAGAAAGAACTATTTCTCCACAGGGCAACACGGCAAAACCAGGAGACCACGTGTTCATAAAGACTCTGAGGAAGACAGGACCAGTCCAAGGTGGGACCCATCAAGTCGTCCTGGCTACATCTACTGCAGTAAAGGTCAAGGAAAGGTCAGCCTGGAGCCACATCAGTCGCACTGTAAGTGAAGGAACCAGTTGGACCTGACAGATCCAGACCCAGCCTCCGAGAACTCGCAAACGCAGAACGTCTAGACTACTCCTAAACCAGGACTTCACTTCAAGAGTGAGCAGTAGGTAAACAACTGTTCACTCCAACGGTGTTCTTACGAGGAAGTTAACCTCGGGCACTGAAAAAAGATGACGGCTCCATCCATCTCAAGGGGAAAAACAACTGTCTGAGAGAAGAGAAGACGTCAGACAGCCACATGACACCCAGTTAAGATGGTTAAATAAGGTGTTATTTGTAATGATTCTATTCATGGTGCACATAGCAATATTGTTTGTGATACATATCAAACATACACACCCTGACTTGGTAGTGAGTGCACAATTCACACAACACAAATGTAACAACTGTCTTTGAGACTGTGACACAGCCTACAACCACACTGACGAAAGAGGACAAGACAGAATTGACCCTGACGAAGACAACCAGGACTTTGAACACAAATAAGCAAATGTAAACACAAGTTAAAATGACTAAGAGCCAACATTATCCTCAGTGTATGATTTTACACATTTTTGTGATGGCATGTGCTAATATAAAGTGAAATGGCATGTTCTGATCTTATATGATGTAATTTTTATAAACAGGGGGAAAATGTTAGAATAAAATGCTTATAATGAAGTTATTTAAAAAATGTACATCAAACAATCTCATGGTACAAGGCAGGCGCAGAGGATGAAGAGCCTTTGTTAACCTATCTCTGCTAAAACCAGATGTGTGACCTCTTATGACCTTTTCCCTCCTTGCAGGACTGTTCACATCGTAAATTTGTTCAAATGTAAAACAAAGTCATGATATACTTCACTATGTTATCTGTGGTAAACTTAACGAGATTATGTATACGTTGTCTTTGTACTGACATGATAAATTGTTGGAAATGAATAAAGGTGTGCTGGAATCGGAGGGGCTTTGGAAGAGCAGCGTGAACGGGCCTAGAGAGCCGGACGCAGTGGCCATGCTCTTCTCCGTGCAAAAAGGCACGTAAAAGAGATCTGACTCAGTGGTTTAATCCCAATTGGCAGGAGACTGGTGTATAAATGTCAGAAATACTGTCACTGGTTTGTGATTGTATAAAAATTCATGACACCATCTCTACTGAACAAAAGGTAAAAGGTGATGTGAAAGCTGCTGCTTCATGACATCACAAGGTGGAACAGAACATTTTGACGTTTGGAGATGGCAACAGATTAATAATAAAGAGTTACTCAAACACGTGTGAATGAAACAAAACACATCTCCAGGTCTGTTTTGGATGACGGAGCGATATTATAACACGGCTTAATGCTCAAAAGAGTTAATTTTGCGTAGTGTAGCACATGATACAGGATTTAACTGTAACGGGGGTGTATAAAGTCAAATTAGGAGTTTAACCTTTGCACTGAAATGAAAATAAATGCATCTATAGAGAGCTTATATGACTGATGTAAATAGGACACAACAGCATCCAAGCTAAAGGCTGTATGTGTGAATGTGTTTGCAGCACATATGGCCTTGGTCACATATGTTTACATTCGCTGTGCAGGGCTGTGCTGTGTATCCACGAGTACACGGCTCCTGCTGAATTTCAAAACAGAAGAGCAGAACTGTATAGATCCACTGTTGAACGTCGAGTCCTGTGTGGGTTTGTACTTGTATGAGAGACGGGTTGAGCACTTTCATGTAAAAAAGATGAATTTCTGTGCTTCTCAGTAAGAGAAACTTTAAAACCAGATTTTCTTTTGTGTCTTTATGTGCTCAAAATTAAGAAAACAATCTATTAAAAGATGCACTATGTATCTTTTTGTATGAGGGTCCGTCACCTGCTTGTCTTTATGGATATGTCATTGCTCTGCCTGGAATGTCCCACAGTATTTTAAAGACATTAAAAGCTCTACTTTACATTTATTCAATTCCAGCTGCTTTTATAGCTCAAAAATAGCTCGAAAAACAGACGTTTTGACTATGAGCGGGGCTGCCTCTCCACAGATCTGACCTGTAACTAGTCTCCTGGATGATACAAAGGTTTAACACCAAACTGAGAAAAGGATTTAACTCATCCTCCACCGGAAAAGTTACACAATGCAGCTTTAAAGTGCATATGACAGACTGGATTATGTTTTAGAACTCATTGCTTAGACCAGGGGTGTCAAACTCACTTTGGTCCGGGGGCCGTATGCAACCTACTTTGATCCCAAAAGGGCCGGATCAGAAAACTCAGTTCTCTCTTCAAGTTATTGTATTTTTCTCTCGTAGTGGTGTTTAAGATTATATTCCTCGAGCAACGCCACTTGTTTCAAACACACTGAGCACAGATTTCCCATTCACCTCTGTCAACAAATAAGAATTAGACTATTTTTCTTGGGAAATCCTGAACTCAGCATCTGCTTTTCTTATTTTTTGACATTTTGCTGATGAGGGTCACGGTCGACAGTCAAAACGATCGTCCTTTAAGAGCGTTTGGAAAGAGGAAAGTCTTCATTTGTGCTGCTCTGGTGGGAGTCGCAACGTACAGAAACGCCGGAGACGCTGCTGTGCTAAACGGTGCAGAAAATTAACAGAAAAATCTGAAAATTTAAAGTATTTTAATAGAAAAATCAGCCGAGGGCCAGATTAAAGGTCTTGGAGGGCCGGATCTGGCCCCCGGGCCGCATGTTTGACACATGTGGCTTAGACCATTGTTTCCTAAAGACTGGGTCGCGACCCTTACGTGGGTCGCAGAAGATTTTTTTTGGGTCGCTTGGCATGGTTCACGCTCATCCGCATGTCTGTATCTAGGCCCTAAATAAAAAACAACTGCCACATTAAAACTACACCACCTATTTCTGCAAAGTAAAAAAAAAACGTTAATTACAACCAGGGGATATTGAATGTCGCCATGGCCGAAAATGCGTGCTTGAATCGATTTAACAACAACAAGCTTACGTGTCTTCACCTTCTCCGTGTTGTTTGAGCTACGAAGGCCTCCGTAAAATATCCATCCATCCATCCATCTTCTCCCGCTTAATCCGGCTGGGTCGCGGGGGCAGTTTGCTGCCCAATACTCATAGCACCTGACCCCCCCTATGAACCCCTCTGCAGGTGGTGAACTCACAGGAGGGCTCCGTAAAATATCTAGTACGTATTTAGAAATGCTCGCTTGGCTGTCAAAAAAAAGCTCAGTGCAAAAGCGCAGTGCAGCTCAGTGTGAGGAAATCCAGGGGACCCAGGATGATGCTGATGCAAACACTAGCATTGCATGTGATGGAAATGAGGCTAGCAGTAAAGAGCAAGGATTGGAACGGGAGCATCCAGCAAAAAAAAGAAAACTTGCGGCAAGACCTTACAAAGACTATTTTTTGAATTATGGTTTTGTCAACTGTGCTGCTCCGAGCCACGATGCAAGGCCAATGTGTGTTATATGTATGGAAAAACTGGCCAACGAAAGTTTAAAGCCAACGAAACTGAAGAGGCATCTAGAAACGCTGCATCCGGATTTAGTGGACAAGCCCTTAGATTTTTTTCAAAGAAAAGCACAAGAGACCAAAGCATCAGCCGATGTTCTAAAAAAACATGTCACGTTAAACGAAAAAGTCCAACTCGCCTCTTACAAGGTGGCTCATCGTGTGGCAATGGAAAAAGAACCACACACGATAGCGGAGAGACTAATTTTGCCTTCTGCAATTGACATGGTCAGCATTGTGTTTGACGAGAAGTCGGCTGAAAAAATCAAAAGCATCCCCCTGAGCAACAACACCGTGTCACAAAGAATACATGACATTGCGGACAATTTGGAAGAGCAGCTCGTTAGCAGACTAAAGAAAGCAGGATGTTTTTCTATACAACTGGACGAGAGCACAGACGTCTCCGATTGCGCCACATTGCTGGTGTATGTCAGATATCCATGGGAAAATGATTTTATGGAGGACTTGTTGTGCTGCTTGAATATCCCAATTGGAACTACAGGAGAAGACATATTTCGTGTCTTGAACGACTACATGGTTAAGAGTGGACTTGATTGGGGTAACTGCGCAGGTGTAACCAGTGATGGGGCAGCAAATATGACGGGGAAGAAAAGTGGAGTTGTGGCACGAATAAAGGAAGCAGCGGGGAAGGAGATTACATGGAACCATTGTTTCATACACCGCCAGGCACTGGCATGCAAGGGTATGCCCCCGGTCCTCGAGAAAACGCTGAGCGAAGTTGTTCGCGTTGTCAATTTCGTTAGGGCCAGCGCACTTAACCATCGGCTGTTTGATCAATTGTGCACTGACATGGGTGCCGAACACAAGCACTTATTGTTCCACACAGAAGTGCGCTGGTTATCAAAAGGAAGAGTGTTGACGAGGTTTTATGAACTGAGGCACGAAATTCACGTCTTCCTCATCAGAAAAAGTCACATCTGGCGAATTGTTTTACTGATGAGTGGCTGCTGAACCTGTCGTATCTGGCTGACATCTTCGGCGTAAGCTCAATGAGCTGAATCTTAAATTGCAAGGTCGTCACGACAATGTTTTTCTCAATCTGAAAAATGTGCAGGCCTTTCAAAAGTCATTGAAGCTGTGGCTTGCACGGCTCAGAAGGCCAGACCCCAGCTTCTACATGTTCCCCACTCTGCTGCAGCACATAGAGGAACAGGATGTCGTGGCCACACATGTCAACTGCCTCTCTGCGCTTATTCAAAGCCACCTTGCCGTGCTTGTGGATAGGTTTAATGGCTACTTTCCAGAAGAGAAATATTCCGCCCTGCACGACAAAAGGTGGATACAAAATCCTTTCGAATTTGAGAGTGCAGAGTCATTGCTCGAGTTGAAGCTCAGCCCTGCAGAGGAGGCGGAATTGTTGCAGCTCAGCTGTGATGGCACGCTGAAAAAGCGGCATGAATCTGCAAAGACTTTGTCGTCATTTTGGATTGGGGTTTCGGCGGAATACCCTGTCCTCAGTGGGGCCAGCATTTCAATCCTTATCCCATTCACCACAACCTACATGTGTGAACTGGGATTTTCGGTGCTCACAAAAACAAAGACAAAGCACAGGAACCGACTGAACGCATCTGCTGATATGCGTGTTGCGCTCTCCTCCTGCACCCCGGACTGGAGCAGCTACAGAAGCGCAGACAGGCCCACCCATCTCACTAGCTGAGTAATCAGGCCATTCAATCTCGTTAGGCCTAGTTATGTTGATATAATTATTACTGTTATTTTTAAATTTTACTGCTGATTCATTGAAAAGATGAATAGAGTTTATATCCCAAGAGGTCTGCTATTTGATTATTGTTCTGCTTTTGGATTATTGCTGGTTTGGATTATTTTACTGAACAACTTTTATTTATTTTTTATTTTTTTAAACTTTATTGCTGGTTCAATTGAATGTTTAAAAGGAATAAAGAATACATTTCATGCTGCAAAGGGAGCATGTGTAATTTGTTACTTAAATGAAAATATAATAGTGTATATAAATAGGCCTGCTTGAAAAGAAATAATTTTGTTTAGTTGATAGATAATTAAACAATAAAATATCCACTTTACTGTTCAATACGTCTATTTTTTTTATTAACATATAAAAACTACTGATTTGGGTCACAAAAGTTTGTGACTTTTAAAATGTGGGTCACCAGAAAAAAAGTTTGGGAAACACTGGCTTAGACAATAATAATAAGAAAAAAAAAAACACAAAAACCTGTCAAATGTTCTTTAAATCATATTTTTTGGTACCACCTGCCTTGTCTGTTTTGTGTCTGTCACCTGTCGGCAAAAGAAAAAATTGTGGTGTCATAAAAAAAAAATTGGGAGCTCCAAATAATAGGATCTGCTTTTTCATTTTCCACAATGTTTGTCTTTGGACCCAACACGCAGTCGCAACTTTTATTGGATGTGCGTGAATATCCACCAGTATTGTACACATAAAATAAAAGTATTCATATTTGAGAATATAAACACACATTCATTTATTCTGGTGCTTTCCATCAAACGAGTCAGGATTAAACATTATATACACGCAGAGGAGCCGTTTCAAAGAAAAAGATCCCATCAAATATTCAAACAACTGTGACTGATGCAGATTAGAGCGTCCACAGTATTTTAACAAGGTCAACAGTTGGCCACAGTACGTCACATTAATGATTAAAACCTGCAGATTGGGCCAAAATAGATATTTCATGATGTCAGCTCACTAATAAAATGGAAAATACAAGGTTAATCTCTCAATTTAACAGCTTTTGTCCTCTGCCCCACTTCCTATTAGCCTCCAATTGCTTGTCCACAATCCTGAGTGTTCATCATTATAGGTAAAAGTTGTGTCTCTCAAGCTGGGCCCAGAACTCAACTGGCCCAAAGTTTGACCATTAGTAAGTAAATGGTGGATGACATGTCACGCCGTCTGCTCTGTGGACAGAAGAACACAGTTTAGAGAGAGTTGAAGTTTGGGCTCTTGGCTGGAGATGTCTGTGCGTTTCGCTGCTGGTGTTTTTCTGGACATTTAATTGGCTGTAGGTGCGAGGAGGGTCACTAATGCTTCTGACCTGGAGCGACCAGTGACAAATCCATGTAAGAGCCGTGTCTGTGTATCTACAGCACCGTCTCTACAGCCCATTAGGACCACACAGACAGGGCTGGGGCAGAAAAGTTTGGATAAGCACTGTTGTATTTCAAAGGGGTTTCAAAATGGACTCTGAGTGTGTTCACGTTGGTACTTTAAGCCCACGGGTTTGTGTCTGGTCTACAGTGAAAATAAACCCAGAGATAAACCTGGACTAGGCCAGAACTGAACCAGGACTATAATGAGAGAATAACAGGATAATAATGACTAATTAATAATAATAATGACTAGTTATTGGGTCAAACTGGTTATAATGCTCGGTCAAGCTAGAACATCATATCAATAGTGTCTACGCAAAACTAAAATTTTTTACTTCACTGCAAAAAATAAGAAAAAAAAAGCTAATTTTGAGGTAAAAATGCCCTATTTTAAGTGAAATTTTCTGCCAGTGCAGTAAGAAAGTTTCACTTACCAAGTTTTCTTAAAACAAGACGAAATACAAATCTTGTTCTAAGCAGAAAAAAATAGTTTCAAGTATTTATGGCAAGATTTTTCATCTTATTGGTTTGAGAAGGAAGTTAAAGAGGCTTAACCTGGACTGAGTTAATATAAAAAGTGCTTAGAATAAGTTATCATATCGAGATAAGATAAATCAGGATGGAATATCTTGAAACAAGTAAAAAAAATCTCACCTTTTAAGTAAAAATCTTAAAATTGATCTTTTAAGATGAATCTGCTTAATTCAAGTCAGTTTAACTATGCTAGAAAATCATTTTTTGTAGTGTTGAATTAAGAAAGTTTTATCATGAGTTAATTTCACTTGACAAGTAAAATGATAAAATGATCTGCCAATGGAACAATTGGTTGGTAGATCATTTTACTTGTGATGTTGAATCTACTCAAATAAAGTCAAATGTTCTTTTTTATTTTTTTCTTTAACCTTTATTTAACCAGGAAAGTCCCATTGAGATTTACTTTCCAAGAGAGTCCAGGCCAAGACAGCAGCACAGTTACATCACACAGACATTTCAACACATCACTAAATGGATTCTCAAAAGCAAATTACAAATCACAGACTTAATTTCCAAACCTTTCAACCTAGATTTAAACTGAACTATTGAAGTCAGTTCTTGGAATTTCAAGACTTTTTGTAAATTATTCCACGTTGAAGGCGCAGAATATTGAAATGCCACTTTACCAGTGTCTGTGCGACACTTGGGACAGAAAGAAACAGTTTTGTGATGGCAGAGCAAAATGTGCATCTGTTTTATGTTGAATATACGTGCGTAGAGATGGAGGGAGCAGCCCCAGAATCCCTTTGTAAATGAACATGCACCAGTGACTTAGCCTGAGTGTCCAGTGCTGCCAAACCAACAGGTGTGGACAGTTCAGTGTCCGAGGCTACAGTTTGTGATAAATTAAATAAAGTCATTAGTATGCGCGTCGTCTCCGATAAAGGCACAATCCTCCAATACGACGCACTACAGAGTTTATTTAATGGAAGCATCACCAGGCCTCGGATAGACATAATTACAGTATTTTTTGGACTATAAGTCGCTCTGGAATATAAGTCGCTTTTGGGGGAAATTTATTTGATAAAATCAGAGACCAAGAACCAACATTTCATCTTTAAAGGCGAGTTATAGAAGTTATAGTCATAAAAACAACCAAATAGAGAAGAATCTGTGTATCATTTGTTCGTTCGTTTTTCAATATAAAGCCAAAAATAAGAAAATGAAAACCTCACAAAACCAAAATGAAAAAAAAAAGGATAACAATTTGTTTTTTTCCATTTTTGATTAATATACAATTCATATATTTGGTCTGTGGACTGTCAGTGTGAAAAATGTAATATATAAGTCGCACCTGAGTATAAGTTGCAGGAACCACTCAAACCATGAAAATATTGCGACTTATAGTCTGAAAAATACAGTACATTTCAAAAAGTAAGTGTATTTGTAAATGTTGCTGTGAAAAGTCAAACTGTGAATACGAGTACATTCTACACCCGTACCTGAAATACATTTTGTTCATAAATATAAAGTGATGGTTCTGCTCGTCTTTAGTGATACACGGCTTTTTTTGGACTGTTCATGAGAAAAAAAAAAATTTGTGTATTGCTCATCGTCGCAGTTTGACCTATAAATGTTACACTGATATTACACAAAATTGACTCTTGTGAGCTTTAAGCCGTGTTATAATGACGTTACTTCAGCCAAAACAGACATGGAGCTGTATTTTGTTTAATTCACACATGTTTGATTAACCTTTTATTATTAGTCTGTTCCACCCTGTGATGTCACGAAGCGGTAGTTTTCAAGTAACAGCCATTTACCTTTAGTTCAGTAGAGACGGGCAATTTCAGAGCTAAAATCATGTGAATGTTTCTGGTGTATGGAGTTTAAAAACACACCGGAGCACTTCCTGTATCACCAGATGACATCACAAGGTGGAAAAGTGTTTTACGTTTGAGAGAAGAACTAATTATGCAGGGTTTGTGTGTGAAACAAAACACAACTCCGGGTATATTTTTGATGAGGAAACAACATTATAACAGATAAATAGCAGAAAATAGCTTAATATGGGCCAATAAAGCACAAACTGGAATCTGCTCCATCTTAATCCCAGTAATACATATTTGGGGCCTGAATTAACAGTCACTACAATCTGCATGTTGCTTTGCTCTGGTTTTGTTAAACTTTCTTCAGGTGCAGTTTTTGTACACACGCACATACATGCATAACATTAGCATAACATTAGCATCACATTAAAGCCCTGTAATTACTCCATTATTGACCACTGTGGGCTATAGATTTGCATTTGTTCTCTGTGTTCTCTCAGTCAATATTGTGGTGAATTGCGAGTTTTAAAAAAAGAAAAATCGATATTGACTGTGGATTTAACTCATGACTAAACACGTGTTTAGTCAGGAGTCAAAATGATGTTCAGTGGTTGTGCTAAATATTAACAGAAAATGTTATCTTGGAAAATGTAGGAAAGCTGTCACATTTGTTTGTCTCGATGGCGATGTTGTTTTGCCTGGAATGTTTGGCAGTGTGGCATTAAATCTTCTATTTCTTTAACCACAAGTGTTGTTATAGGTAAAAAAAAATACCTTAAACAACACCTGTTCTGCAAAACTCTGGCTTTTCAAAGCATTTAACCATGTTGTCACACCTTCTTCTTCTCATTTACCCTCTCGAAGTTGGATTTGGAGGGATTCATGTTTGAGCAGTCACTTATTTTCAAGACCCCATATGGCCCATAAACTCACTAATACACACACACTGCTCTGTACTTACTTCATTCTACAATTTTATTTAATTAATCGGTGATATGCACAGGATTTAGCAGCTCTGTGTGGTTATTTTGGTACATGTGAAAAAGAAATCTGCTACTCACTAACTTAATTTTCATAAACATAAATGAAAAGATGTGTCCAAACTTTTGATTGGGCGAATATGTGGTCGAGATAATCTGCAACTTTTGAATGAACCCAGAAAGTAGAAAATCGCTTCTGTTTTTGCACTGCTCAGTTAGTATTTTTATAGAGATACAGAAGTTTTAAAGCAGAGAAATCAAAGTACTATTAGGACAGGGCAGTGCTGGAGGCCGACTGTGCTTTTGGTTCACGTTTTTAAATGTGACCTTTCCATTCATCTGAAGCCATTACCTTCAGATGTCACAGCGCCCCCTGGAGTCAGCTATTAATGATGCGCCCTGCAGCTGCCTCTGTGGCGGTACAGGCTAATGAGCAGCTCACCTTTAAATACAGAGCCAAAGATCACAGGAGCTCACAAGAAACGGCCTTATGGTTCAGAGCTGTTTCACGTGTTTGACATTAAGTTCTGTATTTTGCGTACGCACTTCTTCAGAGTCTGTTGGACTCTTGGATTAGCCCTCTGGGGACATGCACAGTCTGTCCACACGAAAACAAATGATATATACTGGCTTACAAAGAAAATATAAATGAAAAACAAAACAAAATACTGCACATTTCTGCAGAATCCACAGCCCACAGCACCAGACTATTAATCTGAGGTGAGGCAAATGTCATTTTGTTTGGAGATGACAGGTGACCAGTGAGCTCCTCCACTGGGAAAACCAAATATGCACGAACATGTTTCGCTCTGGCTCCAGACATGACGGATGGTTTGGAGACTGTTATCCCTCTCTATAAAAAACTGTAAACAGATATAAGTCTGGATTTGGCAGGCAGGAGTTTTGCACATTTCAAAAAGAGACAAAACACAAAAGGATAGATGGCGACTACACTTTTACTTTGGGGCTTTTTGTAATTTCGTAGCAAGAACGACGACGTGACTTTATCTGTGTACAACTCATCAGGAGTCAAATGAAGACAAATTGACCGTATAGTTTCTCTCTATAGCGCTGTATTCGCTCCTCAGTGCGGTCTGAAGGTGAGGAGCCTGTCACAGTCACTGGAACGATGATAAATACATCACTCAAAAAGTTTGTACCAACTCTGTGCTGATTCTACACGTTTGGAGCCGTCGGAGCTGCTTTGGCTGTAAGCGACGCTCAGAAATGTCCAACATGCTGGAGCCTTACAGAGTTTTTTTTGGAGCTATGCTGATTTTCCAAAGTGCCTGTATTCCAAGTTTAATGCATTATTTTGTGATGGCAGGTAGTATATAATTTCTATATAATTATTTTGTAACGTATAAATTGCAGAAAAGATGGAATATACGCAGACTGTTACACCTATTACCCATAATTGACTCTTCTGAGCTTTAAACAGTGTTATAACCTCACCTGTCTCAGTCAGAACCAGCCCAACCTTTGCATCGTTTAAAACGCACCTTAAGAGATGGTTGAAAAGCAGTCAAAATTGTAATTATCTTTAGACACCACTACACACACACACATACAAACACACACACGTAGACACTAGCACTTTAGAAATAGTACCGTAATACTGTAGGCACCTTATAATGCAACAGCACTTTAGGTCATGATAGCTGTTTATTGTACTGTACTATACTGTGTATTATGCATATTGTTAGTTATATTTGTCGAGTCTGTCAAATGTCTGTTTTATGTGTATTTTATGTATTTTATATATGGGACTACGGATGGAAATTAGCACCTGTGCTAAATCCGGCGTATTTACATCAATATGTGTGATTTCATACAAATTGTATGTTCATGAATATGCACTGTCCCATCCAAATAAACAAATAAACAAACAAACAAACATAATGATGCCACTTCATCCAAAACATACCTGAAGTTGTATCTTGTTTAATTTACACATTTAACTAATCCATTATTATTAGTCTGTCTACATCTACAAAGCTCAAAACGCCCTGTTCCACCTTGTGATGTCATAACAGCTGTTTACCTTTATTTACCTTCAGTTCAGTAGCGACGGGCAGTTTCAGAGCTGAAATCACGTGAATGGCTCTAGTGAAGGTGTGTGGGGTTTAAAAACACACTGGAGCACTTCCTGTATCAGCAAATGACATTAATGAAATAATATGTGAAATTTTACATTAGGGTTTGATGATGAATTGATTACTATTTATGTAGTTTTAATAAGATTCAATACAGATGAGTTTATCGTTGAGTAAATTTTATTGTAATTTCTGTGTATTGATGAAATGATAATTGAATGTTTAAGGACGACAGATGCGGCTCTAATCGGGTGCAGACATGTTTGCCTTGGCCTCATGTTTAACTGTGCACTGTCCTTTAAATAAACGAATACAAGTAAGTAAAAAGTATCACCAGGTGGAAAAGAGAGAAGACAGAACTCAGCCTGGTTATGCAGGGTTTGTGTGTGAAACAAAGCACAACTCTGGGTATGTTCTTGATGAGAAAACATTATAACACAGATGAATAGCAGAAAATAGTGTAATATTGGCCAATAAAGCAGAAACTGGAAAAAACAATATCTAGGTGAGTTAAAATGACTTAAATTAAGAACATTTTACTTTATTTGAGTAGATTCAACTTGACAAGTGAAATGATCTGACAGTGGAATAGGTGTTTTTTTTCTTAATTCAAGCAACATTTGATTTTATTTCTTATTTTAAGTGCAAAAAGTTGTTGTTTTTCTTATTTTTAGTGTAGCAAGACTTGTCAAGTGAAATTTACTCAAATCATAGTAAAACCTTCTTAATCCAAGTCATTTTAGCTGGACTGGATGTAGTTTTTTGCAGGGCGTCACTGGTGTTGAGCTGCAGAGAACAACTCTGCAGTTCAGCCCAAACATCACGGACCAAACATACTTAAAATCCTGTACGTCCAAACTTCCTTATTGAGCTTCAAACTGAAGCTGTTTCCAGAGCGGTGATTCTCTTCTGTTCATCTCTGTGTCTGTGGCGCACAGGCTCAGCAGCTCTTCTCTCTCTTCTCTCTCTTCTCTCTCTTCTCTCTCTTCTCTCTCTTCTCTCTCGCCTCAGCACAAAAGCAAATGTTTGTGTCTCCTGGAAAAGTCCGTCGGAAAGTGACATCACCTACAGCGCTGTCTCTTCCCCATCATCTCACTTTTATTATCTGCTCTCTCTCTCTCCCACTTTCTCCCTCTTTCTCTTTCGGCCTCTCCTTTGCCTCTCTCCATCTCCTTATCGCTGTCTCTGCTCTCTCGCTCGGCCCCTCCCTGCAGCTGTCTGCCTCTTCTCTCTCTTCTCTCTCTTCCTTTCTATCTCTCTCCTCTCTTTCTTAGGCTCTCAGTTCGGTGTCTCATTCTCCTTGATTCCTGCATACCTTCTCTTTTTCGGTCTCTTATCTAACTCTTCCTCTCTTTCGTTGCCTCTTTCATGCCTCTCTCTCTTTCTCTCCTTTTCTGGCAACACCCTGAGGTCTCTCTCTCTCTCTCTCTCACTTTGCCTCATTTCCCTCTTTCTGTTTCTCTGTCTCTTTTCCCCTCCCTCTTCCTCTCTCTACATACTTTCTCCGGATCTTTCGCCTTCTCTTACTCCTCCTCTTTAATATCTCTCACTCTCTCTGTCTCATTTCTCTCTCTTTCTGGCAACATCTTGAGCTCTCTCTCTTTTCTGTTTCTCTTCCCCATCCTCTCCCGCTCTCTCTCTCTCCCTGAATACCCTCCCTCTCTATCTTTTTCTGTCTATCTCTCTCTCTCTCTCTGTCCCTCCTTCGCTCGCTCATTCCCCCATTTTTTCTGGCTACATCTTGAGCTCTCTCTTTCTTCCTCTTAGCCTGATTTCTCTCTCTCTTCTGCCTCTCTCTCCAGATATACCCTCTCTATGTCTCTTTGTATCTCTATGCATCTCTCCATCTCTCTTTCGCTGTCCCTCTTTCATGCCTCTGCCTCTCTCACTCCCTCTCTTTCTGGCAACATCCCTCTCTCTCCCTCTCTTAGCCTAATTCCTCTCTCTTTCCATTTCTTCTGTCTCTTCTCCTCACTCTTTCCCTCGCTCTTTCATTATTTCTTTCATCCCTCTGCCTTCATCTCTGTCTGGATACCCTCTCTCACCATCTATCTATCTATCTATCTATCTCTTTCTCTCTCTCTATCTATCTATCTATCCCTTTCTCTCTCTCTTTCTCTCTATCTATCTATCTATCTATCCCTTTCTCTATCTCTTTCTATCTATCTATCTATCTATCTATCTATCTATCTATCTATCTATCCCTTTCTCTATCTCTTTCTATCTAGCTATCTATCTATCTATCTATCCCTTTCTCTCTCTCTCTCTCTCTCTATCTATCTATCTATCTATCTCTCTCTCTCTCTCTTTTAGTCTAATCTCTCTCTTTGCCTCTCTCCTCACTCTTTCCCTCACCTCTTTATTTCATTCATCCCTCTGCCTCCATCTCTCTCTCTATACCCTCTCTCCATCCCGTTCCATCTGTCTCCCTCTCTCTTTCTTTCTGGCTTCATCCTGCGCTCCAGATACCCCTCCCCGGTGTCTCTAAACTCTCTCTCTCTCTCAGCTGAGGCAGATCCACTTTGTTTCGTCTCCAGCCCATTTAAGCCCAGTCATTTCAGCTCATTTAAATATATTCTGTTTTCTGCACAGTCATTCCCTCCCTCCCTCTCTCCTCTCCTCTCTGCACACATCCTACACTCTTCAGTCACCGTGCCGGGACACCGAAGACAAGGTTACCGAGGTCTGTCACTCCGAGATTAAAGCAGGTTCATCCATCCAGAGAGCGCCCCCTCCAGGCAGACGTCATCACAGCGCATCGTGCCAAAAAGCCGGGATGGATCTGCAGTGTGCAAACGATGACCTCCGAACATGAGGCTGTCATTCCGGGACAGTGTGAGCCGGGAGAGGGAAGTTTGAAGAGAAGAAATGTGTTTGGGAAGTTATGGTGGGATTCGTGGACTGTTTTGGTGTGAGATTAAACGTTGGGCGAAGGCTCCGGTGATCTGGTCGTGTAGTTTGGGCGAATGGGTTCATATGACCTCAAAACCTGCTGAAATGACTAGTTTAAAGCAGATCTATTATGTAAAATCATGTTTTTAGAGTTTTTTCTTTTTAATCATAGTTTGTAACTGTCTTTAATAATTTGCTTTTGATTCATATTTTATAGAATAACACAGACTTTTCCACAGCCTCAGGTCGTTTCTCTTCACTAGTTTTGTGGAGTTTGTCGCCGTCAGCTGAGCAGAAATGACGTCCTGTAATTACCACAGAAATAATAACGAATAATTTCAGAAATAAACTCACACAAATGAAAATTGTCACCGCACAAAACAGCACAAACCAAATACAAATGCTTCCTATAATTTTCTTCCTGTTTTGAGGCTGTTTCACATTCTGAGGTTCTGGACGACGTCATCGGCCGAAAATAAAACTGCAAATATCTGAAGAACCAGAATCACACAAACGAAACTTTTTGCAGCACAAACGACTGACTCCATTTTGGATGTTTTAGAGCATTTTGAAGCTTCCTGTGGGTCTGACCCCGATTTGACCTGTAAAAGAATCGTTAATTTCTCCAAAAATAAGAAGCACAAACAAAACTTTTTGCAGCACAAACGAAGCACAAAAGATTGACATAGTTTTTGTAGGTTTGAGTTTAATGGGGCGACTTCCCGCAGGTGTTATTTTCCCTCTGTTGTAACTTGTATTTGGAGTGATTTGTTCATGTTTAATCGCTTATTTTCAAGACGCCATATTGCTGATCAGCTCCAGTTTCTAACACCCACTGCTCTGTACGTTCTGCACTTTTATTTTCTTAATTCAACAGTGTTGCATAATCACTGGTGCAAATAAAAAAATCTGATCTGAAGCTAATCTTTCTTGTGATGACAGCGACATTGGACACTGCAGTTTTCTAAGGCGGAAGTCAGTGGACTTGTTTCTTTTATTAACTTGTTTTCGATCAGTATTCTGATTTAAAATGTGCAAATTATAACATAATGATCCACGTGTCATAAATACATATAATAAACTATATAACAGGTTCAAGCACAATGTCTTCTTTAATACTAAGTTAACCCTCAAAGACTCTACATTAGGGGTGTCAAACTCATTTTGGTCCGGGGGCCGTATGCAACCTACTTTGATCCCAAAAGGGCCGAATCAGAAAACTCAGTTCTCTCTTCAAGTTATTGTATTTTTCTCCGTGTCTCGTAGTGGTGTTTAAGATTATATTCTTCGAGCAACGCCACTTGTTCCAAACACACTGAGCACAGATTTCCCATTCACCTCTGTCAACAAATAAGAATTAGACTATTTTTCTTGGGAAATCCTGAACTCAGCATCTGCTTTTCTCATTTTTTGACATTTTGCTGATGAGGGTCACGGTCGACAGTCAGAACGATCGTCCTTTAAGAGCATTTGGAAAGAGGTCTTCATTTGTGCTGCTCTGGTGGGAGTCGCAACGTACAGAAACGCCGGAGACGCTGCTATGCTAAACGGTGCAGAAAATTAACAGAAAAATCTGAAAATTTTAAGTATTTTAATAGAAAAATCAGCCGAGGGCCAGATTAAAGGTCTTGGAGGGCCGGATCTGGCCCCCGGGCCGCATGTTTGACACATGTGCTCTACGACATCATATACGATTCCGAGGAATATTTTTTCTATAACTGTGCAGAACTTTCTAAAAGACAGAAACTTCCTTTTCCCCTCTGAAAGTGCAGACATAGAGGTTTCCGTACATTTCTGCGGCTTTATCCTACGTCACACTCACGCTGTGTGATGACGGGAGCAAAACGAGTGTCCAATAGGAACTTTGTTTTCCCCAAACTCATGCGCTCCGTCCATTTTGATCGAGCCAAACTTTGCCAAAGAGTGAAGTGAGTCAAGATGGTCGACTCCTCTGACTGTGTGTGTTTATAACGAGGGAAAAAGTCGCTCTAAGTGGAGTTAATTCTCACACACATGGAAAATTACACATCTTGGTGTGAGTAATTGTGCATCTCTTTCTATTTTTATTTAAAGGTTTATTTCACTCAAAATGAACAAATCCAAATGTAATAAACACCTGGAAATGCAGAAGTGCTGTGGCTCTGGCCCTGGACCTGACAGGAGCTGTTTCCAGGACTGGACCAGGAAAGTAATGGAGCGATTAGGAGATTTTTAATTTACTTGATACTTGATATTTTGCATTTTTGTAGCTAAGGCCCTAAATTAAGCATTTTTTATGACCAAAAAGTTGTTTCTACATGTTTGCTGTGTTTTTTGTATAAAAGAGTGTGAATTTTATTTTCACACTCAACTCAGCTTCAACTACAGCAGCAGATTGTGAAATAACAGGCTGTACTGAAAAAAAGGATGCAGTACACTTCATTAGGGGGTAAAAGGGGCAGTTTTAAAAGCAAAATTAAGAAAAATAATCCAGGCGAAGAGAAATGCACTAAAATTGCCCTCAGGTCTTCAGGGGTTAAAAGGATGTTAAGCCCTAAGATAGAAGACACTGTGTGAAGTTCTTAAAATGTGAATAAGAGAACTAGTTCATGATATGGTTGAACATTTGCGGATCATTATAGGATTTGCTTTGTGAAATGTTCTTTTTTTTAAATTGTAACTGTGTTTGCAATAAAATAAACTGTGTTTGCCCCAACCATGGATCTATGGCCCCAACGCTGCTGTACTAACGGCAAAGACGTCATCACGAGGTGCTGTTTGTTTGCATGTGGAGCAGCAGATCTAACGCTTTTAGTAGAGGAAATAAGGCCAGAGGCAGAAGTATGTATTAGACAGTGAGGCAGTATGAGTCCTGCTGCGATTCGCTCCTCCGTGAGTTTTTGGATTCTAATAGCAGTGCGGAGGAGTGAGGACAGGTGGAGGAGGGAGCCTGCAAAACTTCTGCCTCTGTCACAGTCCTTAACGAAGGGAAGCGCGGGTTTGCCTTATGCTTTGGAGCGGCGTTTATTTCATGTTTTCCTCGTATGAAAACCATCAGTGCACCGGACGGAGCTTCTCCGTTTCGTACAAATTGTTTTGCTTCCTGCTTACAGCTGGATCCTGTAGTTTTAGCACGTGGGTGTTTGGAGCTGGTCTGAGTCCTCTGGCCCTGAGGAGCTCTTCCAAACACATGTGTCAGAGCTGGAACACCAGGCTTATTAGCACCAGCCTGTCCTGTGCCACGCTCTCCCAGCTCTGGTTCAAAATGCCAAAGGGAAGCCATTTACAGAGGGGCCCTCGGAGCACTCAAGCTGTTCTCAGACCTTCCATTATTTCTCTATTTTTGGGTTAAAAATAAACCGGGTTTTGTGGATTTTTCGTGTTCGACAAGACAGTAAAGATACTCCTAATATAATTCATCAAAAGAAGAGAGGAAGAGAGGAAGGAAACCCGCATGGAGCTTTTGTTCCTTGTTCAATAGAAGAAGTGGTGCCAAGACTTTTTCAGTTTAAGACAAATGATCGCGGCGATAAAGCAAATATGTATCCATATAAAATTAAAGAGAGAGTGCAAAATCCTTTTTTCAGTTCTCAAAAACGTCAAAATAATGCCTGAAGAGGTTTTAGATGTCGTCCATGTGTGTTTGAATAATTTAGCGATCTCTCCCGGGCCCTATTCGAACCCTCTTTATGATTAGCTGTAAGATTCTGTCCAATGCTCAGAACACAAGCCTACGTCACCCGTGCTCCCACATGACAATTCTCCAAAAATATAGAAAAGTGAACCTTATAAAATTGGATTGGCGTCACCGGGGCCCCACCCTGGAGCCAGGCCTGGGGTGGGCGCTCGATGGCGAGCGCCTGGTGGCCGGGCCTTTTCCCACGGGGCCCGGCCAGGCGCAGCCCGAAGGAGCGACGTGGGACCGCCCTCCCCTGGACCCACCATCCGCGGGAGGAGCCATAGCGGCTGGGTGCATAGAGATCTGGGCGGCAGTCGAAGGCAGGGGCCTCGGCGACCAGATCTCTGGACATGGAGACTAGCTCTGGGGACATGGAATGTCACCTCGCTGGGGGGGAAGGAGCCTGAGCTTGTGCGGGAGGTTGAGCGTTTACCGGCTAGATATAGTCGGCCTCACCTCCACGCACAGTTTGGGTTCGGAACCCAACTCCTTGAGAGGAGTTGGACTCTCCATTTCTCTGGCGTTGGCAGCGAGGGCGGCGAGCCTGGCGTGGAGCTTGCTTATGGCCCCACAGCTCCCAGCGCTGCGTGTTGGAGTTCACCCGGTGAGCGAGAGGGTCGCGTCCTGGCCTTCCGGGTCGAGGACAGGTCTCTCACTGTGGTGTCGGCCTGCGGGCGAACAGCAGTGCAAGTACCCGGCCTTCTTGGAGTCTCTGGGAGGGTACTGGACAGTGCACCGACCGGGGACTCCGTTGTTCTACTGGGGGACTTCAAGCGCCCGTGGAGCGACAGTGACACTTGGAGAGGGTGATTGGGAGAGGCGGCCTCCCTGATCTGAACCCGAGCGGTGTTCTGTTGTTGGACTTCTGTGCTAGTCACTGGTTTGTCCTGCCGAACACCATGTTCGAAACACAAGGGTCCATCGGTGCACGTGGCACCAGGACTCCCTAGGCCGGAGGTCAATGATCGACTTTGTTGTCGTGTCATCTGACCTCCGGCCGTGTGTCTTGGACACTCGGGTGAAGAGAGGGGCAGAGCTGTCAACTGATCACCACCTGGTGGTGAGTTGGGTCCGCTGGCAGAGGAGGAAGCCAGAAAGACCTGGCAGGCCCAAGCGTATCGTGAGGGTCTGTTGGGAACGTCTGGTGGAACCCTCTGTCAGTGCGGCCTTCAACTCACACTTACGGGAGAGCTTCTCCCAGATCCCGGGGGAGGCTGGGGACATGGAGCCCGAGTGGGCTTCATTCTCGGCCTCCATTGTCGACGCGGCCACTCGTAGCTGTGGCCGCAAGGTCTGTGGTGCCTGTCGCGGCGGCAATCCCTGAACCCGGTGGTGGACACCGGAAGTAAGGGATGCCGTCAGGCTGAAGAAGGAGTTCTCTCCTGAGGCAGCTGACGGGTACCGTCGGGCCAAGTGTGCTGCAGCCCGGGTGGTTGCAGAGGCAAAAACTCGGGTCTGGGAGGAGTTCGGGGAGGCCATGGAGGAGGACTATCGGACGGCCCCAAGGAAATTCTGGCAAACCGTCCGGCGCCTCAGGAGGGGGAAGCGGCCCTTCACCAATACTGTTTACAGTGCGGGGGAGAGCTGCTGACCTCGACTGGGGATGTTGTGTCGAGGCGGTGGAAGGAATACTTTGGGGATCTCCTCAATCCCACCGTCCGTCCTCCGAAGAGGAGGCCGAGGCTGGGGACAGAGCGGACTCATCCATCACCCTGGCCGAAGTCACTGAGGTGGTTAAAGCTCCTCGGTGGCAAGGCTCCGAGGGTGGATGAGATCCGTCCTGAGTACCTTAAGTCTCTGGGTGTTGTGGGGCTGTCTTGGCTGACAGTCTCTACAACATCGCGTGGCGATCGGGAACAGTACCTCTGGACTGGCAGACCGGGGTGGTGGTCCCTCTGTATAAAAGGGGACCGGAGGGTGTGTTCAACTACAGGGAATCACACTCCTCAGCCTCCCAGTAAAGTCTATGCCAGGGTGCTGGAGAGGAGAGTCCGTCCGATAGTCGAACCTCGGATTCAAGAGGAGCAGTGTGGTTTCGGCCTGGTCGTGGAACACTGGACCAGCTCTACACCCTCCATCGGGTGCTCGAGGGTTCATGGGAGTTTGCCCATTTCCAGTCCACATGTGCTTTGTGGACTTGGAAGGCATTCGGCCGTGTCCTCGTGGTGCCCTGTGGGGGTGCCAGGGAGTATGGGGTCCGGGGCCCTTTGCTAAGGGCTGTCGGTCCCTGTATGACGGAGCAGGAGCTGTGTTCGCATTGCCGGCAGTAAGTCAGACCTGTTCCCGGTGCATGTTGGACTCCAGGGCTGCCCTTTGTCACCGGTTCTGTTCATTGTATTTATGGACAGAATTTCTGGCGCAGTCAGGGGCCGGAGGGGTCCAGTTCGGGAACCACAGGATCTCATCGCTGCTTTGCGGATGATGTTGTCCTGTTGGCTCCATCGAACCAGGACCTGCAACACTGGGGCGGTTTGCAGCTGAGTGTGGCGCATGCTGGGATGAGAATCAGCTGTTCCAAATCCGAGGCCATGGTTCTCGACCGGAAAAAGGTGGATTGCCCTCTCCGAGGTGGGTGGGAGTCTCTGCCTCAAGTGGAGGAGTTCAAGTATCTCGGGGTCTTGTTCACAGTGAGGAGGATGGGCGTGAGATTGACAGGCGGATCGGTGCAGCGTCGGCAGTGATGCAGTCGCTGCATCGGACCGTTAATGGTGAAGAGGAGCTGAGCCCAGTGAAGCTCTCGATTTACCTCAATCTGCGTTCCTGCCTTCACCTATGGTCATGAGCTCAGGTAATGACCGAAAGAACAAGATCGCGAATACAAGCGGCAAATGAGTTTCCTTCCAGCCCAGAGTGGCTGGGCTCCCTTAGAGATAGGGTGAGGCTCGGTCACACGGGAGGAGCTCGGAGTAGAGTCGCTGCTCCTCCACGTCGAGAGGAGCCAGTTGAGGTGGCTCGGGCATCTGGTCCGGATGCCTCCTGGACGCCTCCCTCGGGAGGTGTTCCAGGCATGTCCCACCGGTAGGAGGCCCCGGGGAAGACCCAGGACACGCTGGAGGGACTATGTCTCTCGGCTGGCCTGGGAACACCTCGGGGTCCGTCCGGAGGAGCTGGTGGAAGTGGCTGGGGAGAGGGAAGCTTGGGAGCCCCTGCTTAGACTGCTGCCCCCGCGACCTGGCCCCGGATAAGCGGAAGAAGATGGATGGATGGATGGAACCTTATAAAATGTTAATACATTGTTTTTGGCAAATATAGCATTTTCAAAACACAAAAAAGGCAACATGGTGATCTAAATATGTTGTGTGTTAGCAGTTAATGCCCCAAAGAAGTTTAATAGCACTTCTATAATAATTTATTGGCAAAAACAGGGGCATTTGAAATAAAAGTTCTGTTGCAATGTGTCTAGCAGTTTTCCAAAGCCAAATTTATATTAAAACAAAACAAAAATCAAACACACACACACACACACACACACACACAGAGGTAAAAGTCCTCTTGAAATACACCATGTGCGTAAGGCCAGTACAGTCTCATGTAATAGCACTGGCTCATAGGCAGCTTGTGTTTGCATGTGATCTGCTCTGGTTCTGCTCCAGTTGCTGCAGTGAGTGAGGTCTGTTGATTTAATTAAATCCATGTCACATTGCTGTAATTAACTCCACACATATACACTATATATTTATGTGTCTGTACAGACTGTAAATCATGCTGCTGCTAATTAACTACATTTATACCAATGTCAGTGCACCGGAAAACACAACTAAGTAAGACGGCAACATGGTGGACAGATGGAGGACCACACAGCTACATTACACAACAATATATTTGTTAAAGTGCTGGAGTAGTTATAGTGGTATTAGTAACAGTATCATGGACTTTCACCACAAAAAAGGATTTTCTAGCATAGTTAAACTGATTTGAATTAAGCAGATTCATCTTAAAAGATCAATTTTAAGATTTTTTTTACTTAATAAAATTAGATTTTTTTTACTTGTTTCAAGATATTCCGTCCTGATTTATCTTATCTCGATATTA
Organism: Odontamblyopus lacepedii; assembly: GCA_034769755.1. NCBI lineage: Eukaryota > Metazoa > Chordata > Actinopteri > Gobiiformes > Gobiidae > Odontamblyopus > Odontamblyopus lacepedii. Next base: position 2,983,334 of record CM068352.1, on the reverse strand, counting down.
TAACTTATTCTAAGCACTTTTTATATTAACTCAGTCCAGGTTAAGCCTCTTTCCTTCACAAACCAATAAGGTGAAAAATCTTGCCATAAATCCTTGAAACTCGTGTTTTCTGCTGAGAACAAGATTCATATTTCATCTTGTTTTCAGAAAACTTGGTAAGTGGAAATTTCTTCCTGCACTGGCAGAAAATTTCACTTAAAATAGGACATTTTTACCTCAAAATTTGTATTTTTTTCTTATTTTTGATCGGCCTTTTTTGCAGTGTTGTCTTGCCCAAGTACAGATACATAATTAATGATTAATTATGCAGCTCTTTAGATCAAAATCTATCCGCTGCTTGCTGATTGTATATAAAAGTATTTTATTGTATGGAAATCAGGAATCAGGAAGTGCACATTAGCATGCGAGTTGTTATTAGCTTTACAGTGATGAAAATCTCCCGCTTTGGTCCTCTTTCCATTTTAGTCAATAAGGTGCTATATAAATGCAATTATTACTAAAACAGCAATTTAATTAAACATTTATTTTGCTTGTATTGTTTGTTTTGACCCCCAACTTTGTCTAGAAAAAAATGGCTTTCAATATTAATAAAATACCCCCCAAAAAACATGATCACATTTCTTCCTCCAAAGTCTGAATTCTGCTCCAAATCAGATTTTACTGACAGAGGATTGGTTGTAGAGCTTAATTTAAACCGAAGACGTCAGGGATGCATTAGCAGCTGCTAAGAGTGCGATTGCCTTAAAAGTACAATATCGAACAGCTTGTTTTTTCCTTCACCTTTTGACAAATAATTTTCCGCCCCAGTTGAAAATCCCTGTTTATCTTGGACGTTTCCCCGTTGCAGCTCGCCCCATATTTGCGAGGCACTGAACCTGATCTGCGATCGCGCTCATGTGTTTGTTTTGGTCTCAGCACAGTGCAGGGGACAGTGGCACAGATGCACAATCCGCTAAAGTGTGCTAAAGCTAACACCAGGGTTAGCCAAGACTCGTACATAATGTGCCCAAAGGGTGAAGAGGCCCTGGACATTACGCTAATCTTCCCATACACAGCATAGAAACTGGCAACGGTTTAAGAGTCAGAAGACAGATGCTGCCGACCAGAAGAGCCGTGTTTAAAGTGCTCTTTGGCCTAAAGGCAGTCGCTCCACACTGCACAATCTGCCCCCACTCTAATGAATGCAAATGTGGAGATGAATCCTCCCATCTAAAGTCAGAAAACCATGTAAGAGATTTTAAAGCACACATAATATGCAAAATCAACTTTTAAAGCTTTTGAAACTAGTTGTTTCCCCTCAGCATTTACTCATCCAAAGTTCTATTTGTGATTCATGCCAGTTTAATCGCTTATTTTCCAGACGCCCTATTGCCAATCAATCCCCGTTTTCACTGCTGGCATCCGCCCACTGCTCTCACTTCATTGTCCAATTTTATTTTCTTAATTGATTACACAAGTAGAATTCACGGCTGCATAGTCATTTTGGTTTAAAAAACAAAATTGCTGCTCTCTAGCGTGATCTGCAGCAGAGGCCTAATCTTTGTTGGTGATGTTTGGGGTGAGGTCAGCTCCCAGTGGGCACCTCATGTTTATAACAGGAGTCAGAGGACTTTTTTATTACGTTTTAGATGAATATGGTGATTTAAACTGGCCATACTATACCAATTCTAGTATTTGTAAAGTAACAAAGTAAAACTGTGCACTGTCTGCATATAAATATAAGAGTTTTTATCACACACAAAATCAGGATGTGTGCTGTTGGCATGCTAGTTGTTAGCATTTTCATGATGGCAAAACTCTGTTCAGACAGAACTTCATTTAACAGCTATAGCTTCAATGTGAATTATTCAGTTCTTTGGTGGGAGGTCTGCCCCCTTCTTGTCTTCATCAAAATACCACATTTTTATATGAGCGGTGAGCCTCTCCACAGATCTGACCTGTAAATAGGCCTGGTGCTGTCACCTGCTCTCTGTTTAGAATTGGATATTTAATAATCTTGTCTTCTCTCTAATTTATAAATTAATGTCTCTCTCTATTTAGAAATGTTATGATGATTCTTTATGTTTTGATTTGTTTCTATTGTGAGTTGAATGTATTTCTTATTCTGTAAAGCACTTTGAATTACTTTGTGTACGAATTGTGCTGTACAAATAAACTTCCCTTTTCTTGCTTAATTACATTCAGGTCAAGGCAATAACACGGAGACAAGCAGCTGGAGGTGTTAGTGGCCATTCTTATCTTTCAAGTATTACCTTGTGTCACCTTTCTGACTACTCCTCTGCTTTGTTTACCGTCTGTCTGCTGATGAAATCCAACTCACCAAACTCTTATGTAACTCCCAATCACTCAATTATCAAACGTGTGCCAGATTCTAATGAAAGAATTCCTGTGATGTGTGCAAATAAATGAAAATAGATGATTAGACAGATGGCATGCTTGTTCACAAAAACGAGGTGTCAGAAATTTGAATGATCCTTTCCGGAGTAATTTCCCCGGTGCAGTTCTCTCGGCGGCCAGTAGATGGGAGCAGAGGCCCACCGAGCTCCTTGGGCAGCGGAGTTGAGTTTTTCCAGATGGTGAGTGGCAGGCAGTAGCTCTTCTTCATGTCCTCCTCTCCCCAGAGCAGAAGCAGACACGGCCTTTCAACTCGCTTCAATCAAGTTTTCATACGCACACACACACACACACACACACACACACACACACAGGCACACACACACACACACACACACACACACACACAGCAGCCATGGTTTCAAACAGAGAGAGAAATAGACAGGATCTTACATCCTAACAGTTTTCTAGCACCTTCAAGTCAAAGATAAAGGTGAACTATTTGCAGTGTTTCGTAATCAGAGGTACGGGGACCTTTGCTGCTACTCGAGCCATTGCTGTTGTTTTTTTCCCCCAGTTGACGTCTCATCATTCTCTAGACCCTGGGTGTCAAACATGCGGCCCAGGGGCCAGATCCGGCCCTCCAAGACCTTTAGTCTGGCCCTCGGCTGATTTTCTATTGAAATACTTAAAATGTTCATATTTTTCTGGTAATTTTCTGTGTCTTTTAGCATAGCAGCGTCTCCAGCGCTTCTGTGCGGCGCCTCCCACCAGAGCAGCACAAATGAAGACTTTCCAAACGCTCTTAAAGGACGATCGTTTTGACTGTGACCGTGACGCCCTCATCAGCAAAATGTCAAAAATGAGAAAAGTGGAGCTGAGTGCAGGATTTTCCAACAAAAATGGACAAATTCCTATTTGTTCACGGAGGTGAATGGGAAACCTGTGCTCAGGGTGTTTGAACAAGTGAATATAATATAATCCTAAACTCCACTATGAGACACGGCGAAAAATACAATAACTTGAACGGAAAATTAAGAAGGAAGAAGATAAACAAATTATTGCTGCGACTGAAGAAACAGACGTCTGTTTTCACCTGGAGCCAAGAGGTTAGTGACGCTGCTGTGAAAGCAGAATAGCAGAATATTTAAATATTTTGTCAAATTAAAATCAAATAAAAAAGATTTTTGTAACAGATTTGCATTTCTCTGCACAAATATTTGGACTTATTGCTATTTTCGGGGTGTATCTGCCATGAGTTTTCTGATCCGGCCCCTTTGGGATCAAAGCAGGTTGTATACGGCCCCTGGACCAAAATGAGTTTGACTCTCCTGATCTAGACCAATAATATTTAATACAGATGTCGGCAGCCAAAATGTATATTGTTAAAATGCAGATTTCTGTGGTAATACACTGAGTTCAACATTTGTGAATTTACCTTTTGGATATTTCATGGTAAAGCACAATGTAATCAATACATACGTGACATCCAACACCAATAATACTTCATACAGATGGGGGCAGCTAAAATTAATATAGTTAAAATGCTGTTTTTTGGTTGCCGGGTAAATTCGGAAAGCTCTCGCTCTGTATTTGTCTTTATGCAGAGGGATGTCAGTCTGGTTGTCATTCCTTTCCAAGCCAGAACCAAACAGAACAGAATCGTCCAATCAGATTTGTTCTTTTCAGTGATGCTTGTGAAACAAAGGTGGTTTTTCGTCATCTATCACTGACAAACAAAATAAACTTCCCTTTTTCCCCCTGTAAGCAGCTGTATTTGTTTTAATATTTTTTTAAACGGGCCGTGCGTGTCTCTGATTGGCTAATCCACCTGTCAATCACCATCGTAACCAGACTCACATCTTTGTAATTGTGTGTAAAAGTGAGTATTTTGGATTCGAAGCGAGATTCTAAGTGTAATAAAAGAAAAGAAAAAAGCCGTACTGTGGAACCTTCCGGGCAAATGGCATATCACAAATGACATATCAGCACCCCAGCTCTTTACCTTTAATATAGTAATGAATAGTACAAGCGAGAAAGTGTTGTTTACAGTGGGTTACGTGCTTGTAGTTGCCTCGTAACCAGAAGTTTGGCGGTTCAAACCCCGATCTGTCCATTTCATGCTGCATTAAGGTTAATTTGTTTCTCGTAAGCAGCACGTTAGCACAGCTGTTAGCTTCATGTTAAGTGTCTGCCACGGCCAATCAGCGTCACAATTACTGTCAAACCATGAACAAATAAAGCCTGAGATGTTTAAACACAACTGGTGCAGTACAGACGTGTACAGAAGTAACTCAATAAGCAGTGAGTAATGTTTGAACCTAAAACAAAGTGATGCGTTTGCTTTACCGAGGAGTAGATGAGTTAATGACTGTACCAGGTCGAGTTACAGGTCAGATCTGTAGAGGAGTGAGCTTTCTCACGTTAAACATGTGTTTTCAAGGTATTTTTTCAATGAAATAAACCATCGGTAATGAAATAAATGCAAGAGAGACTTCAGAATTAGTTTTATTGTCATTGTCTGTGAGCAACATTGGCAAACTACGCACTTGCTTTGGGGTTTTGATGTAACATAAAACAAATAACATAATAATAAAGATAAAATAAAACCCAATATGGCCAACTTCCTGTTCGTTTTAGGGCATTGCTTCAGTTTCTTCATAGGTTTGTGACATGGAGCTCTGCCACTGTTCCGAATTTTACGATTTTATGGAAAAAATTGACACAAACTCCCACAGAGGTCCACTTAGGCAGCGCTGTTGAGTCAGTCTCGCAATGCCCATTTTATTTCAAAAAATGTCAAGCCGATACGTTTTTATACCCATATGAGACTTTTTGTTGATGTTCAGGGCGTTAAAAATGCAACAATCTTGAAATAATAAGCTATAATAAAATAGAAATGAGGCCATGCATTAAAATAAGGACAATAAAAAGACTTTGTTTTAAGAATACAAAACATAGAGCGCAAGGAGATTAATTACAGATTCATTACAATTGAAGTAAATTGTTTACAGTGTTAAAGTGTTCATGAACGTACTTGGCAAAAGCAACATTTTGGCACGGCCCCTCGCGGCAAAGTTACGCAGCGCACCTTGAACGAAATCCAAAAGTTACACTCCCCGCAGCCTTGAACGCGCCCGCTTCACTTGCTCCTGTTGTCTTTGGGCGTCTATCCCTCCATCTCTAATTAATGTGCGTCAGTGTGAACCAGGATTAAACGAGGCCGGGGAAATCAATGTCTGCCAGCGAGAGACGGGCGCGCGTATAGGCGAAGAGTCAGTCACGTTTTAATCATCCTGCCGGCAACGCCAACGATCACAGACGCGCTGCCCCTTCTGAGGGCTTCTACAAGCGTTTGAGCGCGTCTTAGCCGTGTCAGGCTCGGGCTTAAGGCGGGACTACAGCGATATCGGTGGGAGAGAGAGGACAGCCAAGTTCTCATGCACCGAAAGACTGAGAGATCCATGGATAGAAGCGATAATGCACAATCAGCGAGATGTAATGTGGGAATGCATGTTGTAGCGATAGAAGGGGGTGTGAAGGGAGAGCTGGTCTTTCCTGCGTTGCGGTGGGTTCGTTCTGTACATCTTGGGTTATTTTTATCATCAAAATACAGGTTTGTCCAACAGAAATGGCAGATAATGGTTTTGTATAAGGCGGCACGGTGGCTGAGTGACAACACTCAGGCCTCACAGCAAGAAGGTTGCGGGTTCGATCCCCAGGTCGCCCGGGCCTTTCTGTGTGGAGTTTGCATGTTCTCCCTGTGTCTGGATGGGTTTCCTCCGGGTGCTCCGGGTTTCCCCCATCAACCCAAAACATGCAGCACCTGAACTAACATCAAGGACCATGTTGTCCACCCTCCTGTGGGCTCCACCTGCAGGGGGGTTCATAGGGGGGGTCAGGTGCTATGAGTATTGGGCAGCAAACTGCCCCCATGACCCAGCCGGATTAAGCAGGAGAAGATGGATGGATGGTTTTTAGGGATGCACGATATATCGGCATTAACATCGGTATCGGCCGATATTGGGCATTTTTTAACACATCGGCATTGGCCCGATGTGTAAATTTGGGCCGATATTAACAGCCGATATTATTACTCCACTTGCTGTTTGTGTAGTGTCGGGAAAGGTGGAGAGGGAAAGGGGGATTTAACCATGCCGCATTTGTTAGGGCACTGTGTCAGTGAGCGAAAGCAGCATGGGATTGTGGGATGTCAAAACTGATGAGCAGAAAACATGTCAGCAGTGTGGTCGTTTTTTACGGTGTCAAAAGAGGACAACCGAAAAGCCATATGCAACACTTGTGAAGCTAAGGTCTTGCGAGGACGATGCCATGCCAAGTCATTCAACACGACGAATTTAATTTGCCATTTGAAAAACCGCCACCCAGTAGTCCACAAACAATGGCAGGAAGCTAGCGCTAGTAATGTTAGCCAGTGCAAACCTAAAGCCACAGCTGCAGAGAAGCCAATACAGCTACTGGAGCAAACCAAGAAATTTGCAAAGGACAAAAGCCAAGTCAATAACCAACAAGGTAATGGAAATGATTGCTCTTGACGACCAGCCATTTTCCATAGTCGAGGACCGAGGTTTTCAGCGGTTGATAAGAGCATATTGAACCCCGCTACAGTCTTCCAAGTCGGCGTTACTTCTCGGATGTTTCCCTACCGCCGCTGCATGAAGTCGTGGCCACGTATATCCACACAATGTTGGACAATGTGACTGACATTAGTTTCACTTCGGATATTTGGAGTTCGGATGTAAGTCAGATGAGTATGTTGAGCCTTACTGCTCAGTGGATTGATGATAACTTTGAAATGAAGAGGGCTGTTTTACATGCTCAGGAGTTCCCTGGATCGCACACGGGCACTGCCATAGCGCATTTGATTCCATGTTTGCGCAGTGGAATATTAAAAAAGACAATGTTCATGTTGTGCTTCGCGACAATGCACGAAATATGCAAAAGGCAATGGATGAGTGTTGCATTAAAAGCCTGGGCTGCATGGCTGCAAGCACTTTTTATGTTAAATCAAGCCAGCTTAAGCCTCTTTAACTTCCTTCTCAAACCAATAAGGTGAAAAATCTTGCTATAAATACTTGAAACTAGTGTTTTCTGCTTAGAACAAGATTCGCATTTCGTCTTGGTTTAGGAAAACTTGGTAAGTGGAAATTTCTTAATGCACTGGCAGATAATTTAACTTAAAATAGGGCATTTTTACCTCAAAATTTGTATTTTCTTCTTAATTTTTGATTGGCCTTTTTTGCAGTGTAAGCGATTTTCACAATGTTCAGGCCTAATTGAAGTTTTGTCATCACAGTGATGCTAGCAGCATGTAAATAGCACGCTTTAGTTTCCAGAGGATGAAACACCTTAATAGCTGCTTTAAGAATATATCTGTACTGGAGCAGCAAAATGAATTACCTGTCACACAAAAGAAAGGGGACAGCCTCTTTAAAAGGAATTAAAACTATATTGATACTCATTCATGTTCACCAGATACCACAGGGACTCAATGCAGCCAAGTAAATTTAAAGAAAAAACACAAAATAGATTTAAACAGTACATTTTCAGGAGCCTGCAGCACAAATGAACTCACTTTCTAATTTTAATTAAGTCTGTTCTCTCAGGTCACATTACTTTACTTTAATGCTCAGATTAAAGTCTAACAAAGTCTCAGACAGAGCATGCATATAGTTAGCGTCACCCCCGCAGGGAATGTTGATGGCATCAGCTGCAAATGTCAATACTGCAGAATTTTCTTTCCATCTGATCTCACTGTGGTCCGGTTGGAGCGCAGTGGTTGGCCGTGGTGATAGTTCAGACTGGATGACGTCTCTGCAGAAGCTCCGGTGCCGTTTAATGAGGGAGCGCTCAGACAGACAGATTCAGTATTAGTGCAGCTCTCGGGGCGCCAGCGAGCGTTTGTTCCAATGATCTGAGCGTCGGTGCCTCGGCAAAACACAGCCAAATTAGAGGCACGGCGAGTGGGAGAGAGGACACAGCAGGAAGGATTCTCTCCATCTCTTTAGCTTTATCTATGAGCACATTTCAGAGCTTTGGTTCTTCATATTAGTCGGCACAATCTCTGCACAAAGTTTAAGTTCACTGAGACTAACAGAGTGAACCACGAAGTGCAGTAACGTTTGATTTTTATCGACTGCATATGACGTGTTTAGAGATGATACACACATCCAAACTGCAGATGCTTGTCTTTTCTCGTCAGGTCTCTGCCTTTCTATTTGTCTCCGAGAGGATCTGTGCTTTTCCTTGAATGTTCCAGAGTACGGCATTTAACTATCTCCATGGAGAAAAGCATGTGATACCACCAAACCAGCTCATAAGTCAGTTTTGTTAGTCCCACTTGTAACTGAATGAATGCAAAACAGATCAATTTAATGACATAATGTGGGACATTCCAGGCAAATAAATTAGAGATCGACCCATATTATGTTTTTTTTTTCACTGATGATGTAAAAATCCAGAGCAACTGATGGCTGATAAGCTCTTTTTGATTATTGAGACCAGATTTCAACACCTACAGTCTCTTTTTTACCACGAACCTTCAAAAGAGCTGCATAAGCCCTATTTGCACGGGTTAGTTTTACCTGTGGACCTTTGGTGATTTGTAATAATTGTGGAGGACGTCTGAGATCTTAATCCTGTGCGAATGCTCCACGTCTGTAATTTGTAAAGTAAAAATTCCGCTGCAAATGACCTACGATATTTCACCAAACACAGACGTCCTGATAAAACTCGTCCTGTGTGAATCTGCAGCTCAGTGTTTGTTGTTGTAATTGTGTCTTTTCTGTCTATTCCTTTTATTTCCGTGGTCTTTTCTCTATATATTGTGCACATTTTATATCACTTTGTGCCTTTTATATCTCTTTCCGGCTTGAGTAATGGAGGCTGCGGTAGGAATTTTGAAATTTATAACACAGCCTCACAGCCTCTACATGGAAACTGATCCACAAAAAGGGCAAGAGATCCAAGAGGAGAGACAATTCTCACAGGACGTTGACCTGGATGTGCAGCTGCATGCGCTAAGGAACATTTATTATTATTATTTTAGCATATTTTATAGATTTACTTACTTAGCAGCACGAAAGAGATAGAAACGGATGTGATGTTACGACATATCCGGTCGTAATTTCAGTAAAATAGAGTCATTTACAGACTTCTCTTATCCCGTGCGAATGTGCTGCAGGTAACACAGAGGTGAGGCGGTGATTTGCAAATTACCAGATGTCCCCAGGTTCTACTTATCCTGTGGGAATAGGGCTATAGTCACATTTTGAGTATCTATTTATGTCTATAAACCTTTGTGTCTTCTGTTTAGGCAGCAAGGCAAAGCAAAATATCCTCTGTGAGAGATTTAAGGCCGATCGCCAATTCGCTAAAAAATGCAAATATCGCCCAATCAATATCAGTCTATCTGTAATAGAAATAGCATCTTCATGAAGAGAAGCAGGTGCTGTACCCTCCATATTCTGTTTGAATTCAAGAGTGTCTGGGATCGGACCACAGAGTGTCAAACACGTGAAACCCTAAATTCACATATGAACTCAATTACTCATAATAATAATAAGTGATTTTTGAAATAATAAAGAAAATGAACTAAGTACATAACGCTTGCCTGTAATCGTGTGAATCACAAAGCATCTGCTCAGCATCACCGATAACACACGGTAAACTATGACTAACAACAGATTAATAATATAATGTTGAGTAATATTTACACAAACTCCAAAAGACAGTTTTACCACTGAAGTTTAGTCGGACAAAATCACAGCGATTTTGATTTGCTGGATGAAACTCGGATGAGTCACTTCTCCGTCAGTTTGCAGTGGCCTGAATCCTGATCAGCTTTATGCCTGTTGGAGCATTTAGACAAATTAGAACGTCAGACAAAACAAACTTTGCAAAATTGTCCAAATTGCTCATGATTACGTCCCATTGAGACAAACAACTGCTTTAGTCTGCATCCAAAATAACAGCCTGTTCCTATACTCACTTCTTTTTCAGCAGGACTTTAAATACGTACATTTATGCACAGAAAATGAAAGGTAAAGTTAAAATTTTGTCATACTGATGTGGACTGGAAAGCAAACAATTCAGCACTGAAGTCGAGTATATCCACAGGTTTCATAGTGAAGTTTGCTGTTGCCTTAATGATTAACAGTTCAAAACAAAGTACTTTATCTTCCAAATGGTCAACTATCCACAAAATAGTTTTTCATTCAAAATGCACTTGACAGTAGTTCACATTCTAGTAGATGAATTTACTCATTAAAGAGGCTCTATGTAACTTTTCCTGTCTCTATGATCCTAGCTCCCTCACAGTATAATGCATGTTTTCAAAGTACTTTTATAGCAACAAAAACACCTGTAACTGAATAAATGCAAATCGAAGTTTAAGGCCAAACTGTGGAACATCGCAGGCACAACAGTAGCAGAAACCAGCAGAAGGCCGACATCACCGGGAAAGTTACATAGTGCAGATTTAGGTCACAGCATATGAACACATCAGTGAATATCCACGCTGTACCAGTTTTTACTCTTTAAGTGTGAAAAACAGGACAATTTGTAGTGGTCCAAAATGATTCCTCATTCTTCTTATGCATTCTGAGCGTCCTAATTATTCACTGCAATGAGTTTCTTTGTGCTTTTCACAACATTCAGAGGCCAGAGCAGAATTTACATCACAGCGATACAATAACTAGCATGCTAACTGCACACTTACAGCTTTACAGTTAGATGTAAACAACACACAGATGACTTATTTTGACAAAAGCTGCTTTACACTGCACATTTCTCTGATCTGGTCTCATATCAGGTTATTCGTCTTGTTTTCACACTTATGCTCAGTGTAGTAGTTCTGAGACGGCTTAATTCTAGTCTAGAGGTACTTTATTTTAAAGTAAAATGATCTTGCTGCATGGACAGATAATTTCACTCCTTTTAAGTCATTTTCTGATAGATTTAAATGTTTATATCTTAAGTTTTGGCCAAGCTTTTTTTGCAGTATATTAAAAGTTCCTGTACTGGGACAAGACCATCCGTCCATTTTCTTCCTCTTATCCGGGGCCGAGTCGCGGGGGCAGCAGTCTAAGCAGGAACTCCCAGACTTCCCTCATCCCAGACACTTCCTCCAGCTCCCCCAAGGTGTTCCCAGGCCAGCCGAGAGACGTAGTCCCTCCAGCGTGTCCTGGATCTTCCTCGGGGCCTCCTTCCGGTGGGACATGTCTGGAACACCTCCTGAGGGAGGCAGAACAGATGCCCCAGCCTCCTCAGACGGCTCCTCACGGGACAAGACCGTTTTACCTCAAATAGATGGGAAAATTTGATACAGTCCCTTTAAAACTGGCTCCCTGGCTCCAAAACACTTTTAAATGTCACTCTTTACTTTTTCCATTTAACTTTCACCACGACTTTAACTTTCGGTAAAGGTCCTATGTATTATGCATTATCCAGACGTCTTAACTTGACACGAGCGCCTTACTTTTGCTCTTTTACGTTCTAAATAATAAAAATACAACCTGATTTTTATTAAAAGCATCAGCAGAGGGCGCACATACTCCATTTGCAGGGACACTGAGGAATGAAGCAGTTTAAGCAATTTCGTTGGTCCTGAGCGTTCAAACAAACGATGACATGTCAATTTTTCCTTTAAATTACTTTAAAGGGCCCATATGACACTATTTTCTGATCTGTTAGAATGTTGTTTCCTCATCACAAACGCACCTGGAGTTGCGTTTTGTTACATTCACACACAAACTCTGCACAGTTCTTCTCTCAAACAGAAAACACTCCACCTGTTGCACCTTGTGATGTCATGTGGTGATACAGGAAGTGCTCCACTGTGTTTTAAACTCCACACACCTTCACTAGAATCATTTGGATTATTTCAACCCTGAAATTGCCGATCTCTGATGGACTAAAGATAAAAGGAGCTGTTAACAAGAAAACTTCCTGTAACCAGTAACAAATTCTGACTCAAACATTTGTGAACGAAATAAAACACAACTCCAGGTTTGTTTTTGAGGAGGTAACAACATTATAACGTGGCTAAAATCTCACAGTGGTACAATTTGCATAATATAGGACCTTTAAATAAAGTGTCCCGGCAACATAGCTCAGAAGGGAATTGGATAAATATCGTGAGATCTGGAATCAATACCTGATTATATCTGTTAAATGAGATGACATTGATTCTCTATGGTGCATCTATAATTATCTATAATTATACCAGATCAGAGAAATTTGCAGTGTAAGCAGCTTTTGTCAAAATAAGTCATCTGTGTGTTGTTTACATCTAACTGTAAAGCTGTAAGTGTGCAGTTAGCATGCTAGTTATTGTATCGCTGTGATGTAAATTCTGCTCTGGCCTCTGAATGTTGTGAAAAGCACAAAGAAACTCATTGCGGGGAATAATTAGGACGCTCAGAATGCAGAAGAAGTGAGGAATCATTTTGGACCACTACAAATTGTCCTGTTTTTCACACTTAAAGAGTAAAAACTGGTGCATCTATAAAAACATTGTGATAAAAAATGTTTGAAAATGTACTGACAATAAACAATTCAGTATTGAAGTTCAATATAGCCATGGATTTTAGTATCATATCTTTTGAACATAGACTCTATTATATATAAATGGACACAGCTAACCTGCTAGCCATGTATTCCAAACAGGAAGTGAACACGGGTGCGCTTCTGGCTCCATCGACTCCGGCTCCAATTCACTTTGTATTGGAAAAACGTCGCCTCTCTGTCTGTAACTGCTGCTGCCAGACTCCTCATTTTGGTCAGTTCCTGCACTGTTTTTGTAGTTTTTATTTTATATATATAGTGGATAATAGAATAAGAATATAAAGATATTCATATTCTATTATCCACTCACCTGCACTTTACAGCAGTCCATTCTGTACAGTAGTGAGACCCGGTTTACTTTACTGTTATTTTCTTATCTTCTTATCACCAGTGCAATTCCATTCTCTTTGTAAATTTTGTGCATATACTTATTCACTTTATATTATTATTTCTGTTTTTATTGTTTATCTTGATTGCATGCACACTTTTTCCCCCCTTTTTTGCATTAAACTGTCCTGGAGCTACTGTGACTGTTGAATTTCTCCACTGTGAGATCAATAAAGTCCTGTCTTATCTTATCTTATCTTATCTTATCTTATCTACTCCTAATATATAATTCGGCTCCAAATTCACCCCATAACTGCTGGCCTCGGTGAGCTTCATTTCCCTGGAGCTGAACGTTACGGGTGACCGCACACTCCCTTAGTCCACTTCTTTACACAGTCTACGCTTTTGAACGGCCAACCCTCCTCAAAATGGAAGCGTATAACAAATTTTCATTCAAGGTTCAGCTGACAGTGGTTTACAACCCTCGGTGCTAATCGCAACCGACAGGAGGCAGATCATTGGTTATCCTGCCCTTGAAAAGTCACTTAAGTCTTACATAATTCACCCACTCTGCAAAAATACTCGTCAAACCCTCCGGGGCGTTCACTTTGACTGCCTTATTCAGTGAAGGATAATCAATGGCGCCCACTTCAGTACCTGTCATAGAATGGCACTGGCCGGTGCACTCGGATAGGCAGCCTCTAGTTTGTATTCACGGCTGCTCCGGTAAACCTTCAAATCTTTAAGAGTTACACAAAAAGACTCTAAAAAGCCTGCTGGGAAATTAACACATTGTGAGCTCCTGATAAGACGCCAGGGTATAGTGGTTATTATGTTTGTAATCTAAAGCTGCAGAATTTCACCTCAAGACAAAAGACAAAAACCTGTTCAGTATGACAAAAGCACAGACTGTGTGAAGAAGTGGGCTGAAGGAGTTTGAGGTCACCCATAGAGCTTTGCTCCAGTTAAACGAGGTTCACCGAGGCTAGCTGCTATAGGGCGGAGTTGGAGCTTAATATTAGGAAGAGAAGTTGATTTACGGACAAAATAGCAAAATAAAAACACCAGGATTCTGTAGAGTGAGTTAATACGAACATTTTAAGATCAAAATGATGAGCCTGACAGCAGCAGTTACAAAGTAGTGTTGTAGAACTCAAAATCGGTCTTGGTCTCGTCTCAGACTCGGCCGCATTTGGACTCCGTCTTGTCTCAGCCTTGAAGGCGTTTGGACTCGGTCTTGTCTCATCCTTGAAGGAGCTTGGACTCGGTCTTGTCTCGGCCTTGAAGGAGCTTGGACTCGGTCTTGTCTCATCCTTGAAGGAGCTTGGACTTGGTCTTGTCTCGGCCTTGAAGGGGCTTGGACTCGGTCTTGTCTCATCCTTGAAGGGGCTTGGACTCGGTCTTGTCTCGGCCTTGAAGGAGCTTGGACTCGGTTTTGTCTCGGCTTTGAAGGAGCTTGGACTCGGTCTTGTCTCGGCCTTGAAGGAGCTTGGACTCGGTCTTGTCTCATCCTTGAAGGAGCTTGGACTCGGTCTTGTCTCAGCCTTGAAGGAGCTTGGACTCGGTCTTGTCTCGGCCTTGAAGGAGCTTGGACTCGGTCTTGTCTCGGTCTTGAAGGGGCTTGGACTCGGTCTTGTCTCGGTCTTGAAGGGGCTTGGACTCGGTCTTGTCTCGGCCTTGAAGGAGCTTGGACTCGGTCTTGTCTCATCCTTGAAGGAGCTTGGACTCGGTCTTGTCTCGGCCTTGAAGGAGCTTGGACTCGGTCTTGTCTCGGCCTTGAAGGTGCTTGGACTCGGTCTTGTCTCGGTCTTGAAGGAGCTTGGACTCGGTCTTGTCTCGGCCTTGAAGGCGTTTGGACTCGGTCTTGTCTCATCCTTGAAGGGGCTTGGACTCGGTCTTGTCTCGGTCTTGAAGGAGCTTGGACTCGGTCTTGTCTCATCCTTGAAGGGGCTTGGACTCGGTCTTGTCTCATCCTTGAAGGAGCTTGGACTCGGTCTTGTCTCGGCCTTGAAGGAGCTTGGACTCGGTCTTGTCTCGGCCTTGAAGGAGCTTGGACTCGGTCTTGTCTCATCCTTGAAGGAGCTTGGACTCGGTCTTGTCTCGGCCTTGAAGGAGCTTGGACTCGGTCTTGTCTCGGTCTTGAAGGAGCTTGGACTCGGTCTTGTCTCGGTCTTGAAGGGGCTTGGACTCGGTCTTGTCTCGGCCTTGAAGGAGCTTGGACTCGGTCTTGTCTCATCCTTGAAGGAGCTTGGACTCGGTCTTGTCTCGGCCTTGAAGGAGCTTGGACTCGGTCTTGTCTCGGCCTTGAAGGAGCTTGGACTCGGTCTTGTCTCATCCTTGAAGGAGCTTGGACTCGGTCTTGTCTCGGTCTTGAAGGAGCTTGGACTCGGTCTTGTCTCGGCCTTGAAGGAGCTTGGACTCGGTCTTGTCTCGGCCTTGAAGGAGCTTGGACTCGGTCTTGTCTCATCCTTGAAGGAGCTTGGACTCGGTCTTGTCTCGGCCTTGAAGGAGCTTGGACTCGTTTTTGTCTCATCCTTGAAGGAGCTTGGACTCGGTCTTGTCTCGGTCTTGAAGGGGCTTGGACTCGGTTTTGTCTCGGCCTTGAAGGAGCTTGGACTCGGCCTTGAAGGAGCTTGGACTCGGTCTTGTCTCGGCCTTGAAGGAGCTTGGACTCGGTCTTGTCTCGGCCTTGAAGGAGCTTGAACTTGATATGGTTTGATATACATGTGCCAAAATAACTATTAAAAATATGAATAAAATAAATGTCAAAAATTACAAAGATGGTCTTGATTTGACATCCAAACCAGAGCAAAATTTACTGTTATGGTAAAGCTAACAGCAACTAGAACACTAACAGTGCATGTCCTGATGATAGTCGGGCCAATAAAATGCGCAGATGCAGATAGTGCACAGTGGACTTATTTTGACCTCAAGAACTACTTATACAATATATTTGAACTGGAATATATCTGTATACTGTATCTGAGTCAGACAAAATCAAATTTTCTGTTTCTAAAGCATTTATTCCAGCAGACTGCAGTCCTAATTAGTCTGTGAAATCCTGTCCTTCCTTGTTCATTGTCTAAAGCCGGCGCCCACAGCCCCTCAAGACCCGTACACCAACAACAATGCGGCACTTTCACCA
This sequence comes from Odontamblyopus lacepedii, assembly GCA_034769755.1. Classification (NCBI taxonomy): domain Eukaryota; kingdom Metazoa; phylum Chordata; class Actinopteri; order Gobiiformes; family Gobiidae; genus Odontamblyopus; species Odontamblyopus lacepedii. The sequence continues at coordinate 2,966,941 of CM068352.1, read as the reverse complement.
TAAAACATCTAGTCCTTTTCTTTTGGGGGGTTTGTGTGCTGTATTCTAGCATGTTAAAGTGGAGTAAAGTTGCTTACCGAGATAAAAAGTGAGGTAGCTGGAGTCGAAAGTTCCCCTATTAGCATATATTTATTGCAAGACCCCAAACCCCAAGAGTATGTGTTGTATTATTTTGTAAGAAATTCAAAAAGCTGACCGTGCATTCACAACTCGAAGCGCCTCTCATTTCCACATCACCGCTGGGTTTCGTGCGGCTTCATGGATTCCACCTGCTTTTGGATTTTAAGTTAAGCTAAAAGGTGAAAATAGCAAGTTGATATTACAGTGTGCGGGGAGGAAAAGCCCGAGTGAATGAGCGATGATGAGGGAGTCACAGATGATTCAGAAGATGAGACTGTGAAGTGTAAACGTCAGCATCAGAAGGGCCTCATCTGTCTCTACTCAACAGTTTCACTGATGTCAGAACAGTGTAATGGGCCTATAGGGAAGTGGACAGCGTCAAAGAGTCAAAAGATCAGATCAAAGTCGAAATGCAAATGTTTGTACATCTTTGTTGGTGGTAGGTTTGACCACACTTTGTAACTTCACTGCAAAACAGGCCTATCAAAAAATAAGAAAAAAACAAAACAAAACAATTTTGAGGTAAAAATGCCCTATTTTAAGTGAACATTTCTGACCGGTGCAGTGAGAAATTTTCACTTACCAAGTTTTCTTAAAACAAGACGAAATACGAATCTTGTTCTAAGCAGAAAACACGAGTTTCAAGTATTTATGACAAGATTTTTCCCCTTATTGGTTTGAGAAGGAAGTTAAAGAGGCTTAACCTGGACTGAGTTAATATAAAAAGTGCTTAGAATAAGTTGTAATGTCTAGATAAGATAAATCAGGATGGAATATCTTGAAACAAGTCAACAAATCTCATCTTATTAAGTAAAAAAAATCTTAAAATGGATCTTTTAAGATGAATCTGCTTAATTCAAGTCAGTTTAACTAGGCTAGAAAATCTTTTTTGTAGTGTTGTCTGGTAGAGGATGTGCCGCCTGCTTAGCCCCTTGATTATGTCATAATTTTAGCCATAATATTTGCATAAACCTAATTATTATACAATCTGAGGCTCTTTTATTGATAGAAAATATGTGTGAAAATGTCATGTAAGTTTATATAATGCCGTTAATGCCATGAAAAACAGAAAGTCAGGAGGAGCCTGACCTGAAATACTACACAGTGCGTCTTAAATTTCCAAATGAATCTGGTACAAATGAGATAACTGTTTATATAACAGAGGAAACATTTCAGAAGTATTTTACTCCTCACTGTACCAGATCGATCAGTCATTTAAGAGATAAGAAAGGCCACTCAGATTATTAAGACATAAAAGCACTCTGTTTGGGAGGTTTAAAGGTCCCGCAGTGCATAAAGATGGATTTTCATTGAAATATTTGTATATTGGAGAGGCTCCAGACCTACTTCTCTTGATTAAGAAATGTGTTTGGCCAGACATACACATGGGGAAAATGGACGATCACTGGTACATAATATATACCATGACTTTGACTGAGTATCACAGCAGTGTCCTTATATAATATGTCCAGAAGTGTGCGTTATTTTAGTCTCAAACCACTTTTAGTCTCACAAAGATTGCAAGTCATTGATTCCTCTCTCATGTCTGTGCACCTGGATTACTGGTGGAGGGTTTTGCTTTAGTGTTTCCCAGTATGGTCGTCACGCCATAATGTGAAACCTTCAGACACATTCCCATCAAGACAAGCAGGTGATGCACCCTCCACCAGAAATATTACAAAGTGCACCACTAAAACACTGGCGCCACTAAGTCGTGACATACAGAAAGAGCAGAGTTTTGACATTCTTTCGGTCTGATTTAAAATAAACAAGCCATCACGATCCGAGTTTGACCTGATCTTTCAGATGGTATAAACTTGATGGGCTTTTAGTAATGCGCCACGTTCTCTTCGCAGACACGCTCAGAGGCCCGCAGTGCTAAAAACAGTCTGAGCCAAAAATCAAATTGATTTAAATCCATTGATTTGAATAAGCCCTGCCACAGGAGACATTTAAGTGCCACTTTTATAACTACTCTGGATAAATGCCAATGGAGATGCATTTTATAATCATCCCTTTAAAAATTGCCCAGAAATGGAAATAAAATATGGCTCCAGTATTGAGAAGAGACAGAGGCAGGACTGTGGGCGTCTGCAGCCGAACATGTCGCAGAGTTAGTGCAGGACGGAGACAGGAAAGTACCAGGAGGAGGCAAACAAGTGCCTCAGGATGGTCATATTATTAAGTTATCGCGTCTTCTTTTTTTTGTGACATAAAGTGGCTCACATACTCGACTTGTGAGAGACGTGTTTGGCGCCACGGCGGCGGAGTGACCTGCACTCTCCCCTCACGTCAGAAAGTCCCGGGTTTGATTTCCGAGTTGACCAGACGTTTCGGTGCAGAGTTTACATATTTTGTTTCCTCTGAGCTCTTTGTTTTCCCCTAAAACATGCACAGGAGGTCTTCCAGGTGAGAAGCCTGACAAAGCCCAGCCCAGGTCGCTCCAGTGGTACAGAGGAATGGGTCAAAGGCAAAGCACAAATTTCACAACAGGGACAATAAAGCCTAACCTTAATATTGATTTTTAGCTTAATTGCTACAATTTGAAGTCATTAGTCTTTCCTTTTTTAAACGTACAAATCTTATGCACTAAGAACAAACTGTAAATGGCACATGGGCACACAGAGACGGGGGCTGCTCATTATGGGAAGTCCCCGATATTAATATAAGTATTGTTAAATCGTCCATCCCTGCCTGTGTTTGACCAGTGCATTGCATTAGTAGTAGTGTTTTTCTTTTTTACTCCAATCTCATTTGATCACAAAAAAAGAGCTAAAAGAAATATTGCCCTTCATACAGTGGGTGTGAGTGATGGAGGCACATTCTTATCTCTTTATGGGCCCAGATCAATAAACCACTTTTGAGACAATTCGAGACCGACAGCTGGGAGATGTCAACTTTTTTATTTAACACAGCTTGACACAATAACGTTTCGTACTTCTACCCAAGATAACATCTGATGAAATACTGTAATCTTCTTTTGTAACTATGTTTTTTCTGTTTGTTCAGATTTTTCTAATTCTGACCCATTTCTGGTAGATTTAGATTAGATTCATTCTTGTCAATACTGTTAACCCCACTACACAAGTAACTAGTTAGTAAGATAATTAACATGTGTGAATGAAACAAAACAGAACTCCAGGTATGATTTTGAGGAGGTAACAACATTATAACATGATTTAAAGCTCACAAGAGTCAATTCTGCATAATATAGGACCTTCAGTTACCACTTATACTGATCCCAACAAAGACATTTCACTGATTAAGACGTTATAAAGCAACATATGCGCAGTTTGGAGTTGCAGTAGATTTGTTGACTTTATAGCCACAGAGGATCCAAATCCCCTGAACCAGACAAAGGGTTCAGTCCAGTTCAGCCATTCATTTTATGGTCGATGAAACTACGGCAGTAAAAAAAGCTCACACATTTGAAGTGGGTCACCTTGGCGCCGCGCTGACTGTGCACTGTTCTGATCAGACTCTGCTGCTGCTGCCGACCTGGACCCTCTATCAATCACTCGGCAACATCTGGACAGGTAAGACCGTGTGTTTATTTGATTATTAAACTGAGATAAAAATAGAAGTATGCATATGGTTTTGAAATGAAGATCTGCACTTCTTTATTCAAGTTTTCAAGGTAAAAATTCGATGGAGACTGTTGATACTTCGCAGCTGACGTCATCGACATTCCCTGAGGGTGTGGTGCTAACTAAAGGTTCTGCGCTTTTGGAGGCTTTGTTAGGGTTTAATATGAACTTTATTGCAATCAATTCTGACTGGAAAGGGCGAGTTGGAGCTACAAAAGCTTAGATGAGCTATTATGAGCTATTGTGCTATTAAAAAACATAAAATTACAGTCACAAGCTGGTTTTTCACTCAGTCATTCTTACCTTTTTGTTGAAAATCAAACTCCTAAACAGGACTGTGAAAAAGGTTATGAAAGTGTTGTTTAAATCCATTTTGTGTTTTTTTTTGGTGAGTTTTCAGGCCATCTTAAAACTTTCTTTGACACCGTTTGCTAATGTGTACATTGTGGCTCTATTGTAAGTTCTAAACATTCCAGTATAAACCCTTTTAGTGTCAGTAAACAGTGATGACGTAGGCTCGGTTGCGCATTTTGGCAACAGAAGTACGGCAGAACTCAGCAGCTTGTCGAGCTCTGCAAAAGGATTATCGCCAAAAGATCGAACTTTGACAAACGGTGTCCGACTGCCGGGTCCTTGTGTGATCAGTGAGTAAAACTTTAAAACAGCAAAAAAAAAAAAGAAACAGCAGGGAGACTCACCAGAACACAAAGAGACAAAGCAGAACAGGAAAACCTAAAATCTGCCATATCAGACCACTGTAAAAGAAATAACCACATTATGGATTGGGACGGGGCTCGGGTCATTGGATCGGAGAACAACAAGTTCAAACGCTGGATCAGGGAGGCCATTGAGATCAGGAAACGAGGCACTGACAGCATCAACCGTGATGACGGCGCGTTCCTCCTTTCACACACCTGGGACACCCTCCTCCAGAGACCACCGGGCGACAGGAGGCGTGGTCAGTCTGGGCGACCTGCAGGTCCCATCAGGCTGACCACGCCTACAGGAAGTAACAACAGCTGATATATGACACGTCACCATCAACACCGGTGACAGTTCTGAAGACGGCAGCAGCAGCAGCCGAAACATGTCAACAAGGTACAAATACACTTGGCTACATTGTCTTAGAAAGGAACCTAAGAAGTTAATGCATTAAGAAGACAAAATTAATATTTTTGGCGTAAAACTTTAAAACATTGGTCCGTCAGTAGAATAACGATTCTGACAAACACACACAAAACAACCAGACATTTTTGTGCTGGAAATGTTTTTATCTCCATCTTCTTCTGCCTATGTTCAGTCTGAATGAATCGGAATGAATGGGGAACAGTGCCGCTTCTGTTGCCAAAATGCGCGCGCTGCTTTATTAAATCACTTCCTAAAAGGGTCTACAGACCTGTTTAGGGTTCCCCATTCATTCCAATTCATTCAGACCAAACATTGTTGTGTAGGTTTCTATCAGAATCGATATTCTGCCGCCGAAAGTTTTAAAGTTTTAGATCGCACAAGGACCTGGCAGTCGGACGCCATTTGTCAAAATCAGCTTGTTGAGGAAATGTTCTCGAACTTTTGACAATAATTCTTTTGCAGAGCTGGATAAGTTGCTGAGTTCTGTTGCCAAAATGTGTGCGCAACCGAGCCTACGTCATCACTGTTTACTGACACTAAAAGAGTCCATAGAGACAGATGTAGAACACCCCCAATTTGATGTCACTCCAACGTATCAATGCAAGCGTATAATAAATACAAAAAGAAATGTATTCTCTATTTTTTCCATAGATTCTCTTCTCCAACATAATCACGTTAATGAAGTCTGCTCGGCCTCTTTCGTGTTGGAAAATTTTAACTTAATTTTCAATTTAAAAAGTCTATGAGGATTTTTATGGGCAATTTAATTATAGTCCCGAAGTACTGTTCTGTTGAAATACAAGCAATTAAAAACACAACAAATAACAAAAGTGCGGCAGTTAAGAAACACTAATTGGTTGCAAAACACTTCATCCACGAATGTGTCAGAGGAGCGAATTTATAACACACAAATGAAGCACTGCCAGCTCCATTCTCAGTATTTTAGTAGAAAACTCTAGATGTGTTTAATCATCAAACGTCGATGGAAAAATCACTTTACGCGCCTGTTCGTTTTGCTCTTCAATGCTCATTTCAGCTCCTCTACAAACTTCAGTCGCAACTCAAACAAAATATCGATCCACTCTTTTAGCTGGAAATTGATTCTGCTCAACTTCTCAACAACTCCTGCTCGACACCGGCTCCTTTACCCAAAGTCTCCTCCAAGGACGTGAGCTTTAATCAGTGTTTTCTGACAGTGCACCGGAGCGAGCGCAAATAAAAAATAAAGCCTTTAAGTTTGTCTAAGGCTGAGTTTGAGGGGAGCCAGAGAAATGAGGCGTTTATCGAGTAAACAAGTGCCATACACGAGTAGATTAGCGAGATTTGCCAGAGCCCGGCTGTGCCAGATTTCTTAAAGGTGCGGTGTTTGCGTTATACGGCCAAGAAAAAGTCACCTCTCTTCTGCTGAGAAGGCATTTCTAATAAAGTCAGCGAGCCTCCAGCCAATAATCTATCAATATAAACTTCCTTTATTGTAATGCAGGGGCGAGTACTCAGGAGTCATCCCGGGGACACGATGCAAACATTAGAAAACTCTGTGTCTGATAGTCCCAAACCCACTCACCACATAGGGCTGCACTTGATAATGGGCTTTGTGGTGCCATAGAGTCACACGTAAAAAATATTATTACGCCAATGCGCCAGCTCGACCAGCTTGAGTTTGTCTAAAGCCCTATTTGCACAGGATTAGTTTTACCTGTGGACCTTTGGTGATTTGTAATAATTGTGGAGGACGTCTGAGATCTTAATCCTGTGCAAATGCTCCACGTCTGTAATTTGTAAAGTAAAAATTCCGCCGCAAATTCCCTACGATATTTCACCAAACACAGACGTCCTGATAAAACTCGTCCCGTGCGAATCTGCAGCTCAGTGTTTGTTGTTGTAATTGCGTCTTTTCTGTCTATTCCTTTTATTTCCGTGGTCTTTTCTCTATATATTGTGCACATTTTATATCACTTTGTGCCTTTTATGTCTCTTTACAGCTTGAGTAATGGAGGCTGTGGTAGAAATTTTGATGAGCAGTTTTGAGCTTTTTAGGGGTAAATTATAACAGCCTCACAGCCTCTACATGGAAACTGATCCACAAAAAGGGCGAGAGATCCAAGAGGAGAGACAATTCTCACAGGACGTTGACCTGGATGTGTAGCCGCATGCGCTAAGGAACATTTATTATTATTATTTAGCATACTTTATTAATGTACTTACTTAGCAGCACGAAAGAGATAGAAACGTATGTGATGTTACGACATATCCGGTCGTAATTTCAGTAAAATAGAGTCATTTACGGACTTCATTTATCCCGTGCGAATGTGCTGCAGGTAACACAGAGGTGAGGCGGGAATTTGCAAATTACCAGACGTCCCCAGGTTCTACTTATCCCATGTGCATAGGGCTTAAGCATGACTCAGCCTTTTTTTTGTCAACGTAACTCCTCCTCGATGGGGTAAGGTTAGAGTTAGGTTAGCAGTTAGGGTCGTGGTTGGGGGGGGTTGGGTTGTGGTCAGGATTATGGGAGGATGAGGGTCTGAAACTGTAAATGTCCAAGCAGCTCTAGATGCATCAGTGAAAGAAAAGACAGAGCTGTCGAATAACGTGGGTAAAATCAGCGCTCAACTGGACAACTCACAGTGTCAGGTGTTGGGCTACATCATACAGAAGAGCTTTGTGTTGCATTTTTTGTATGAACAGCGCTCTGTAAATAAAGTTTGATTGATACAAAAAAGGGCTCTGGCTCTGGAAGAAAGTCTGGAAGAGCAAAAGACAGAGCGCGACATCAGACTGAACAAACTACATGGAGCAGAGGAGGGGTCCTGGCACAAAAGCACCTCCAAACACTGCCCTTACTCTCAATCAATCAATCAATCAATCAAACTTTATTTCTATAGCACCTTCCAACAGCCAGAGCCGACCAAAGTGCTGTACAACAATAAAACCAGATAAAAAACAATAAACACACATATGTCAACAAAGCCCATTACACCATTAAAATAAAGAAAGTGTCACAGGGTCACTCAGTGTTAAAAGCCGTTCTAAATAAGTAGGTTTTAAGTTTGGCTTTGAACAAAGGTCAGTGACGGAACGTAACTCAATGGGCGAAGAGTTCCAGAGTTTTGGCCACTGCAAAAGAACGATCCCCCCACTGTTTGCACCGGGGCCGGGGGACCTGCAGCAGATGTGGCCCAGCAGATCGTAGAGGCTCTGCTGGGCTGGTAAGAAGATGCAAAACCACTGACTGCATTAAAAACAAACATCAAACTTTTAAAATGGATTCTGAACTGAACAGGAGCCAGTGCAGGGACAGGACAGGGGTGATGTGGTCATGTTTCGAGCTGCAGCGTTTTGCACGAGCTGTAAATGGTGAAGAGCAGTTCGATTAATCCCCACGTAGAGGCGTTACAGTCGTCTAAGCAGGAACTAGCAGAGGCATGGAGCTTTCTCCAGGTCACCACGGCTCGAGAGGGTTTAACCTTTGCCAAGAGGCGGAGCTGAAAGAAGCTTCTGACCACAGATTCTATTTGTTTATCAAATTTTAGACGATCCAATTTCACCCCCAATTTTTTGACAACGAAATAAAAATATTAAAATAAAACAAATAAAAACCCGAACGTCACTGTTTTGAGTATTTCGGATTTACATAACAAAAACACAAAATAATCTTGGGTCGGTTACTGGGAGTTTGAGCAACCACGAGTATCCGAGTACATGGAAAAGAGCACTTTGATTTATTTCAGAGTCAAAAGGAGATTAGCCTGAACACACGTGGACATGTTCAAGTAACACACACAAAGTGAATCAGCTGAGCGACGTGAACAAGTTGCCTTCATTGTTCATGCTTGGTTGTCCTTGTTGATTTCTTTCAAACATTTATTTCTGTTTCAGAACCGTGTTTACTTCGCCCAGAGGCTGTAAGCTTTTATAAACCCTGCATTTATTATATTGTATCTGAATAAACATGGGCCATTTTATAGTTTTATCAAAGCCTGGCATTTTACATTCTTACTTGCTGCTTTAGTTTTTCAATACACTTTAATTACATATTTTAAAGTCACGTCTGTCTCATTTTTACAAAACTATCTGTGTTTCCTAGGTATTTGAAATAGTTTTTAGCATTTTAGCAGTTATTTTTATTTCTTAAGGGCACTTTGAGTCGCATCTGCATCCAGTGAAGATGTTTTTGGACCAGTGTTTAATATTATAGTATTAGGTAAAGGACCAGCTTCTTGTTCTGCCAATATCACCATTAACAGTTTTTTTTTCTGAGCCAATACAGCAAATAGGTTCAATATCCACATCAGCTAAATCCACCCTGTAATACTGGGAGTCTGAAAAATGTCCCATTGTCCTGTTAAAGTCCATTCTATTTCTGTATGGATTTTTCTGCATCAAACGTCATTGGTTTAGTCCATTGTTGTTGTCAGCAGACAGTGTGTTCATAGAGTTAAAATGAGATAAAATGGTTGAAAAAATAAACAAAAAAGACACAGATGAACTTCTTGAATTGCTGGACTACAGGTTAATATATAAAACACACCCTCAGAATACAAAAGGAAGGCAAACTCTAGTCCTATATTATGCAAAATTGACTCGTGTGAGTTTTTAGCCACGTTATTTTCTCTTCAGTTCAGTAGAGAAAATAAAATATGCAGGGTTTTTTTTTGTCAAACATGTGTGAATGAAGCAAAACACAACTCCAGGTATGTTTTGACGAGGAAACTACATTATAACATGGATCATAAAATAGCCTAAAATGGGCCCTTTGAAAAAAAATCCATTGGTCTATTATTATACAGACATGTAGATGGGATCCTCTTGGCCGCATACACAATCCCTTTATACATTTAGCTGAGTGTTTGGAGGTATCTGTGACGTATGACAAAAATACATGCATAAATACTAAGAAACCTATTCCATGAAAATCTCTATAGGGGAGATTTTCTTTGAGAGGCGCATTACCGGTACTTTTCCACTGTGTCCCAAATATATTCAGTTCATATAACACAATATCAGAGCTATCAGGGCGAATGGATGCTCTGGGCCTATGAGGTGGACCAAATTGAAGGTTCTATTACACAGTGCGGAGTCGACCAGCGGGGTAATCACTGAATGCTAATAAAAAAAAAAACATATCAGCCGTCAGTCCTAAAAATGCACATTTGTAGAGATGGAAAAGATTTCGCATGAGACCCAGAAAAGTCTGTGGCGCCTGTGCGCAAAAGACTGAACCATCTTGTGTTAAATCTTGAGAAAGTGTTACGCTATTTGTACCATTAAACCAGGCAGCGGTGGAACGTAACAAAGTGAAAGCAGTAAAGTACTGAACCTAAGTAAATAAAGTACAGATACCTTTTACTTTTTCACTCTATCTGAGAGCAGGTATCTGTACTTTCTAATCCACTCTCATTTAGAATAGGACTGAAAAGTAAAAGTATTTTTATTATAGTTTGAGATCTGCAGAAAAGGCCGAGGGGTTTATTTTTTAACACATTCATAATTTGAGTAAACCATAATATAACAACAAATACATAAAAACTACTTAAAAATGATTCAGTTGTTTCTGTTGAACAAAATTCCTCACAAATCCTTATCAAAATCACTGCATTTGAAGCTTTATTAGAACTCAAACTCTGTGTGAAATACTTTTACATTCTTAAAAAGGTACTTTAAACTCCTTTTTCTTTTTTGCTCCGGTGTCCTGACAAAATGTTGCCTCTCTGTGTAACTGCTTCAGTCCTTAAATGTTCATATTAACACACTGGACATAATCCTGGTGTTTTTATTTCACTGTTTTGTCCATAAATAAATTCCTGTTCCTGATATGAAACTCAGCTCCAAGTTTGTCCCATAACTGCCAGCCTCGGTGAGCTTCATTTGACTGGAGAAGAACCCTATGGTGACACTCCCTTATATCCTCCTTCTTTATACAGTCTGAGTGTAACATTGGTCTTAGCTTTAGTGATGCTGTGGCTTTTGTGCCATTTAAAAGGGAGCAACAGCCTCACCTCAGTGGAGTTATTTCACTAAACAGAACTGAAGTGAGTAACAGTGGCTCAGGTGGAGAAAACCGGGAGGTGGTGGTTGTTTATTCTGATTATAATGTACAAATGTTAAATAAAACCTCACACACTACACCACTGGTCCCAAACCTGCCCCTGTATGTTCTAGGATTGTATCTGGAGTCATGAAAAAGTTGCATTAAGTTAAAAGAATAATGAGTGTTATAGTGTAATGCAGATGATTTGAGCACTTAAACTTACGTCTGTGTGTTTATATGATATTTTTGCAGCAGATGTGAAACCTGTTCCCCCCAATCCAGTTATTTCAATGACCTTGAGGAGTTCTCGAGTTCACCCTGGGCTCTCTCCCTTTTGGTACAGGTAGACTTGATGACGTCAAAGGAAATAAAGTTCATGTAGGTGCTCGCTATAATAAAAGTTTTTTAAACTACCAAATACAACCAAACATTTCCCGTCACAAGTGCACAACTCTGGAGATGGAGAAACGGTCTGGGTCTTTGTTCAGTCTCATGTGGCCTCTGGTTTTCTTCTGTCAGGTCACAGTTGGCAGACAGCAGTAGCGTAGACACCATCTACTGGTGATATGTGAGAATACAACAGGTTTTCTCATTGAGAAAACCTAGAGTTGTGTTTTCACTGCAAAAAAGACCTATCAAAAATAAGAAAAAATTACTAATTTTGAGGTTAAAATGCCCTGTTTTAAGTGAAATTTTCTGCCAGTGCAGTAAGAAATTTTCACTTACCAAGTTTTCTTAAAACAAGACGAAATACGAATCTTGCTCTAAGCAGAAAACACTAGATTCAAGTATTTATGGCAAGATCTTTCACCTTATGCTGAGTATATTTATCCTTGATTTAAGTAATTATTGCTTATTACTGCTTATTTCTAGTATATGACATGTCTTATATTAGATTTCTTAAATAGAGACTAGTTTTAAGAATACTTTCTTTCGAGCATTCACAGCATCTACACCTTTGATCAAATACAACAAATCAATTACATTTGAAGCTGCATTTACTGAAATGTCACATTTTCCACTTTCCCAACATCTTAGAAATGCCGTAGATCTGCACCTAAAGCCACAGGACGCTCCTCTGTGGACAGAGAGGTTCAGCTCTGAGCCAGAGAAAAGAACGGCTTTGAGAGGGAAGTTAAAGAGGCTTAACCTGGAATAAGATAAATCAGGATGGAATATCTTGAAACAAGTCAAAAAATCTAATTTTAGTAAGTAAAAAAAAATTAAAATTTATCTTTTAAGATGAATCTGCTTATTTCAAGTCACTTTAACTATGCTAGAAAATCCTTTTTTGCAGTGTTGTTTCATTCACATGTTTAAACACACAAACTCTGCATATTTAACATGAGCTCTTCTCTCAAAAAGCTTGTGATGTCATGTCGCAGTATACAGGAAGTGCTCCCCTATGTGCTTAAACTCCATACTCCTACGTTATAATGATTTGGATGATTTCAGACCCATCTCTACTGAACTAAAAGTAAGAGATGTAAAAGTTGGAGTTGTAAACACTGATGGTAAAGGACTGTTCAAACATGTGTGAATCAAAACACAACTCCAGATATGTTTTTGAAAGGCATCAACACCGTGACCTCACACAGTCTGGATCAAGTGTGACTCAAACAAAACACAACTCAAGTTATGTTGTGATCAGCCTATAAAACAACACAGATAAAAGTTAACACAGACCATTACATTTCTTTGTTTTGACAGTACCGAGCTCAAACCCACTTCAAAATAACACACACATTTGAATGTCTATTTACACGGTTAGTTATACACAGTTTCCCCACTCCACTGACCCCCTGACAGCTGCATAACATTTGACTTCCCTCTGCTGCACACTGTGGTGGAGATACGCTTCAAACCACACGTCTCACACAGTCCACACTGAATTAATTGCTCTCATAAACAGTGTAATTGGCTGGATGTCAGTGCTATAGCCGGGCCTCAAGCTGTTTCCACCACAGTGACAATAAAGTCTCTATTAGGGCAAAGATACAGGGCTCGTATACAGCGGAGTGTGAGGGCCATTAGAGACCGGCCGACTGCTCCGGACGCTTTCAGAAAATGTGCTTTGTGCTTTGTGTTGCGGTTGCCATAGAGACAGAAGGACGTGCATGTTGTTTTGGTCAAGAGTCAAGAGCAGAGCTATTCTGTAAAAGTCGACTTTTCAGAGCCTTTAACCATGTTATAGTTGTTTCCTCTTCTCATTTACTTTATTTTTTATTTATTTATTTATTCTTTATTTGATAGGGACAGTGCATATTAATGAACATCTGCAACATTGCAGTGTAAATACGACAGATTATAGCAAAAATGCTAATTTCCATCTGTAGTCCCTAAGCAGGTGACATCACAGCAAAAACAATGACAGGTGACAGTAACAGCAACATTACAACATTAAAACATTAAAATGTTAAAACTTAGAAGTTATTTACCGTCTGACGGTTGTATTCAGAGTGATTCGTGCATGAGCTTTAAGCACTTATTTTCAAGATGCCATATCGCCCGCTATATCTTTGTTCTCTAATTTGATTTTCTTAGTCAGTGATATGTGTAGGATTTAGCAGCTCTGCATAGACATTTTGGCACCAAAAAAATAAAAAAATAAAAAAATTGTGTACCACAGCAGAAGTCAGTGCACTTGTTTTTTGTTTTTTTTTATGAATGAATATCACAATTTGCAAATTATAACATAATGATCCACAGGTATATAAAGCAGGCCCAACACAACAGTCATCTTTATGTGCAAAATACAAGAAATAGTATATGTACACCAATCGATCAATAATAAAAAGAGGTAAATTATGAATATGAGTTTAAAATATGGTCAGGAAAGCTTGTCTTGATATTTTATGGGAGCATAGTTATGGGAGCAGCTCTTTTAATGTTTTTAATGGCTTTATTTTACTAAAATAAATAATTGCTGAAAAATGTATTGTTACCATGCAACATTTAATACAATATACATCAGACATGTGGTATATGTACAGTATTTAGTAGCACGCAGCCACAGAACAGCGGGGGGTCATTTTTAATCCACAGGACGCCCGACTATTCAAATTCTGTTGAAGCAGAATAACTCAATGAAGAATTAATGTTATATTTGGTCATATTAAAGGGCCCATTTTACCCTATGTTATAATGTGTTGTGTTTTATTTAATTCACACGTTTAATACACAAATTCTGCATATTTAGACTGACCTCTTTAAAATAGAAAATGTGGTAATACAGGATTTTGAGCTCTGGAGATGTAGACGGACTCATTTTAAAGGGTCACCCAAAAGTGTCGATGAAACAAAGCACAACTCCAGGTATGTTTCTGAGGAGGTAACAGCATTATAACCTTAAAGCTCCCAATAACTCACAAGACTCAATTTTGCATAATATAAGATGCGTAATATTAAATGTGCACTATGTAACTTGAACTGAAATGTTCATTATAACAATAAAAGTTTCCATCACCATGGAGATGGAGGTGCAAAGCCACCAGTTACAGACCACATCAGGGGAAAGGTGAACCTACTCACAGTAAGAATGCATGATTTTTCTAGCATCAAAACATTTGTCATTGGGAAAAAATGTTAAGTTCAGCAAACAATCCACACGACCATACAGCAGATTCTCCAACATTGACCTTACATAGTTTTTTTTTTTTTTAAGGTTTTATTTATATAGCACTTTACACAGACACATGTCCCCAAAGTGCTTTACACAGCATTTTACAGAGCATTCTTCATTCACTCGGTGGTGGTAAACTACTGTTATAGCCACAGTTGCCCTGGGGCAGACTGACAGAGGCGCGGCTGCCAAGCCAACCAGCGCCAACGGTCCCTCCGACCACCACCATCACTCACTCACACAACTTTCACACCTACAGTGCATATTTTAGGTTGATGGGGGAAACCGGAGCACCCGGAGGAAACCCATCCAGACACGGGGAGAACATGCAAACTCCACACAGAAAGGCCCAGGCGACCCGGGGATCGAACCCGCAACTGTGCTTGCTGTGAGGCATGAGTGCTAGCCACTCAGCCACCGTGCCGCGTTTTACGACCTTTAACACGTCTTATTTCTTTTACACAAACACATTCCATAAACGCAGACATCACAGTGACCTATCTGTCAAATGTCTGTCGTCTTTCACATTATAATTCAGAACATGCATCTGAAGCAGACTTTCAAGTTCATTCCTGTAACTTTCTCCAACAAACCCTCCGTTCGCAGGCTCCCCCCCGAAGGTCTCCCAGATCTCTGGAACATTGTGTTTATGGACGCATTAAGTTCACTTCTCACCAGCTGCGGTGACATGTTGGAATAGTGTTGATTTATTATCCACTGCTTAAAGGCACAAAGTCATTAAGATTTTGTATGGAGGATGTACAGGGAGGGTTATTATGGACTGATAGGCTGCTGCTAACCTTCTGGTGACTCCTGAGCACTTGAACATGGCCGCTCCCAGCTTGAGTCCCAGATGACAGGGGCCTAAATGAGAATGAAGATCCAACATTAGCGAGCACCGCGGGGGGCCCGGGAAACGCATTCTTCAATTTTTTTAACAAATGGCTTTATAATGAAGAAAGTGACTCCTCTCAAGGACTGTTCGTGAGCCCAGATAAATTGGCTGTTGTCAGTAAAAGCTCCTCTAAATGAAGATGACTTTGAGCGAAATGCATTTTGGAAATTTGTTTAAGACTCGGCCAAAAACTAAACAAAAACAGAGAAATTGGTTTGAGGTTTTGTTAAGCATATTTTATCATAGATCATTCCGATTTGCTTAAGAAAGACAAGCGAGGCTAAATTGACATAATGGACTTTCCTCCTCATAAGCTTACTTAGAGTTTTATATTATATTATATATATATTTAATTTATATTTTGAGATGTCAGCCAACCCAACAGCTCCAGGACAGATCCAATCTGAATCTTGAATAAGGCCTGTTCTGATTTCGTCAAATTGGCCCCAAAACTCCGAGCTCCAAAAGCCCAAACTGGATGTGCGTAACCGTCTCCAGCAACATCGTTTTTCATGTGTAAACACGGGTCATTTGAAATTAAATCAACACAAAAGAGAAGAATAAAGAGCTTATTGTAGTCTGTTTTTTTGGGTGTTTTTTATTAATCAGCTGTTGTTCCAGCTACAAGTTCAGATGGTCGGATTCTCCAAATGCACCTGAAGCTCTTTCTCCTTCTGCCTAATAATAATAATACTAATACTAATACTAATAATAATAATATAATAATACATTTTATTTATTAGGCGCCTTTCTGGACACCTAAGGTCGCGTTAAAACAACAAAAACAAATTAAGAACGATTAAAACATACAATTAAAAGCCTGCAGTTAAGTGGGACAGTATTTAATTGACTGATTGTGTTTAGTATTGTATTTAGTGTTGTATTTAATTAGTATTTAGTATTTAGTAATGTATTAAACAGTATTTGAATTGACAGTCATCTGATTGCCTAAGACTCTTATGGTTTCATCTGACCTATTTGCAACAAGCCTTAGTTAAATAAAACAGGAAATAATGTCCATCACTTACCACATAAAAGGTGCATTGTGTAACTTTTCTGGTGGAGGGTCCGTCAAATGCTTTTCTCTTTGGTATTAAACCTTTCTATCTTCACGGAGACCAAACCAGACCAAGTTACAGGTCAGATCTGTGGAGAGGCGACCCCAATCACTGTCAGAATGCATCTTTTATTATGTATTTTAGTTATAAATCCACCTGTCTTTTAATAAATGTCACGTAGAGCTGTTTAATGTCGACATATGCTTGCTTATGTCATTGAAACAAGCAGGTGATGGACCCCCAACCAAAAAGTTACACAGTGAACCTTTAAAATGACTTGAGCATGTCCTACAATCTAATAAATACACTGTGATTTGGTTATTTTAAGTGAAGCCGGATATCCAGCGTTTGCAGTGCACGTGATAGAAAAATCCTGCTTCATGGTGCACAGTTTTCTGACGGTTGCCGGGTCAGCAGTAATAACATGGCCTCATTTGCAGCGTGACCTTTATCTCAGCTCAGAGCCACTTCACTTTGGGCCTGATTAAAACTGCAGCGTTCTGGACTTTACTTCTGTAGTATTTCTGGTACTGCCACTTCTGATAGTATTTGTTTAGAATCCGATTTTTAAAGCCTGCAAATATGAATAAGCCTGTTTCACGACACACAGTCACTTGATGGGAACACGTCCCCATAAGGTAACTCTGTCAACATTAAATCGACATCTCGGTTGAGAAATTAGAATGTGGTTAGGTCTAAGTTTAGGCAAGTCAGAATTATCTCTTAACAGACACTTTTTTCAGTTTCGTCAGTTTTCATACCTGATGGTCCCTTCATACCGCAGCGTCCAAAAACACCCTGGACGGCCGTGTTTGGACAGGTTTGCATTTGAATTCAGATGCACAGGAGAAAAACTACTTGACGTGCGTCCTCGGTGTCAGCAGTGGTCTGCACGTGCCTTGTTTTCCCGGTCAAGAGAGTGACTTTAGTGTATCTATTACATAAAACATATCAGAGGAGCCCCGGCCACAGAGCTCCGGCCTGCGGAACACCGGCCCCGCAGAGCACTGGGCTCCAGGCTCCGAGCCGTGGAGGTCCGGGCCTCGGAGCTCTGTTCTCCGGTTCTTGGCTCTTGTCATTGATTGATCGAAGCACCGCGTCTGATGCCAAAAGATGAGATTTTTCAACTTCTGACGTGGACACTCTGAACGCTCAAGATGCGCTGCCTCGACACCAGATACTCACCGTGCTGACGCCTGAAGACAGGCTGCAAAAACACAGGACGCTCCAGTCGTGCGTCCACATAGACTTTTCATGTAAACTTGATGCCCTGACGCTGCAGTCTGAATGTAGCATAAAAGTTTTGACTGCTCATAGGCACGTTTTATAACAGAAAATGTGGCAGAAGACCTTCCAGAGGAAACACTTTGGGACAATGAATGATTTCAACACCAATTGAAACACCAGTGTGAAGTAAGAGTGAGGCCTTTCCTGATTTGTTCACATGGCTCCACCTGGACACTGCTGGGATGCTGCAGGACACAGAGGAGGGAGGGACACTTTTGGCTCTTCCGCAGGATCTTCAGTCCTACTGATGAACTGCTCTGCGACCTTTGACTGAGACACAAAATTGAATGTTGAGAAGCGCAGTGTAAATGCTGCTGCAGCCAAACCTTAATTTCCATTAGGGTCACTGAAGTATCTCTCTCTTCAAGAACCACGCTATGGACTAGGATGGAGCAAACACGAGGACAGAAGACAACAAGCATCTAACTGGCAATTGAAATATGAAAACACACCCATTGGACAATAAACCAAGACAACGGGGCCTTTTTACTCTCACACGGCTAGGATACTGTCCTAGAAGTTGACTGCAGATGGCGCTGTTACCCTGCCTCTACCAGAAGAAAGACAGGATCAAAACCTGTATTAATTAACTGACCAGACACATAGCAGCAACCTCACATGACCACACAGAGGAAGACTGGGAGTGAAGAGTCAAAACTAATGAACTCAAAATAAAATTAGATGAATAAGAATATAATAAATTACCGGACAACCAAATGGACATTGGACTAAATAAATAATTGTGGGTAAAGTTTGGATAAATGTCATGGAAACTGAACATCTATACTTGCTAAATTACATGTCAAAAAGTGTGCCTCCACAGTCTGCAGTGAAAGTTTCTTAGCCACCTCACCTTTCAGATTTCATCACAGACCCAGGAGACATGGAACTGAGCTCTTTCAAATCTCTCCGCAGCCTCACCTGGGACGCTTACGTAAAATAACTGGAAGAGAGACGTGCCAAAGTTAGCTTCATATTCACGGTGTGCTCCTCTGCCTTCGGGCCCACTGCTGAAATACAGGCTTTTTGACAGACTCCCATTGCTGCTCGTGTGCGCTGCAAGGGCCATGTTCAAACAGCATTAAGATGTCGGACTAACGCGCTGTCTGTCAGGACAATAAATAACGTGTCAGGATATGTGTATGCATGTGTTTGGAGAAAAGGGTAAGTGATTCCAAATGCAAATGTGTTATTACGGGGTGTTTACAAGACTGACAACGCTAATGCTAACAGAATTAGAGAAATTTTAATCAACCAATACCTTATATAACCCCATAATGAAACTTTGCAGTTCAGCAACATTCACTGGGGGTGTGATGCGAACTATAGGTTTAGCACTACTTTATACTTGTTTATTCCTTAAAAGGTGTTAATCACATGAGATGTCTATAAAGTCAGAAAAGAAAATAATACTAGACGATTAGACTTTGAAACTGCAGCAAATAAAGGTCCAAATGATGCTACTTCCTGTTGTGCGAAATGTTTTCTCCAGTGTGTCTGCAGAGATGTCTGGGCAAGAGGTGAAGAGGTGATATTTTACATTGATGAACTATTTTGGACCAATGGGAGAAGAGAACAACTTGCTGCAACCAATAGGACGAGATCATTTGATGTTTAGACCAGGAGAAGGCAACGGTAAATAAAAAGGGAGAGAAAAGCGATGCAAAAAGCAGAGCGCCCGGTCTTGGATCCCAGGTTTTGTATTAGATCAGGGACAGACAGTGGAACTCTCTTCTTCGAGTATTTCTGCAGTGTATTCAGTAAATAGAAGTGAACTGAATTCTTCTTATTTGTGAGTTCTTCTCTATCAACGAGCACTGGGAGGAAAGAGGTTAAGGACCTGTGTGAAGTCGCCCCCCATAGCCCCAACGCAAACCTACACAAAAACTATGTCAATCGTTGGTGCTTCGTTTGTGCTGTTTTGTGCTGCAAAAAGTTTGGTTTGTGCTGAAGAAATGAACAATTATTTTATAGGTGAAATTGGGGTCAGTCACACAGGAAGCTTAAAAATGCAATAAAACATCCAAAATGGAGTCAATTGTTTATGATGCAAAAAGTTTTGTTTGTGCGATTATGGTTCTTAAGATACTTGCAGTTTTATTTTCGGCCGATGACGTCGTCCAGAACCTCAGAATGTTAAACAGAGCTCAAAACAGGAAGAACATTATAGAAAACGTTTATATTTCGTTTGTGCTGTTTTGTGCTGACAGTTTTCATTTGTGAGAGTTTATTTCTAAAATTATTAATTATTATTTCTGCGGTAATTATAGGACGTCATTTCCGCTCATCTGACGGCGGCAAACTCCAAAAAACTCCAAAAAAAAAAAAAAAACTCCACAAAACTAGTGGCAATAAATGATCTGAGGCTGTGGAAAGGCTTTTAGAAATAAACTCGCACAAATGAAGCACAAACGATTGACATAGTTTTTGTGTAGGTTTGCGTTTGATGGAGCCAACTTCACGGAGGAAGGTTAAGGTAATAAATGTAGTTAATATGATTAACTTAGGTTCAGGAGCAGGACCACGCCTCAACCGCCCTCGCCTCCTCTCCAGCGAATCACAGCTCACTTCTACCACATCTCAATTTCCCAGAAGCCTATTTATAGCAGCCTAACCCGGCGACCCAGTTCGTCCAGAATAACTCGACCCCACCCTCCCAAAATCGATCTGTTCACTTCCAGACATAAGACGCCTACGAGGGGGGTCCCGTCCTGCTGGGCCGTGTGAAGATTGAGACTGAACCCCCACCCTGAGTCTCAACCCAGCCGACCCGCCTCGTCTCCATATAATAAACTCTTTTCTCTTCGCACATGTGTTGTTGGTGTGGTCCTTGCTAGTGAACTGACATTTAAGTACTGCTTTAGGAAAAGTGGAAAATGAGTCCTGTCTTTAAGAAGTGAGCTTAGAAAATAATTAGTCCTGTCCTAACGAGAGTGGAAAATCAATGTCAGTTTAAAGGAGTCAGATGATTAACTGAAAGTCCAGTTTTCCTCTCAAAAGTTTATTTCACACAATCTGACCAGAAAGAACTGACTTAAGTGGAACTACAACAGACGAGATGCTTTTAATGTTAAACAAGCTCATCAAATAAAATAAAGCAAATAAAATTACAGTCACATGCCGGTTAGCATTAGCCAACAGCAGGTCACTCCCACCTTTCTGTTGAAACATCTTAACAGGACCATGAACACGTGTTGTTTATATCCACTTTGTATTTTTTCTTGAGTTTTCAGGCAATCTAAAATAAATAAACGTTGCCAGTGTTTGTTAAATGTGTGCATTGTGTCACCTTGGTAAATGATGAACGTTCTACCATACACATACATGTAGAACATGACGACACAGCACAGTATCAGGTGGTTGTTTTCGACGTTTAAAAAGTAAATCCGCTGATTGGTGAATTGAACTTGTGTGCCATTCGTGATGGATGAATGAGGGACTTTTAACTTTTCCACAATAGCACCAGAGATGCTTCATTTTGACCTTGCCTTTCAGGTAGAGTGTCTGTATAATGATGTTACTGAGGTGATATGATTGAGTCTCATTGAAAGACCATTTATTACAGACAGGACTGAAGTGAGCCTGCATTGCTACGTGTTCTCTGCTCTCATTATTCTGCTATTGTTACATTTATTCACCGTTCATTAAAAGAACCTTCCTTTACACCAGCGAACTACAGCGTTGTTACTGTCTCTGTGGAGTTTGCGTGTTTGTCGTTGCGTTCCAGTTGTATGACGCAGATTAGTAAGTAAAGGCAACGCAAGACGACAATACAAACACTTTTAAAGGCCATCTCATCCGGACAAGGTTTTGGAAATGGAAGCTGCCACCCAGAAGTCATTTTCAATCTGTAGGGACTGGCCTGATAAGAAAGAAATTCATGGTCCTAAACTGCTCCCACGGGGCAGTCCAGCTCATTCAGACTGACTGACGTCGCCCAAATGACTGTAGCGCTGAAACTTGGTGGAGCACTCCTGGACGAATGAAGGATTGGACCAACTTGTTTCTAAAGTAGGAAAATGAAAGACTGCCTGCCAAAGTTAGAATGAAGATCTCTTTATATTTTTCACACAGAGGTATATCAGTCTGGCCTCCTTTTATTTTATTTCAGTGACACATGTAAAGTGAAGGAGCTATATTTAGAGTTCAGTGCTTCACTCGATGAAATACACGCTTTTTCACTCCCCCGTGATATTTATTTCCGTTCTTTTTTCCTCGTAAGCAGCCGTGTTTGTCTTGGTACTGGCAGACGTTGCTTGTCAGTTGTCACACTTTTAAGGTCCTGTATTACGCAAAACTCATGTCAAAATGGTGCTAGTTACCTCCTCAAAAGAATCAGAATCAGAATGTTTTTTATTGCCATATGAGTGAACAGGTTCACAACTTTAGGAAATTGCTGCGGTACTTGGAGCAGGATGTAGACAAACACTGACATGCAACAAATAAAATAGAATAAAATAAAGTAGAAAAAAAAAGCTATAATATAACAAAATGTACAAATTTACAGGAGTATAATAATATAGAGTATAAGAGTATCAGTGATCAGTGCAAAACAGGCACGTGCGAGAACACAGGGTCATGTGACAGAAGCAGAGTGGGGGGTGGGACCAGTCCTAGTGTTATTATTTATGAGTCCAACAGCAGAGGGGAAGAAACTGTTTTTGTGGCGAGAGGTTCTGTAGCCTCCTGCCTGAGGGAAGTAGGTCAAAAAGTCCCTGTCCAGGGTGAGAAGGGTCAGCTGCAATTCGACCTGCACGTGTCCCAGTCCTGGAAGTGTACAGGTCCTGAAGAGATGGAAGGCTGCAACCAATCACCTTCTCAGCAGAGCACAACACGCTGCAGTCTCTGTTTGTCCCTGGTGGAGGCTCCAGCACCACACGGTGATGGAGGAGGTGAGGATGAACTCGATGATGGCAGTGTAGAACTGCACCATTGTCCGTGCTGCAGGATGAATTTCTTCAGCTGCCTCAGGAAGTACATCCTCTGCTGGGCCTTCTTTATGATGGAGGTGATGGTGGGCTCCCCTTTGAGGTCCTGGGTGATGGTGGTCCCCAGGAAGCAGAATGAGTCCAGAGTGGTGATGGGGGTGTCAGTCAGGATGATGGAGGGGAGTGGGGCTGTGTGCTTCCTAAAGTCCACAATCATCTCCACTGTCTTCTGGGCATTAAGCACCAGGTTGTTCTGGCTGCACCAGGACACCAGACGATCAACCTCCGTCCTGTAGGCGACTCATCCCCGTCCGAGATGAGCAAAGCTGGAGTTGTGTTTTGTTCCATTCACACATGTTTGAGTAATCCTTTATTATTAGTCTACATTAACTTATCAATACAGAAAGTGTTTCACTGTATATTTAAACACCTTCATTAGATTTATTTGTATATTTTCAACTGTGAAATTGCCAATCTTTGCTTAATTATAGGTAAAAGGAGCTATTAACTTGACGGCCACCACTACATGTTAATTTAATTTAATGGATTATTGATACTTATACATTATTTTAAGGACGTGATCGCTCTCATAACCTTACACATTGGCAGAATTGAACCCAGCCACTCGTGAACCTCCCTGAGCTTTACACCGGGGATCAGACAGATGCAAAATGTTTGTCTCTTCAACTTCACTGACAGCAGCTCAACGGGGACTTTTAAACAGACGAAGATCGCTCTGAATCACGGTGTCTACCCCTGCAAACTGTACAAAAAACAACCTCAGAATACACATGGCAGTCTCAGGAGGGAGGCCCACGTCTCCAACAAAGTTCCCCCTGTTTGTCGATGTTCCACATTCACTTTTCGCTCTCTGCTTCAACCACAAAGATGCATTTTTCCCTGTACGATTTTCCCGATTTAGCAGACCGTGGTGGGTTTTGTTGCATAAGTCGCATGTTGGGTTGACGCGATGACTGACCCGATTATTGAGAGGAAGACACGAGCAAAGAGGGAGACGTGACATCAAGGAGCTCAGGATAGAAGAGGTTTATGGGAAGTCGCTCATTGTCAAATTCAATGAATACGTTTTGCTTCGCATTTTACCCAAGGCCCCAGTCAAAACATTTAGCACTTGACAGTTATGAAACGTTGGTGCTACACACAGCAAAAAAGGCCTATCAAAAATAAGAAAAAATAAATAAATACATTTTGAGGTAAAAATGCCCTATTTTAAGTGAAATTCTCTGCCAGTGCAGTAAGAAATTTTCACTTACCAAGTTTTCTTAAAACAAGACGAAATACGAATCTTGTTCTAAGCAGAAAACACGAGTTTCAAGTATTTATGGCAAGATTTTTCACCTTATTGGTTTGAGAAGGAAGTTAAAGAAGCTTAACCTGACTTGATTTAATATAAAAAGTGCTTAGAATAAGTTGTAATATCTAAATAAGATAAATCAGGATGGAATATCTTGAAACAAGTCAAAAAATCTCATCTTATTAAGTAAAAAAATCTTGAAATTGATTTTTTAAGATGAATCTGCTTAATTCAAGTCAGTTTAACTATGCTAGAAAATCCCTTTTGCAGTGCAGTATAGTAGATTTGTGTGTGTTTGTAAAACGGGACATATTAAAGAGGCCATACATTTGTTATACTGAGGTCCACTGAGACATGCTTTACAATTAAGATACGAGAACGTTTGTTTGGTCAATGTTGAAGAACAGCAGGAGAATACATGCGGTCAAATCAAGATGAATAACTGAAAATGGTCTTAAATGCTTGACATGTGTTAAGAGGAAAAAACGTTGAGGTTAAGGCTTTAGCCCTTTTTCTCCCTGTAGAAATTTGCCCTCATTTGACTCATCCTTCAGTGCTGCTAGGACACTTCCTCCGGACCAGTGGCCGATGAATCATCCCATTTTTAAGGGGGTCCTCAAGTTCAACAGCAGTGAAATACAATACAAAACCGCACCATGAAGATTTTGTCTGAAAAGTTTCCATGAGTGTTACTAAACTGATCCAACACCTTTAAAAACATACACTCTTTTGTGAGCAATGTCACTTCTCCACAGATATGACCTGTAAATTGGCCTAGTTGCATCTCTTCCTTGCCTCTAGGAGAGATAATTTGTCTAATGCCACACAATGAAATATTCACGGCATAGTGATAAATCTCCGTGGAGGTGGCAGCCCCTCAGGACGCAGGCCCTCCTCCGGAAAAGTTTAAGATGACTTGCTTAGAGTTAAGATGCAAAATGTCTATAATAACATACAAAGCTGTGTAAGCAGAGTAAAAATATAAAGCTACAAAACCACGTGTGCAGTCTAAAAAGTCTAATCTAGAAAATAGCTTTGCTTGGATACATTTTAGTGGAATCAACATATGGAGTGAGTGTGAGTCCAGATATTGGTGGAGGAAATACAATCTTGTCCATGACCAGTTGCATTAATCTGTATAAAGTGACTGTTGCCATTATTTGCTTCTATATTCACACTGTACGGATAATGGCAACATTTTTACAGGTTCTGACAATGCAGTGACATATTTATCACACAACTAGGCATTCGTCTGTGACTAAATCTATTCTGGTAACAAATGTTTATTGACAAATGGCTTTGCCTGAGTTGTGAGGAACGTCTGCTTCATTAAAGATGGGGTGGTTTACTTCTCTGGGGTTTAAACTGCTAACATACCGGCTCGTCAAAGCCTGATCCCGTCAGATCTCAGAAGCTAAGCAGGGCCGGGCCTGGTTAGTACTTGGATGGGAGACCACAAGGAATTCCAGGTGCCACAGGGGGGCGCCAGTCGCAAAAAATTGTCGTTGTGTCCTTAGGCAAGACACTTCACCCACATTGCCTAGTATGAAAGTGGTGTGTGCGTGAGTGTTGGTGGTGGTCGGAGGGGCCGATGGTGCAGATTGGCAGCCTCGCTTCCGTCAGTCTGCCCCAGGGCAGCTGTAGCTACAATAGTAGTTTACCACCACCGGGTCTGGAGTGAATGAATAATGCTCTGTAAAGCGTCTTTGAGTGTCCAGAAAAGCGCTATATAAAACTGATGCATTATTATTATTATTAACACATCACATTTGTAGATCCCCATGTGACCTTGGTTTACTTGTCCCTCCTCCCTTTGCACCCCACACAAATCTGCACATTGCATCAGGTTTGTCGAGTCGTTGTGCACAGGTCTGTATCACGTTTTTGTCTCTTTATGGAGAATTGTCGTGTGGGAGGTGAAGATGGGCTGAGCATTAGACAGAATCTTATAGCTAAAGGTAAGGAGGGTTCAAATAGGACCCAGGAGAGGTCCTGTCTCTACAGGTATGTTCTTAATGAGGGACCAACATTATGACATGATTGAAAGCTTAAAAAAATGTATTTGGCATAATACCCTCTCTTCACTGCTTTTAAAGGTGACTCACGTTGCTCTTTCGTACCAATCTGAAATAAAGCAAACATTTTCCAGTGAAAGACACCAAGTAGCTCCAAAGTTCTGCTTTTACTTTACACAATTTACTGATTTATTGTGTTACTTTTCTGGTAGAGGATCCATCAAATGCTTTTCTTCATGGAGAGGTTATTGCTTTTTTTCTGAAACGTTTCACAGTGTGGAATTAAACTATCTCTATCTTTATGCAGACCAAACTAAACCAAGTTACAGGTCAGATCTGTGGAGAAGCAACCCCCACTCACAGTCAGAATGCCTATTGTTCTAGGTATTTCTGAGCAATAAAACCACCTGTAACTGAGTAAACTAAGCAGAGCAATGACATATCCAGAGAAAGAAGCAGGTGACGAACCCTGAACCAAAAAAAAAGTACTAAAAAACCCCATATCTAGCCACATTTTAAGAAACTTTTGACAGACTGCATTGTTACCCCTGTGAGTCCCACAAAACGTCGTGTGTTTTAGACCAGTAATAAATAACTACTGTACCTTGCCTCATTAAGATCTCACACTCTCTTAGATGTATCTCCCAGCTGTAGCTCCACTTTAAGCCCCTCAAACTGTAATTTTACTCACAGAGCTCTACCGTTTGTCCTTGTGGTCCCTCTGCACATAAATCGCTTCTTCATCTCGGCTCCGCTCCTCTTACCGCTCCCCCACAGTCATCTCTGCGACGCCAACATTCATTATTCACTCTGTCAGACTTTTTACAACCATGACAGTGTAGATGACAGTGTAGACTTAGTTCACTTTTTGGATATTTCAATTTAGCTTGAGCGCCATAAGAAATGAGTAGATCAATTATAGGCAGTACTAAAGGTCCTATATTACGCAAAATGGACCCTTGTGAGCTTCAAGTCGTGTTATAAAACTGTTACCGCATCAGAAACATACCTGGAGTTGTGTTTTGTTTCATTTGCACATGTTTGAGTGATCCTGGTTCTGTCTACATCTCCAAAGCTCAACATGTCTGTTCCACATTGTCACATAGTGGTATTTTTCAGGTTAACAGCTACTTTTTACCTTTAGTCCAGGAGAGATTTGCGATTCTAGGGCTGAAATCATCCAAATTATTCTAGTGAAGGTGGATAGAGTTTAAAATCACAGCTTAACTCACCTTAAATGTGCAGGGTTTGTGTGTTAAACATATGTAAAAGAAACAAAACACAACTCCAGGTCTGTTTCTGATGAGGAAACATTAGTGCAGGTCCCTTTAAATATATTGCCTATTTCCAGTCCCATTGCAAAGCATATCTGGTTTCCTCTTCAATAGACTTCTCATATATTGACCGTAACAAATGTTAAAGGGTACATTTGCACTCCCCGTGAGCCCGCAGCCTTGCCTAAGGTTTAATAGTGTCGATATGAAATGAAATGGAACATGCATAAAAGGCCAATTCAAAAGCCCTTTGAAACATGGGTGCATTTGGAAAATTGCACGTGTCTCGGTGATACACTGCGAGAGGAAGCTATTTTGGCGTTGACAACGTTCGCTCTTGAAATGTCCCCAACTGAGGCCCACTGCTCATCTTATTGAAGGTATATGTAAAATAATAAGAATAAAAAAGACTATAATAATACAGTACAATAAAGCGATGTTGAAATGTTGTATCTTTTAAGAACATTTCTTACAATTCAATTCTACATTCTGTTTGAATCCAGACGGGACTGGAAAGCGCCACAGAGCTAAAAAAAAAAAAAAAAAAACTCTTTCCAAATTTCGAAAAATATCTCTCAAAAGTTCAGAACAAAATATCTAATAACTTTATTTACCTGGAATAAGTACTAGTTTGATGCTACGATTGTTGTTTCTGTAAAAATCTGCCTCTGTCTTAGTCTTTTATGTTGTTTTTTCTCCTTTTCATGCAGCCATGTTGGTTTCTGACGAGAATGGAGCACGTGTCTCTCTGATTGGTTAATCCGCCTGTCAATCACACCCTCTGAACTCAGGGAGACAGGACACAGCTCCAGATCCACTAGTCTTTGTAAAGTTTTTTCAAGGCGTGTGGTTCTGGCCGGTCAGGTAAACAATTCAATTCAAGATGGGACAAACTTACAAAAATAGCATTACTTTAACTTAGTTTATTTAGTTACAGACACACACAAACAGCTTGAATAACCTGGCTTCCATCATTTCAGACTAGAAAATGTCTGTTTTCTCCTACCCCTTATCTCCCCCCACACAATTACTTTAATTATGATCATTAAAAACATGCAGACTCGGTGTCATACACACAGGGTACAATAATGTCATGTAGAAAACACCTAAATGAAAATCTGCTACTTGCTACAGAGCTAAACTTTTATTTTGGACTTATTTCTATTATTTTTCTAATATTTTAGATCACAATTAAGGTTTACAAAGAATAAAGTGTAAAATAATAATCTCAAATGAACTTTTTTTTAAGCTTTTTATCATGTTATAACATTCCCTCATCAAAAATATCCTGGACAAAAAGGCCAAGAGGTTTTAAACAGTACGTACATGGATGTAGCATGGACCACATTGAACGGCATTTTCAAAACAATAAAAGGAAACACGGTGCTTTAAATATGTAATGTGTCCGAAACCGCCTTTTTAATAATTCAAGAAAAGTCCTGTTAGCTCTGTTTCGAGGTCCACTTCACTAATTTATAATCAAAAGTCTTCCAGAGTTCACTTGAAAACCGAACACATATCCAAAAAGCACACAACTGCATCAGAGTGAACCGGACCAATGTTGGCAACACATCTATGTTCTCATTCCTGGAACTAATTTAATTTCCGCTCGGCTCCAGGTTCAAAGTCTGAGCGGAGCATATAGAAAGTGCATGGATAAATATTAGATGCTCCCCCATATGTTGTGTACCTGAGTAATTAGCTGTTTCTAGCTCCGGTGCTGTGCCTCAGTCAGACGCTCTAATCTTGTTAGTGAAGCAGCAGCAGCAGAGGTCCATTCATGACACACTTTGAGAGAGTGACTTCATTTACTCATAATGACGGCAACATCCAATCCAATTAGTCCGTGTAGTCCTCAGCACAGAGCAGTGCACGTGCCTCATAGTGTCCCTGTCTATACTCATACGTTGCAGCGGGGGGTGCTCTACATGTATCTCTACCATAGTGACGCAATGCACACGTTAGCAAACAAAGGAAGTTCTGCTTTTAGTTTACAGAATTCACTGATTTATGAGAAAAATGTTAGATGTGCCAGAGTTAAAGGGGCACTGTGTACCTGTCTGGTGGAGGGTCCGTCACACACACACACACACACACACACACAAACACATATACACACACACACACACACATAAACACATATACACACACAAAAACACATATACACACACACACATAAACACATATACACACACACACACTCACACAAACACATATACACACACACACATAAACACATATACACACACACACACTCACACAAACACATATACACACACATGCACACACTCACTCACACACACACACTCACACAAACACATATACACACACACACGCACACACTCACTCACACACACACACACTCACACACTCACACAAACACATATACACACACACGCACACACTCACTCACACACACACTCACACAAACACATATACACACACACACTCACACACACATAAACACATATACACACACAAACACCTATACACACACACACACAAACACATATACACACACACGCACACACTCACTCACACACACACACTCACACAAACACATATACACACACACACTCACACACACATAAACACATATACACACACAAACACATATACACACACACACATAAACACATATACACACACACGCACACACTCACTCACACACACACACAAGTTACAGCAACAGAATCAGAAGAAAGTGCAGTGCCTGAGCAGGTACATGCAGAATACTGAGACACACACACTCACACACACACACACATGCACACACACTCACACACACACACACATGCACACACACTCACACACACACGCGCACACACACACACACACACACACTCACACACACATAAACACATATACACACACAAACACCTATACACACACACACATAAACACATATACACACACACACACACACAGAATCTTCTCTAGTGAGAACAGCTTTGATTGACTTTAAGCCTCATTTCCAAAGGGGACCAGCCCGAGTGGTCATCAGCTCACGTCAAGAGCAGAAAACAACGATCAGTTAAGATAAACATCAATTAAAATAAAAACAAAAAGCAACAATGAGTTAAGATAAAGATCAGTTATGAAGGTAATGTGCAGGGAGTGTTGAAGATATTTCAAAAGTGCAGTAGCTGTAACAGTTTAAAAGGATGAAGTGCAGTGGTTTCTATCGTCATGGAGACCGATGCAGACCAAGTTACGGGTCAGATGTGTGGAGAGGCGACTCCGCTCACAGTCAGCATAGTCACACTCACTGACAAAAAAGTTTTAAGATCGTCTGAAACTCAAGAAAAAATACAAAATGGTTCATGGTGTTTGAGGCTGTTTGCTCATTTCTCTTCGGTGGGTGTGGCTCATACTTAACCCTTTAACTTGTCGGTTTTCCGGCTGAGGAACCTTGAAATAAGATCAGAAGGCATGAAGTGTTCAAACACCGGAGTTTATTCAAGAGAGTACAGGCCCTTACATCTGATTTCTTAGGAGACGTGTCTCTGGTCTCTCTCATCCATCTCTGACTTGCCCACCAGACAAATCTCTTATTTATACATACATTTTCTGATAAGGATAGTTCCACGTGTACATTCAGACATCATATAGATATGAAAACTGCTTCATATAGAAACCAAAGTTCACTTACAGTTGGCATTATTCTCAAGTTAGCAGGTTCAGCAAAATCAAAGTCCACTTCCAACACCACATACTGGGTCATCTTTACAATATAGTTTACATAAAGTAAAACAATCATTAATAATAACCACAATTCCCCTTTTTGAGCACATACACATGTGCTCACCAAACAAAAATTAAATCAAAAACAAAATTAAGTAAAACAAAAATAAGAGCAAAGTCAAACAAATCAAAAGTAAAATCAAACAAAATTAAAGGAGCAAGACGCTACCTTTATAGAACATTTTATCACAACTTAAACTTATATATGTAAATAAAGCATCAGTTTAGCATTAGCTGATTTCTTTGTTCATAACCCCCTTTTAGAGTATAAATCAATACATGACTTCTCGGACAGCAAAGTAAGAAACAATGAATGCTCACAGGAACAATTTCAATCGATACTTAGGGACTCTGGGATTCTAACGAGAGTAATAAGATTTGGGACGTAGGAGTTTTCTGCAACAAGGCAGTGGAAATCAAACGTTCTACTAATGATCGAAGACAGGGAACAACACAGCATCCAATTATAATTAGAATCAAAATTACTGTTAATACTGTGGTAACTATAGAGATTATAGCATCAGTCCAAGGCCCAAAAACACCATAAAGCCAACTGGACCAAGTATTTTCAGATACGCCAGAGTTTCTGACAAATTCTGCGGACAAGGACTTTAACTTATTCAGAGCTTTAGCAATACTCCCATCTGGAGAGGTGTTGTTTGGAATGTATGTGCAACATTCTGCTCCAAACATGCTGCACACTGATGATTCTTTGGCAAGTAACATATCAAGGGCAATTCTATTTTGCCAAGCCATGAGTGATGTAGGACCCAGTTGCTCCACAATACCTTCTAGTGCCTCAATTGTATAGTTTATAAACCTCTGCTGATTATAATAGAGATAATTTATCCAAACAACATTCTTAGTAGCGGTTATCCCTGCAAATAGAGCTGAGGTAAACCCTGCTGCAATTACATTTTGTGCCTTGAATTCATCCGGAACCCCAACAGGTGTACCAATAGCACTGAGGTAAATATCTTCATTAAAGGATCCTTGAGGTTTGGGCTTAGGCCGTTGTGACAATGACCTCTTGTTTACATAATTATGCTTTGAGTTAGCTCTGTATGACAATTAAGTTGATTTCAAACTTAATGTATTAGCTGGGCCTATAGTGAATGGAATAATTAGCATAATTGGTGCACAAATGCCTGACCATGTTTTGGATAAAATAGCATAGATACGGAAATCTGCACATAACCACCAAATGTCGGCGCGTGCAATAGAATGATTAACCAGAAGGGAAAAGTCTTTATAATTGTCTGAAGACAAAGTCTGATTACAGAAGTTGTCTGCAAAACTTTCTATTTCATTTCTATCATTACCTTGTACATCTGTTTGTATAACAGTATCTTTAAGGAAACAAGTATATTTAGCTGTTCCCAACATCCAAGACGTAGGTACATCTTTGGAGGAAACCACTGGCAATTTAAGGTGAAGGTGGTAACATGCATCAGCTTTATCAAACTCCTTCTTAGTGAAGAGTTTAAGTATACAGGTCAGATCTTTGTTATCAGAGTACGGTATGGATGCAGTGGTTAGCCGTGGTCTAGCTGCAGAACACACAATGCAGTCTTCTGTTGTTAAAGTGTGTGCAGTGTATTGGACCCATTTCAGCCAAGTATTCTCATTCATTTCAAGCCCTGTTTCAATTCTTATGGCTTCAGTCAAAGAAATTAAATCACTTTCTGGAACCGGTTTGTTAGCTTTTAAGATTGTTGTTTGGATATAACCTTCAAAATTCAAGTTTGCTTTTCTGTTGCATGGTACAGAAGTCATTTTGGAGCACTGGAACCCTATGGAATATATTCCAGAATCATCAGCCGTTGGATTTTTAATGGATAATATTAAAGGATTACACCGTTGAGTAATTGATTTGCGACCCCTACAATGTTTCAAGTCAGCTTGAAAAAATGCATCGTCTTTTCTGTTTTTGGTTAAAATAACTTTATTTACTTCATCATTATGTTGTCCGTCAGTACTTGTTATAACTCTGGCAATGTCTACAACTTTTTGTCCATAATTTATTGACAAACAAGTATCCTTACAAACAATTTGTATGTTTAGTGCATGATCTATGGCAGGCACACCCAACAACATACAATCTAGCACTTCACATACATCAAATACTATATTGCATGTTTGTCCTTCGTAGTAATACTTTACAATTTTTGAGGTTTCCCTAGTGTCCCTAGTGTTCCTTTTAGCATTCTCTGTTTCTTACCTGCATCGGTTGAGCCGGTTGTGTAAATGAGCTGTAGTTTTGATTGTCGGCTGCTGTCCGAGATCAGTCTGAATTTTCTCATTTGTTTGTGGGGTGTATACTAGAAAAATAAAAATCACTGTGATTAGCATGGTCAAAATTACACATTTAAAATTTAAATTTTTTAAACAACATGGCCTATACTCTCCTTTTATTTCTTCTTTCTCCTCCTTTTCTCCTCCTTTCCTCCTGGAGCCCCAGTGGCAGAGGGTGGTGAGGTTGCTCCTCTGGTACTCGGACGTCAGCATTGTCCAGAGTTGGTTGGCTTTCTTCATCCTGGATGGTAGGCGTGACAGACATGTCAGTTTGGATTCCGCTAGTCCTCGCTCACTTGGGTCCACTGGTGACTTGAAGCAGTGGGACAGGTGATACCACACTTTGGAAGTATCCTTTTGAACTTGTA
This sequence comes from Odontamblyopus lacepedii, assembly GCA_034769755.1. Taxonomy (NCBI): domain Eukaryota; kingdom Metazoa; phylum Chordata; class Actinopteri; order Gobiiformes; family Gobiidae; genus Odontamblyopus; species Odontamblyopus lacepedii. The sequence continues at coordinate 2,933,274 of CM068352.1, read as the reverse complement.
CTGATCTTCCAGTAGACTGTAGAACTTGATATGGTCAGTTTGATACGGTTGAGTCCAGTTGTTTCTCTTGTGTACTTTTACATACACCCACGATCCCGGAGAGATATTTGCATCTGGATTAACTCCATCTTCTTGTTCATGAGTTCTTTGTCTGCATTTATGCAACTGCATCACTATTTCTTGGAGTTCTTGTACATATGCATGATGTTGTTTGTCCCATTGTATAAATGGCGCATCTTCTGTGAACAAACCTTTTGGCTTCTGCATTTCTCTACCAGTCAATAGTAGATGGGGAGAATACGATGTAGTTTTGTTCACACTGTTTCTAATGTCCATTAAAACAAAAGGCAAGGCGGAGACCCAATCAAGTTTTGTTGTTTTCCAGACCTTTGCAAGTTTTCTTTTGACAGTAGCGTTCATTCGTTCACAGACCCCTTGACTGGCGGCATGATAGACAGTTCCAAAGCGTTGAGTAATGTTTAGAGCTTTCAGCACATCTCGGACTATTTTGGCAGTGAAGTGTGTCCCGTTATCAGATCTTATGACATGTGGAATGCCAAAACGTGGAAAAACTTCTGTAGTTAAGTGTTTGACTACTTCTTTAGCCGTTTCTGTTTTGCAGGGAAATGCTTCGACCCATCTTGTGTATTCACAGACTATCACCAACAGATAGCGATATCCACGAACTCTCATTTCTGGGCCCATGTCTGTAAAGTCCATAACAATTCTTTCAAAAGGCTTGTTTGGAAGAGTATAAGTTCCTGGAGGTGGTTTGTAGGCCTTTTTTGGATTCATCGTTTGACAAACATGGCAGTTATCAATCCAATGTTGTATTATAGACTGCATGTGTGGATGCCACCACAATTCGATGTGTTTCGAGATAGCCTTGTAACTCCTATGAGTAGGAGTGTGGTATTCATCATATAACATTTGAAGCAATGCAACTGGAGCTACAATTTTTCCTTCATGGTTTCTCCAAATTCCTGTAGCGTCTTTCGTAGCACCACGTTGTTTCCAGGCACTATGCTCATACGCTCCAGCTGCTTCTTGAATCTCTTTTACATATGTTGTATCCATCACATTTGCATCTGGTAGCATTTCAATGTCTTCACCGGTGTGAACAAGCATATTTCTGACATCATAATCTGCAGCCTTCTTTGCGGCTTGATCTGCTGCATGATTTCCTCGAGATATAGAATCAGTTCCCTTGGTGTGAGCTTTGCATTTCATGATAGCAAGTCTTGAGGGCAGTTGGACAGCATCTATAAGTTGTTTGATCAGTTGTTCATGTTTTATCGGAAGGCCGGTCAAAAGTCTGAAACCATTTCTGATCCAACCAGCTAGTGACATCGTGACAGTTTTGTAGGCGTAGACTGAGTCGGTGTAGATGTTTACTGCTTTGTCTGCTGAGAGTTGTAGTGCTCGTAACATTGCTGTTATTTCGGCTACTTGTGCAGATCCTTTTGGTATCTGTTGAGCTTCCATCACACGATATTGATTGGAGAGAAGTTGTTCCACTACTGCATATGATGACACAACATGACCTCCTCTTGCTCTGTATGAACAGCCGTCACAGAAAATGGTCATGTCTGGATCTGGAAGCGGCGTAGTGTGCAAGTCTGCTCTTACATACAACTCAGTTTTGACTTTTTCTTCACACACATGTGGAGTTCCTTCAGTCTCCATGTTCGTTGCCATATTGATATGCCCTCCTTCATAAGTGATGTGAGGCTGTCTCAGCGTTTTTGAGATATTACTGGATCTTCGTGCAGTAGTGATGATCATGCGAGAATTGAGATAAGCAAGTATTCCATGTTGAGTGTGAATCTCCAGTGGATGATTTTGCACAATTTTAGAATTCTTATGATTTGTTTTTGTCAGAGCTGCCAGGTAACGTGCACAGCCAGGTTGAGTTTGCTCATGTAGATCAAGCTTACAAGAGTAATGTTTCAGCACCCTTCTGTTCTGATGATGCTTCTGATAAAGAACAGCTTGAACGAATGCTTGCTTCTCTGTCACATCCAGATGGAAAGGAATGTCATAGTTTGGAGCACACAGGTTACATGCTGCACAAATAGCTTGTTTAGTTTTGATGAACGCTTCTTCTGTTTCTGACGTCCAGACTAGTTCAGCTGAAAGATTGTGCATACCATGAGGTTTAATGAGTTCTCGAAGGGGTGCTGTGAGTTCAGCGTAGCCAGGAATGTATTCTCGAGAATAGTTGCAGAGTCCCAAGAAACTGAGCATTTGACGTACCGTGATTGGTTTTGGAGTATTCAAGATGGCGTCTTTGTTACTGTCTGAAACTCCTTGTGTACCATTGGATACTTCTCTTCCGAGGAAATGTACAGTTTGTCTTGCCACTTGCATTTTTTGTTTCTTGACTTTGTATCCTTTCTTTGACAGATGGGTGAGCAAGTGTACTGTGGCTTCTAAGACATCTTTTGCCGTCCTCCCAGCAATGAGAATGTCATCCACATAAGTGATTAGAGTACATGTCTCTGGAAATATCAGATCTGCAAGGTCTTGTCTTAAGAAGTGGCTGAAAAATCCAGGACTATGTTTCCATCCCATGGGCATTCTTCTGTATGAATAGACCTTGTTTCATATATCACTCCGGATTCCAGCAATCCATTAATAGTCTCTTGTATCCCCTTTTCTTGGTCTTCTTTGAGTGGATATTGGGGATGATATATTGGTTTGCTTGTGGTGAGTTGCACTTCCACAGTATGCTTTGTTTGGCCCACATCATTAGGGTGTGTCATCCATATATTGGGTGGTACTTGAGCAAGATACATCTCCGTATCTGGATGGTTCTCAAAAATCTGTTGTCTTGTTTGCTTAGATGCTCTGGTGTTGTCTTCAGAGCCTTGGGGCAACACAATTCGGAATATTTGGTGCTCTGCATTGTAGAATACATTGTCAGCTCCTGTGGCGTCGTACTGAAGACTTGAGGCTAGCTTGACCATTGGACCAAGTTGTCTTGGTGAGTGATGTTTAGAGATGGCCAGCGACACATGAGGGGCACTTTCTTCACTCCCCATGAAATATGGTTTCAGTTCTTCTGGAAGGGAGACTGCGAGTGCCATTCCTTGAGGGCCCAAGTAGAGGTGTACAGTAGCCCACTTGAAAAGTTTGACCATTGACCTTTTGCCACAGCTCATCATGAGCGTCGTCATCAAGTACAGAGTAGTACAGCGTGGCGTGTAGGGGTCAAAGGTTCGCTGAGTGGATATAGTGATCTTGCCCATGTCTTATAGATTTGCCACAGTGCTGGCCTTAGTATTTCCTTTCTGGATCCGTGAGTATTTGTGTCCAGTAGATTGTAACCTGCGTTTTCACATCTTTTGCAGTGTCTGGAGAGAGGTACAGTATAGCAGTGGTTTTGTATGCAGTCACATTTCTCAGCATCTTGAGTGTCTCACATCTGTCAAGTATTTGTGACCTTCTGGGCAAAACACCACTGATAATGATAATTTGCACATCAAGTCTCTTCCGCATATGGAAATACTGCACTCGGGTAAATATAAGAATTCTTGTTTCACCGTTTGATCATTCATTGTTACTGCCAATGGTTCAGTAAATGTTTTCACTTCTGGTTCTCCTACACAGCCAGTTATGGACATAGTCTTTGATGAGAGTGGATATTTTTGTCGTATACAGGATACGGTGGCTCCTGAATCCACCAAAAATGTAATCTTCTGTCCATTTACGTTTAAGACCACCATTGGTTCGCTTTTCCATGGCTTCAGCGAATGGTCTGGCTGTAGGCCCCTTCAGCAATCACCAAATTCATTGAAGCACCCATGAGTGTCTCTTCCTCCTGAATATTCATTTCCAACATTCATAATTCTTCCATTTGGGGCTGGAGGCATCGGAATCATCTGTTGTGGCATTCCAACTTGTGCATTGTATGTCGGCATAGTTGGTTGCATGTGTTGTTGTTGGTTGTAGCCCCGTATAGGTTGCATATATTGTTGAAAATTGTTTGGTCCTTGTCTTGGTCTTTGAAATGCCTTGGGACAATTTCTTTTCCAGTGTCCAAATTCTTTGCATAAGAGGCATTGATTGGATGATGCTGTATAGTTTGCATTATTCGGCCCTCTGTTTCCTCTAGTGTATCTGAAACCTCCTTGATTTCTTGGTTGGGGGCCATTATAAATCATGACAGGTACATTTGGTGTAGGTATATGTTGAACTGGTTGAGCGTTCGGTGCTTTTACTGTGGTATCCTGTGGTTGTTGAGCATTCATCACCATCTTTATTGCGGTTGCCAGCTGGTTAGTGATATGCGACATGTCTTCTGCAGAAGAGTCTGAGTGTACATTCATCACTTTCACATGCTTTTCTTTCTTTTTTTCTTTGAGTTCAGCTTGATTTTTCTGCAATGTTAGTTTCACAGCAGCCAGCTCCAGTTCTTCCTTGTTTTCTCTAATTGCTTTTCTCTCTTTTTGCCACTTATTTATTTGATAGTTGCAATGTGAGTCAAAATCTTCTTCGGTCTTGTTATACAAGCCCATGATTTCTTGGAGGGCTTTTTGAACAGGGGCCGGACTACCCTTAATCAATGTTGTCCGGAACATTGCCGTTATTCCAGCTCCGGCCTCAATGAGTTCTCCAGTAAAGTCTTGATACAGATCTTTGACACGTTGTTTATAACTGAAGTAATCCTCCTCATCTTTCATTTGTATAGTCAACAGTTCATCAGTGACAACACATGGGAATCTTCTTCTGAGTTCTTCTTGAAGTGTTTCACGAAAGACATGAAGAGCATGATTGTTTCGTAACTCTTGCCTTTGTCTCCTCTCTATAGCCCTTTTGATGTTTCCAGCAACTGTTTCATCGGCAGCTTTGATTAAGGCAGCATGTATGTCTCCCCAGCCCAGTTTGTCTCCAGCTGTCTGTTTTAGCAGAGCTCTCATCCAAGGTAAGCCCCCTCTTGTTAGCCTGGGAAGAGTGAGCATTAGAGAGTCCCAGTCTTTAAGTGAGAATGGCTGGTAGACTATCTGTTGACCGTCCGTTCTTATTGGATAGACATTTGTTGGTTCTTCTTGTTCTTGTGACTTAGGGCTGACAGTTCCCTTGATGGGTGCGTCTTCATATGCTTCAGCATCGACCTCACCATTGAATAGTCCTTCAACAAAGATAATTTCATCACTTTGTTTTGTTTGATTTTCGGCTCCGGCACCCCTTTGTTCTCTTTCTGTGCATCCTGTTGATTTGCCTTGGCTTGCTTCTATTATACTTTCTCGATCAGAGTCCATTTCTTGTCTTTTCGTATGTTCTTCTATCTTTCTTTTCATCATGTGTTGGTTGATTTTTACCATTTCGGCCAAAGAAGTCATTTGGTTCTGAACTGATCTGATTTGTTCTTGTAGTTCTCTTGGGGGTGTTTCGACAGATGTTAAGGCCAACTCGCCACCAACTACCTTATGTGTTATCTGTGGAATCAGATGTTCATGTGAATCTGATGGTGTCATGGCAGCAAAAGGTAATTGAAATTCCTGTTTTTTCTTGACGGTTCCTGTGTATGGCGGTGGGGCAGGTTTTGTTAACACTTGATTATATCTTTCTTCTTCTGAGAGTGGGCTGGCCTGGTATCGTAATGTACTGTCCAGTGGGGGAACATTGTCTATGTTTACCTTCGTTTTAAATTTCATCTTCCGATTTTTTGATTTTCTTTTAAGGTCTTCATCTTCATCAGATTTCTCAGATTCCTCTGAAGAGTTTCTAGCTTTAGAGCGTGTACTATATCTGTGTGATGGTTTATCGTCATCTGTAATTATTGGATATATTTTAGCAGTAGCTTCCTTTGATGTTTCATTTTCCAGCTCGTCCTCTGAGATTACTTGCTTCTCTTTTGGCTTAAGAACTAGAATGGAGGACAGTTCTCTCGTTTCTTGTGTCACTTTCAACTCCCTTGCCCATTGATGTAGTAGTTTTGCCATGGCCATCTCTTTCTCATACTTTTGTATCTTCAATCGGCGTCTCATGTCATTCTTGTAGCTCTTTATTTTTAATACGTTTATTTTCCTTGTCGTAGCAGTTTGGTTTGGCTCCAGTTTGCATTGTTTAATTTTCTCCTTGTAGTACTTTTTTATGTTTCTCCATTGATCTTCCGTTATTGCCATGTTTTTATGGATCATCTTTTTCTTAATGTACTTCTTGATAATGCTTTGAATGGTGGATTGGGTCTCAATCGCCTTTTTTGGGTCTGGTTCTTCTTCAAGCGCCTTGCCATTCCAGAACTCCATCAATTGGTCTAATGTGATGAACTGGGACATATCTGTGGTCATATAATTTTACTCTTACTGTTATTGTTAACTAAATATTGTTTTTAATTTTTTGATTAGATCACTGTTTTAATGAGTTGTTTTATCTACCTTGTGTGTTCTAGGATTTTTGATCGCGCAGGACCTCTCCCCTCGTTTCTTACTTCCTATCCTTAGCCGGGATTTCTAGAAATGAAAAGAAGATTTTACTTGATATGTTTTGTTTTTTAAAGGTGTCAACATTACTTTTAGTCTTCAATTATAATTAGTTGTTTTAACCGTCTTAATTTTAGTCTAATATTTAGTAGTTTTATTTTATTCTTAATTTATTATTTCTGAAATAGAGTCAAGTCTAATTGGGACACAGAGTTGACTGGGATCATTACTCATTTACTTATTTTATTTTGCTTTTTCACAACAATGGTGATGAGTCAGATTGTACACTGCAAAAAGCCTTTCCAAACAGAACAAAACCTTTCATTTTAATTCTTACAGGAAATTCATTCCTTGCAGTGTAGAGCCCCAGCAAAACATGTACGTATTTTAACAATTGTTAATTTGGCAATGTAGATTTAGCTGTTGGCACCTTATTTTATCAGTTTTTATTAACGACTATTAATAACTAAGGAATGGAACTGATTTTTTATTATGAAATTTAGTTTTAGCGGTGTCCCTCATGATCTGACTTCACCCTGCCTCTAACTTATAACAATTTTACGTTTTCGGAACCTCACTTTGTTAATTCAATACTAACCCTTTAATAGTAACTTCTTCTAACTTGAACAGAATGAGCATCTAGCTAGTGAGCCACAGAAATCTAACAACCCCTTGCCACAAATCTCAACCAGCAGCTTTAAATCACCATCTCAGTCTGTGCGTTTTACAAAAATGAATCTAGCCAGGCCCTGAGTGACCTTGGACAAGAGTCCGTTTCACCATAACCCAAGCACCTCTTCACCCAACAAGCTGAATTATCTGCCAGTGCAACTTTATAAAATAAGCAGAAATCTACTTTTCAAAAGATTAAAATACATTATGTCATTAATAAAAACAACAGTATTCTGTAATTAACCCTTTTCTTGCACGTATATAGCTCCAGTTTAGTGTTGAAAATTGTCTACATTTATAATTTACTCATGATAAATTTTGGAAGGAAGCAGGTCATTTCTGAATTAGTGAAATCTATTTTTGTACACAATGCCTGCACACTGTTCATATGTTTATTACCCTTTTTTTTTTTTTTTTTTTTTACTGAAGTTTTAACAATTTTGTCATAAGTGGAGCATAGACAGTGCAAGAAGAAAAGGCCAAAATAAAAACAAAATTAGCTGTCGTTTTTTTTAATCTACTTTAACACTGGCAGACAACACAGCCCATCAAGATCAAAAGTAACTCAAGGTGCAAAGCCAGACATTATCTTTTATATTTAAGAAAAATAGCTCACTTAGCCACCAGTGCTGGGAAGTAGTGGATTACATATACTGGTATTACATAATTGAAATACATTTATAAGTAACTGTATTTTGTCATAGTTACTGCTTCATTAGATAGTAATTTTGGATTACAGTTACTTTGCAGGGAGTATTTGCAACATTCTTGTCACTTCAAAGGCGTGACAGTGTAGAATAGTTCAAAATACTCAAGTTACATTGCTTATTTTGTGTAATTTAACAATTTAACAATTTAACAATTTAATAATTTACATTTAATAATTTACGTTACACACTACATGTAATCCGTGAACCAAAGGTAACTTCCTCAGCACTGCTGATCCCTCTGAGCAGGTCGTCTCATACCCGCGCACGCACTCAAAACACAAAGTCCAAAGCATCTCCCCACAATCAGCGCTCATCGCCAATCATTGACAGGTGCCCCAGACCCGCTTCAAATACACACAGCACAGAGCAAATGAGACGGCCCGTCCCAGAACGATTTAGAGCACAATTCAACATTATTTGCACAGACATGGGATGGCGCACGGCGGCGCTAGTTAAAACAGTAACAGCAGTCACAGATCTCTGAACAGCCCCAAAACCAGATGCAATTTCTACCCTGTTTACTCATCTGAGTCTGAATCTACCTCCCTTCTCTGCATCTCAAACTCTGAACTTGAAATGGAAGTGGAATCAGGAATAATTGCCATAACTTTAGAGGCCCGTGGCCAACGCTGATAAATTAACACGACTACCGCTATTGCGCACGTTAATGTTAAGAGGACGAAGATAAACAAAATTACAGCGTAGTGAAAACTCCCCCTCAACGTGACTTTCAATAGATCATACTCCTCCCTTAAAACTTCTAACGTTTTAGCAATACTTGATGAATTTGATGGACACAATCTCTCAGTAATTGCCCTAGCTTGATCTGATATCTCCCTCACTATTTCCGTTTTTAGTTTTTCAAGTATGGGCTGTAAATTAGAGCTTTGTATTGAAATGGGCTCAGAAACTGCCCCTACCGTGGAAGTGACCTTCCCCACGAGTGTACTAATTCTATTTTTTATTGATTGGATATCGAACAAACCCCCATTTAAATCATCGGTATCTGTTGAATTGTTAATTATTATTTCAATTTCGCCCTTTGACATAACAGTAGTTTGTGGGGGCCCCATAAATTTATCTTGCGAATTTACACTGAGGAGGTCAAAACTGAGGTCAGGTTCTATGGTTAATGATTTATCTGCTTCCCCTGCCTCTGTTCCTATGGTGGGTGGCACTCTTTCTTTCCTTGTCTTTTTCTCTACTGTACCTTTAACAGGTTCTATGGTTAATGATTGCATCAGGTCGTTACAATGATTATTGGTACTATTTTCTACATTACCATGGGGAAAGGAAATACATATACATCCCATGTTTGAACGTACATTTCTGGTTGACCATGTGCACTGAAGAACAATTTTTGTTCCATTATCTTTTAGCTCCATGGTATGGTTCACTGAGTCACAAACTTTAGAGTGAACTCCGTAATAGGGAGAATAAGTTGCAATTTCTTGCTTGTTCTCCGTTATGTCCATTAATTCGATATCACTTATTAATGACCCTGTTTCACAGGGTTCGTATACAATGCCAATTTGTGTAATGGATCCTTTATCTATTTTACAACTACAAATTAAGTCATGCCCGTGTTGTGTGTACGTGACTTGAATAGGTTCTATTTGCACATTCTCTGCCTTTCTAACCACAATCATTAACAGTAAATATAGCAGTTTCGACATCCTAAATTCTTCTTCTCTTTTTTATTTTCTATGTTATATATAGGCCCTTTTTATATAAACTTAATTAAAAGTACTTTTTTTGTTCTTTTTTTTAAAAAATAATTTTTCCTTTCTTCCTGATTTATTTTACGGCGAAAAAGGTAACCAAAAACCGTATTTATTATTTTATTGGCTTAAGTTCTTCCTCATTTATGTCTGGCGCCGAAAACTTTAAGCAAAAAAGCGCCTTGGTTTTTCTGATTTTATTTTTATTATTATTTTTTATCTTTTTACGCCGAAAAACATTGCCAAAAAGCGCATTTATGTCCTAATTTTGTCTTTCCTCATTTATTTTACGCCGAAAGTACGAAAAGCGTAATGAATTACTGATTTGTATTATACTATTTAATTAAAGTCACAGAATGTCCCAGCATACACCACATCAATTTTAACTTTTTGACCAATTTGACAGGAATTCTAGAAAAAAGGCTCTTGTCATACCGTTTGTTGTATAGAACGCGTTCGTTGCGATGCTTTCCGGGAAGATTCTGTGGAGAGATGATCCCGTAAGGTCCAGTTTCCTCAAGAATCACGTCGGGGTCACCAAATCTGTCGGTTTTCCGGCTGAGGAACCTTGAAATAAGATCAGAAGGCATGAAGTGTTCAAACACCGGAGTTTATTCAAGAGAGTACAGGCCCTTACATCTGATTTCTTAGGAGACGTGTCTCTGGTCTCTCTCATCCATCTCTGACTTGCCCACCAGACAAATCTCTTATTTATACATACATTTTCTGATAAGGATAGTTCCACGTGTACATTCAGACATCATATAGATATGAAAACTGCTTCATATAGAAACCAAAGTTCACTTACAGTTGGCATTATTCTCAAGTTAGCAGGTTCAGCAAAATCAAAGTCCACTTCCAACACCACATACTGGGTCATCTTTACAATATAGTTTACATAAAGTAAAACAATCATTAATAATAACCACAAACTGTCTCCTCGACCAAATGGTTTAGCGCATTTTGAGTCACTATATTTCAACAAGAGGCTTAATTTAACTCAAACTGATTTAGCCATTTCTACTAATTGGTAGAGGTTTGCAAAGCTAAAGAAATCCACATGAATCCATATGAAATTTTATACGTTAACCATAAAATGACATCTCGACCATTTGGTAGAGGTCAATATTTTTAAAACTAAAAAGGTCTGTTGAAAAAAAACAAAACACAAGATTGTGGTTATTATTTACCCAAAGTTTGCAAAATTTACCCAAAAATTGCAAAATTCTATAGCTTTTTTCTTGGTGGGGTAGTTAAAGGGTTAAGGATTCAATGAGACAAGGTTTAGGTCTAATTCCCACCAAACAGACTGGTTCCCTACAGCATTTCCTAGTTGATATTAAGTTAGATCGACTTACCGAGAATCCACTGCATATCTTGGATATTTGTGTAGAATCCCTCAGTCATCCAGGTAGAATCCATGGCGAAGGGTAGAGTTTAATTTGTCAACTGGACAAAAGTTTTAGGTAGAATTGTTTCAGAGCTCATCCGAGCTGCTTCTTCAGTTCTGGTCAGACGCTGGAGGACACTGTCTTAAATCTGCCTGCAAGAGGGAGGAGTTAGATCCCCAAATTGCTCTGAAACTAACCCTACTTGTTTACGGTTTCTGTTGTTAGCTCGGCCTATTGAAATAGACTTGAGAGTGGGGTCAAATTAGCAATTCATTGAGGACAGCGAGGTGCAGAGGTTAGCCAGGGAGAAGAATCGGTTTGTACGTGGAGTTAAAGAAGCCATCTTTGTTAAAAAAGAGAATCCTTCTTTAAACAGAAACGGAGGACTCAGACACCATCTGTCTCCAACTATAACTCCATTCTCAAACCTAAATTAAGCAAACAATATGTGTAGGTTTATGGCCCTGTATGATTATGCTAATTTCACCCGACTCTCAAGTCTATTTCATTAGGTGTAGCTAACAACAGAAACCGTAAACAAGTAGGGTTAGTTTCAGAGCAATTTGGGGATCTAACTCCTCCCTCTTGCAGGCAGATATAAGTCGGTGTCCTCCAGCGTCTGACCAGAACTGAAGAAGCAGATTGGATGAGCAGAGAAACGTCTGGTCCAGCTGACAAATGAAACTCTGCCCTTTGCCATCTTGGATATTTGCTGCATAAAATTTCACTGTAAATTCTCCACTCTGAATTGTGACTGTTGAACTTGAGGGCTTGAAAGGAATAAAACATATTTTTTTCAGAGTAAAAAAATCCAAAGTGAGACATTCAATGGCGTTTAAAAGTCAAACTCTGATAACTGTCTTCCTTAATGATGCATTTTTTGTGTGCACGTCAACACTGCCATTAAGCGTTGGACCGAGGAACAGAAATGACAGTTCCAGTGACTAATTACGCCTCCTCCAATAAAAACGTTTCACCTCTGTACCGCAGTTGTTAACTTTGTCCACAAGGTCTTTTTTCATTGCGTTTTGCTTGGACAATAGCCTCATAAACACAGCTGGCGCACCTCTGCTAACTCTCCTCGCCCACCTGTTTGCTCATATATCTCGTCTCCTTAATCCGTTTCGACGGCGCTGCTCCAGCCGCCGTCTGCACCGACCACCCCGCTGCCTCTCTCCTGTCGCTAACCCCAGTAATGAAAACATATAAAGCCCTTATTACCTGCCAGTGGCCCTTTTCCTCTCTCAGTGTGGGCAAAACACACTCTTTCCCCGCACACACCGTCTCCGAGCGCCCTCCCAAATTACCCAGCTGCCATTGCGCTTTGATTGATGGCTCTTTCTCACATGCTTGCTCTATGATAAGCTGTTATTGCCCGTATCATTCCCTTCATGGGCACATTTGGATGCTCTGGAAAACTGATTTGCTCTAGCAGTCCATTCATTCATATAGGTTATGGCTACAGTCGCAATGATGTGGCGTTTACAGTTCATTCAAGTCCAGGAGCAAGCAGAGACCCGTGCACGACAAATAGATGTTATGGTGTGGACTGCCATGAGACGGATGTGTTTTCAGGGCAGCCAGGCCTGGTTTGGAAGTATAGGGGAAGTAAGAGGGATATGGGGAAAAGTAAAGGAAATAGACTTTTTCGGTGGCGACACTTTTGAGAGTTTTCATAAAAATGAGCAGAGGTAATTTATAACATACAACTGGTTTATTAAGAATGGGAATTTAGGCTTAATTACTGCTTAAAGGTGCACTGTGTAACTTTTCTGGATTGGGATTGTTAGGTGCTGGTGCCCCTTACGTGCATATGGTATAAATGGGCTGCCTAGGGTGACCAGATTTTCAGAATAAAAAACTGGGACATCCCTAGTTTGGGTTGGTCGGTAATGATAAAACTGTGAAACGAGTCCATACAGTCATATTTCCTTTGTATTTTTGTCATTTTTAAGCCGCTTTTCTATCGTTTACCTAAACAATTGACAATTTATGCCTGTCTTTACTGTTGAGCAGGGATCAGATTGGTCAAAAATAGGGACACCTGGAACATTTCTTGTACAAAACGGGGACAAATTAGTGGTTTTGGATCAATCTGTTAGGACAATGAACACAGGGCTCAAAACTGGGACTGTTCCGGGTAAATAGGGACGTCTGGTCACCCTATGCAGGCCACACCGCGCCTGTTAGCTGCAGTTTGCCTTTTGTGTTTGGCCTGGTGGGACCGGCTGTCCTGTTTTCGCCTTTTGGTTTGGTAAGGATAGTTTGGGGAAGTTTTTCTTTAGGTTAGTGATGTCGGCACGGGAGCGTACCTATGTTCCCACGGCCCAGTGGTCCCACGGCCCAGTGGTCCCACGGCCCAGTGGTCCCACGGCCCAGTGGTCCCACGGCCCAATGGTCCCACGGCCCAATGGTTCCACGGCATATTCCCAATGTTCCATGTTCCCACATTTCTAAGAAAAAAATCAAATTCAGGCCCTATGTTCCACAACTAACCCTAACCCAACCCTAACCCAACTCTAACCCTAACGCCGTGGGACCAATGGACCGTGGGAACATAGGGCTGACCCCGTCGGCACCGGCTTCTACAGCCCTGTACAGGGTTGGCCCGGTGCCGCATCCTTTTGTTCTGTTTGGCCGCATCACCAGGTCCAGCTTTCTGTTGTACTTTGTTTTTGGGCACGGGAGGGTTTTTAGCATTTTTAAAGTAAATCAAATTAACTTAGAAAATAAAACAAATTCCAACCTTTGTAAACCGTTTGACTCCTGAGTCCTTTTTAATATGTTTGATCCACCCGGGTCATAACAGGGATCACTTTCTTGTTTCTATGGACATGTAATTGCTCTGCCTGAAATGTTCCACAGTATGACATTAAACAGCTCTGCCTTACATTTATTCAATTACAGATGGTTTTATGAGTCAAAAATACAGAGAAAAACAGTCTGACTGTGAGCGGGGTCGCCTCTCCACAGATCTGACCTGTAACTTGGTCTGATTTGGTCTCCGTGAACATAAAAAGGTTTAATACTGTAGTGTGAAACATTTTAGATAAAGTAATGAAGTTTCCACGGGGAGGAGTATTTGACAGACCCTCCACCAGAAAAGTTACACAATGCACCTTTAAGACTAATACGAGTGTAGTTATTATAATGTGGTGCTGAGGTTCCACATGTTGGTGCATTAGCATAGTGGCAAATTAGAACCCCGTGTTTTAAATGAATAAAGAGACATACGATTATTTTGGGCACTAGCTACAGGCTATTAGTAGGAGAATAGATTCTGAAAGAATAATACTTTGGCTAAAATGATTAACTAATTGCTAACGAGCTGGTAATACACTTTAGCAATTAATATATATATGGTTTATAAACTACGTTTTGTTTCCTCAGTGAATGTTTCAATAATTAAGTCTTAGGCAAGGCAAGTATTTTAAGTAAAACATCATTTACTAACAAAAACAGGGCTGTGTTTTAGTGAAATGCAAAAATACCATTGTTTTTATAAGATGATTAAATGTAAAATCCATATGTTTTTGCTGCATGCATTCCCAGAAACCTCTGCCACCACACATGTGATGTCCTGCAGCTCAAAGTGACTCCCGTGGAGCTGAAGAGAAAATTAGCGAGTGGAGAGTACAAAGTCGTGGCTCTTTTTTGGCTCTCGGACTGATTTTCATTCGGTTCAAGTGTCTGTATGTATTTATAGCGGGTTGGATCGAGTGCAGAATTTTATTTCAGTTCTGTCGGAAAACAGGTCGAGTGCGGATTGAGGTATGACGGGTCCGGGCAGGTCCGGTTTATCAAAATCAGACCTGTGCAGGACTCTGGTCACCATCACACATGAGATAAGGTGAGATAGGGGCAAACACATCAGCCGTCTTAGGCCATGTACACACGTAGCCGGGTATTTTTAAAACCGAACATTTCCCCCCCTCCGTTTATAAAAATAGTTTTATCCACACCACCTCGTCTTCGAAAAAAATACCTTCCACACATAACCGAACATCTGCGTTTTCAACCACATTCATACACATTCCAAACCTGTAGATGGCGTTATTTCCATTGAGCCCTCACTTCGCCGTCACTTCCACCTAAACTTAAACAACAGAAAACATGGCGCCGAGCTCCTTTGTCTGGACAGACTCGGAGTCAGAATTGCTCCTAAACACAGTTTAGGAGCAATTCTGCTCTCAACACACACACAGCTCTCAAGAAACGACTCCGGTCCATAGTCTGCTTTGGCTTTGGCTTTTGCAGTCGCCTAAACAAATGTCGCACGTTTGACGTCAGGGCAGATTCATATTTTTTTGGTGCAGACAGTGACGTTTTAAACCGCAAAACCCCAGTTATCTCTGTCCACACAAACAGGCATAAACGGAGTTTTCAAAAATCTTCACTTTGGCCGGAGTTTTCCCTGAATACTCGTTTTTGATGCGTGTTCGTGTGGATGACAGGTCAAAACGCAGCAAAACATCTTATACGTGTGGACAAGGCCTTAGTCTACATACACCGTATATAACTACTACGCTTGAATCCATTTACATAACTTAGTCACATGACTTTTTAAAATCTCAATCAGGTGTTTATGTGTGTTGAGGGCTGCACTTCACAGGAATCACCCACAAACATTCAACTGTCTGGGGCTCTGCAGACCATCTGTGCACGACTAAACCATCAGCACAGCAGGGTCTTGTCTTTAGTTTAGAATTTCTTTAGTCAGCCATAGTGTCTTGCTCGAAAACTGTATGTGGGGAATCAAACTACAAATCTTTTGCTCAATGGGCCAATATTGTACCAGCTCCGCTACTGCCACTCCTAAGTCAATCTTAATAGAACGACATTGTTTCATTTTTAGACCATTTTTGACAAAGAAAGTAAATCCACCCACCGAGTTCATTTCCCCATAATCGCTCTGAAGTCTTTGTTCTGAAAATCCTTTGTCCCTTCCCACATAAAGGAAACAAAAGCTTTCACATCCGAATATAAATGATCAAGTCTGTACCATCACATCTTCCTCTCCTTCCTCTGTTTAAGGCCTTCGTCTCTCACATATTCTGTCTTTTCCTGACCACTCTGCCTAATCAGAGTCCCCCCACTGCGCTGGCCCCGACCCCAGGCACATTCAATCAGCTACAATCACTGCAGCACTGCGCCTCATGTGGAGGAGACAACCAGGAAGTCTTCCTCTTCTCTTTACCATCACCAGCAGACACCCGGATACTGGAACTCACTCTCCCCGTCGTCACATCTTTGCCTCATTTGTGTAGTTTATTGTTCATCACACTTTTTCTGAACAATTTGCCACTCGATTTGAAGTTATCAGTGCAGCATCCTGACAGTGGAAGTTAGTTTAATCTGTTCAATCGGCCCATTCACTGGAATTTCAATGGGCAACCCACTCTCTCCCACTCAGAGAATCACTTTATAACCTGGTACACTTGAGCTTTAGTAACATGCATTACTGGTCCTATAAACATTATGCAGTATTTAGAAGTTTTGGTTAACTTTTTTATACATTAAAGGTACATTGTGCAACTTTTCAGACTAAATTACAGGTCAGATCGATAAAACCACCTGTAATATTCCAAATAGAAGCCACATAATTAAATTTTATGGATGGATGTAAAACCAGTAAAATTATGAAGAAATAATAATGAAAACAAAACCTTCTGTCCCTCACGCCAGGTCCATCTCTCCCTAATCTTGAACGGCAAAACAAAAACAGGCTTCTTATACAGTTAACAAACGTCATGAAATCAACACGAGGTAAAACATACGATAGTTTTGATCTAAACAATTCTCAAAAGGAGATGATTTGTCTGGGTCAACGGGGGCACCGATTATATTGAACCCAAGGGGACCAATAATTCTAAATGATGAGAATGAACAGAACAACAACCTGTTGTTTTAACCATGATGGATAAAGACTGAACCTAATGTCCTGCCTTGAAGTAGCCCAGAAACAACAGGTCACACCACTGCCTGTGATCAGGAATACAGAGACGCTTTAGCAGTTGTGAGTTACTAGTTATCTAAACTCATACAATACACTGTTTAGCTCAATAAAGTAAGAAATTCCCATCACAGGATCTAGAAAGTATCTGTATTATATCTGTATTGATACTTGGCATCACTCTGAGGGTGTCTTGTATCTCTGTTGGCAGAATATTTATCAGTTACCATGTTACACAATGCACACATTACCAAATGCTGCCAAAAAGAAGTTTTAAAGTTGTCTGCAAACAATAGAAAACATAAAAAATGGATGTGTTTCGGTGTTTGATTTTCAACAAAAAGGTGAGAGTGACTGAAAAACTGTTGGCTTGTGACTATAGGCATGAAAGACTTGTTTAACAGCACAAACTCTCTCACTCGTTCTAGTCCCGCTACGTAATTT
Source organism: Odontamblyopus lacepedii (assembly GCA_034769755.1). Taxonomy (NCBI): domain Eukaryota; kingdom Metazoa; phylum Chordata; class Actinopteri; order Gobiiformes; family Gobiidae; genus Odontamblyopus; species Odontamblyopus lacepedii. Next base: position 2,915,955 of record CM068352.1, on the reverse strand, counting down.
CCTTATGGTCAGATTAAAATCTAACTTGAGTAACAGACTTTCTAACAGAGAAGTGTTTTCAGTTAGCTTCACACTCTCCGGGAAAATTGATGTCGTGAGCTGCAAAGTATCATTACCAAAGATCTCCCAATCCTTTACTACCACTAACTCTAACTCCGGACACATTTTCTGTCCTGGACGTTTCCCTTAGCCTCTCCTCCATTTTCTCTTGAGTAACAGTTGTTGGCAAACTCCTCTGTCCTCGGTCTTCAGATGCAGATTGGCCACACTCCCATCTTAAACTAAATCTAACCACGAATGAGACGCCAAGGTTTTTCTCCCCCTCTGGATAAGCCCCTTCCATCACTGGTGACAAGGCCTAACGCTAACTTGGTTAATCTTATCTCCACTGAGAAAACTGTCCAAGACTCGCTTTAAATTCAGGTCTTGGTTTGGGGAGTGTTTGGTGAATAGATGGAGAGAGATTGGGTGCTAAGTATTCAGGGCTACAAGCGCATCCAAGCTAGCGTTTTCTTTAGAGCTGTTTACAAAGCATTCGAAGCAGACCAAAGTTGTCCAGTGCATCTCCTCTAAGAACTCGCACATTCATTTACTTTGCTTTATCCTGTCTTAATAGAATCTGTGAACATACATACAGGCTTGTGCATGGCTTCAAGCTCACAAAAATCTATTTTGTGTTTACTGAGCAGCAGTAACAGTGTTTAGATCGAAGGATGACACTGGATCCCAGCTCAGACCTGTTCGTGATGTGTCCTTGGGCAAAAAATGTATATATACGTATTGGAGGGGCAGATAAGCAGCTTAACTTCTGTCAGTGTGCACCAGGGCAGTTGTAGCTTCAGAAATAACTAACCGTGACTGAGTGTGGAGTGAAAAAAAGATGACTACAGAGTTACGCTTTGAGAGATTTGTCAAGTACAAAAAAATACTTAGACAAATCCAAGTTTGCTTGTACAGCACAATTCACAAACAAAGTAGTTTACAAAATAAGGAAGACAATGAAACACAAATAAGTATAATAAAATTAACTTTAAAAGAGAAAAGTGCAGAGTAAAACCTTTCAGTCATAGGCACAGCTAAATATAACCGTTTTTATCCTGGATTTAAACCTAGTTAAAGCAAAAGCCTCAGGAAGAGCGAAACGCTGACCCCGCGTTTAGTCCTGACTGGGCACCAGCAGGAGGCCGATCCCTGAGGTCAGAGAGAGTCAGGACTAAACCAAGACTAAACCAGGACTAAACCCGGACTAAACCTGTACTATTGGACTGAACCAAGATTGTAGCAGGAGACCAAATCTGAGGTCCAAGAGAGTCCATTGACTGGCCTCCTGCTACAGTCCCCGACTATAGGACTGAAGTAGGACTGTAGCAGGAGGCCAGTCTCTGAGGTCCAAGGGAGCCCAGGACTAAATCGGGACTGAACCAAGATTATAGCAGGACTAAACTAAGACTAAACCAGGATTAAACCACGACTATAGTAGGACTAAACCAGTGCTAAAATGAGACTAAACCAGGACTGTAGCAAGAGGCCAGTCCTTGAGGTCCTCAGAGATATATTTTGGTGCTAGGCCATGGAGAGACTTGCTTTAAAGTCTATTCTCTGAGCCACAGGAGCCAGTGCAAAGACCTGAGACCAGGACTATGCTCTTCCTGGTTCGTGTCAGGATGTGAGAACTAACACTGGATATATTGCAGCTGTCAGCATTGATCAAACTTGTTCAGAGCTGAAGCGATTTGGGTCAACAGTTCAGCATATCTTTCCAAGTAAATATACCGAGCAGAAATTTGGACTGTATCTGTGCATAAAATCCACTGTGACAAGTACGGCTGCTTCTTCTTACTTCTTTCAATAGTCCCCAAAATGTGCACAGTTCCACCAAATCAAATAAAGCCCCATAGGAGTGAATGGAAGTCTGTGTCAGCTGTGATTAACTGTCGTCTAGTCCAGTGTGTACTCCGCCTTAAATACCCCCGGGACCTCTCTGCAAAGGCTAAAAATGGACGGATGAAGACTCAAATCCCTTAAACCTTTGAGCAAACACAAATCCCACTACAGACACAGTCATTTTGCATTGCCTGTACTAACTTTAGGATGAACTTTTTAAAAATTTTAAAACTTTGTGTGATCTCCCTCATTGCCCTGGGACGGTCCTTGGGGTTGTTTTTACTAATCCCTCTCTCAAGCTCACAATTTCTGTTTCCTTTCTGCTTTTCTGGGTCTATCACTGCACTGACAAAAATATGTTGTTTGGATAGTAAACGAAAAAAAAATCAGCATTCTATTAATTGAAAATATGCACTAAAAATACACTAGAGTCCGTTTTTAAAATGATTTTTAATCAACTATCAAAATAGACAATGAGTAAATTAAAGGGCCCATATGATGCTATTTTCTGGTCTATGTTATATGTTGTTTCCTCATCACAATCATACCCAGCCTGATGCTGTTTCCACCAAGTGAAACTGTCTGACCTCGCAGCATTAGGATTCGTTCGCTCAACCGTAGGCAGGTACTTTTTTTTATTTCACCACTCGCTGCTGTTTGGTCGTGTGTGCGTGACGTATACAGTCTGCTGTCGCAACTCGGGTTGGTTCTGGCCAACACACCGCTTTACTGATTGGCCGGTGCCAACTACAACTTCCAGAGTTTTTGTGAACCGTATAGTGACTGTGATCCCTGACTTAAATGCTGGAGAGAAATGAAATTGAGCGGAGGCACTAGGTGGCGCCAGCCTGGCTAAAACCTGAACTTCAGAATCAGAATCAGAATCAGAATTACTTTTATTCATCCCCGAGGGGAAATTTTCTTTGTTACAGATGCAACCGACCAAGAGCATGTAGTTTGAAACAAGTTACAAAAATAAGATAAGATAAATACAATAAGACAAAAGATAAAATAGCTCTCTCTGGGAAATTATTTACATCAGTGACATATTTATGACTATATAAATGTGTGAGCCGGGAATAGGATGAAAAGGATTGAGTAGTTTGTGATTTAAACTTGTGTTTGGTTTCATTCATACATGGTTAACACAGAAATCCTACAGTTATAGGGTGATTTCTTCTCTCTAATAGAAAACACTCTAATACAGGAAGTGCTCCACTGTGTGTTTAAACCCAGTGCATTTTGAGCTTTAGAGATGCAGACAGACTAATAATAAACCAGGATTACTCAACCATGTGTGAATGAAACAAAACACACCTCCAGGTCTGTTTTTGATGACGTAACAACATTCGAACATGACGTAAAGTTCTTAAGTCAATTTTGCCTAATATGGGTTCACTTTTATTGTCCCTGTAGTACCTGTCCTCTGCATTTGACCCATCCTTCAATGCCACAGAGTCAACATGTCAGGAGTGTAGACCCAGCTATAGATTTTGAGCGAGGCTTGGTCAGGACTAGTCAGGCTGGCGTCGCCTAGTGCCTCCGCCCAATTTCATTTCTCTCCAGCAACTAGGTCAGGGATCACAGTCACTATAGGGTTCGCAAATACCCCAGAAGTTGCAATTGGCGCAGCGGCCAATCGGTGAAGCGGTGCGTTGGCCAGAACCAAACCGAGTTGCGATAGTAGACTGGATACACCGTGCGCAAATAGCCAAATAGCAGCGACTGGTTAAATAAGTTAAATAAATACCCACCTACTGTCGAGCGAATGAATCCTAATGCTGCGAGGTCAGACGGTTTCCATGAAGTGAAAAGTAGGTCATCTAAGGTAAGTAGGTCTACCTTAGATGGAGGATTTTTACCCATGATGCATGCTTTGGTTTAGTGCAATACTGTGGAACATTCTGGGCAAAACTAAAACATTTTCATGGAGACACAAGGTGGCCAAAGTTATAAGTAAGAGGAAGATAAGAAAAGCAACTTACAGCACTAAACTGGGTTCTAGTTTCTTGTGTCCTAATATTTCCTAAGCCTTCAGCAAATCCCTTTTCACTTTCTTATGATTGAGTTCCTCCAATCTCTCCCTTCGCTGTGTAATTTGCAGCTCTTCCAACTTGTCTATTTCCAAGACATATTATTTGACCTCCATACTTCCCATTACTTCATCCGCGGGCCAAAATATACATTCGCTCGCTCCATTTCATATTCTCGATCCAAAATCTCTCGTCCACATTTGGCGCGTTTACTGTCGGGGGCCCATTCTATTGAAATCCATTATCTTCGAGTTGTTCTCAGACTGGGAGGAAATTGAGTTACACAACCCCATTGACTTCCCGGACTGGAGCCGAGATGGGCCTTAAAGTGATAGTAGTTTGGTGTTTCTGTAGCCGTGGTCTGTGGAGGAGAGCTTATGGAGAGTTAATGCATTCGCTCCACTACATGATGGGTAGACACAGTAGTGCTTCTAACTGGGTCACTGCACTAAACGCATTTTGGACAGTGGCGGATACAAAACGCTCGTGCCAAGAAAGTGCAAAGTATTTTCAGGTTTTGTTGTGTGAACTGAAGGTGAAAAAAACTGTGTAGTTCTTTTACAGTAACAGAAGGACAGTGCAGATAGTGCGGCACAAATCACACAAATCTGAAGGTCTGTGGTTTGATTCCAGCTCTGTTAAGTGCATGTTGTTAGGCTCTTGGGCAAGACACTTCACCCACTGTCCAACTGACAGGTTAGACTACACATTTCACTAAATTATATTATATTTAAAAGGTCTTATATTACACTATTTTCCGATCTGTGTTATAATGTTGTTTTCTTATCAAAAACACACCTGGAGTTGTGTTTTGTTTCATTCACACATGTTTAACACACAAATCCTGCATATTTAGGGTGTATTCTTCTCTCAAATGGAAAACACTCCACCTTGTGATGTCATGTGGTAATACAGGCGTGCTCCATTGTGTTTTTAAACTCCACACACCTTCATTAGAATCATTTGGATGATTTCAGCTCTGAATTTGCCCATCTCTAGTGAACAAAAGGTAAAAAAGTAGCCGTTAACTTGAAAACTACTGCTTCATGATATCATGAGTTGGAACATTTTGAGCTTTGGAGACACAGTGTATACAGACCGATTATAAGGAGTTACTCAAACATGTGAATGAAACAAAATACAACTCTGGGTATGTTTTTAATGAGGTAATAACATTCTAACATGGCTCAAAGCTCACAAGAGTCACGTTTGCGTAATATAGGACCTTAAACTGCTGTGAAACCATGATATGCACAGGTACGATCCCACTGAAATAAGTAATCATTAGACAAACATGTCACATACATGAATGCAGTGTGTATGGGGAAGGGCCATTAGTGTTGCCCTGCTTCTATGCACAGATATCGTTTTAAATTTATTTTTTACCTTGTTTTTCTCATTAGAGGATCATTTTAATGAGATTTACTAGTATGTATGTAAACAGCATAGTATTTAATGAGATCCCAGGTTTCTGGTAGGTTTTGGCGTTAGACTGGTCGTTTTTGTTCCCCCATTCTGAACTGACGGCACTAAGGTCGATTTTAAAAGCACACTATATAACTTTTTAGTTGGGGATCCGTCACCAGCTTGTTTCTATGGATATGTCATTGCTCTGCCTTGAATGTTCCACAAGATGACATTAAACACCTCTACCTTACACTTATTCAATCACAGGTGGTTTTAAAGCTCAAAAATACCTAGAAAAACAGGCCTCCTGGCTGTGAGCGGGGTCTCCAGTCCACAGACCAGACAATGCACCTTTAATATTATAAAACTCCACTTTATATGCACAGGAAATAAAGAGTGAAACCGAAGGGCACTTTCAACCATGGAAACCTTCAAATGAAAAGTCTGTAAAACTTCTTAATGATAACCAAACTATGGCACATTTGACAGCCAGATCTAACGTTCGTGATGGAGCTTCTGAGGCAAAATCACCTGGGACTTGCGGCGCTATGCTAACGTCATTTTCCAGAGCTATGCATCACCCTGAAGATAAAAAAAACAAATAAATAAATGTGCTGAAGATGAAACAGAATGAATAATGCCCAGACATTTCCATATCGAGGTGTTGCTACTCTCATCTTTGTGGAGCCATTTTCAAAAGTTCCCCGGTTACCGAGCGAAAACAGGGGCTTGTTTCCTCATGTGTCCCTCTGTGAAAAAGGGTTGGACACCCCCCTGGCTTAGTGGATAGTGCGCGCACACCAATCTGACGGTCTGTGGTTCGATCCCAGCTCTGTCATGCATGTTGCAATGATCTTAAGCAGGACACTTCATCCACCGTCCAATTGACAGGTTAGACTATGCACGATCTGTTATTTATTTTATTTGACCTTTATTTAACCAGGAAATATCCCATTGAGATTAAGAACCTCTTTTTCAAGGGAGTCCTGGCCAAGAGGCAGCAGCAAACACAAAACACAGTTACACATTTACACAGATAAGACATAAAAGTTTAAAGACATTATGAAAAACAAGTGCAGATTGTGGAATTGGTCTCAAAAGCTCTCAGTTTAGATTTAAAAGTGCTCAAGGAAATTAAATCAGTTTCCAGTCTTTCTGTAGCATATTCCATGTAAAAGGTGCAGAGTAAACAAACGCCTTTTTACCCAATTCTGTACGAGCATAAGGAACAGAAAGCAACAAATCGTCTTGTGAACGAAGAGAATACGATTCAGCATTTCTCAGAGCAATTAGGGCGCAAATGTACGAAGGCAGTGGTCCCAATATCGCCTCATAAATGAAAGTACCAGTGACTAGTCCTCGAGTGGCCAGAGCAGGCCGTCCCACTCCAGAGGATAATTCACTGTGGTGAGTGGACGTCTTACAGTTTGTAATGAACCTCAAAGAAGCAGGATAAACAGCATCAGTCATTCGAAGACATTGAGCAGCAGAATTCATGTACAAAAGAGCTCCATCATATAAACAATATAATGTTGTTTCCATGTCAAAAACACACCCGGAGTTCTGCTTTGTTTTATTCACACGTTTAACACACAGATCTTACATATTTAGACTGAGTTCTTCTCTCAAACAGAAAACACTCAGCCCTGGAATTGCTAATCTCTACTGAAAAAAGGGTAAAAAAAAAAAAAAAAGTAACTGTTAACTTGAAAACTAATGTGCCATGACATTACAAGGTGGAACAAGTCATTTTCAGGTATATTGTGTAACTTTTCTGGTGGAGTTCCCGTCAAATGCTGTTATTACTTTGTCTGGAATGTTTCACAGTATGGTGTTAAACCTTTCTATCTTCATGGAGACCAAATTAGGCCAGGTTACAGCTCAGATCTGTGTAAAGGCAACCCCACTCAGCCAGAATGCATGTTTTTCTAGGTATTTTTGAGCTTTAAACCCACCATTAACTGAATAATACTCAGGCATATCCACATGAAGATGTTGCTACTCATTTTTGTGGGGCGATTTTCCAAAGTTCCCTGGATACCGAGCGGAAACAGTCAGAGGGTTGCTCGCTTGTTGCAAATGATTTTAGTTTGGGGGCTGTGAGTTGTCAAATGCTCCTTGTTAACTGATGAGAACAAACGCGAGCACATGCCCAATTAGACGGGATCAGCAGGGGTCCAGCGCCGGCTTGTTCTGGCGAGAGGAATTCATTTAAACATGTGCTCAAGCTTGACAACAGCCCCGCATTTCCATCATCAGTGTTGGTGTCATTTCGGTTCATTTGTTGTAATGTACTTGTCAAAATAAGAGCAGTTTATTAGCATGAAAAATGAAAGACTGTGATAGTAATTAAAGGTCCTATATTAAACAAAATTAACTCGTGTGAGCGTTAAGCCCTGTTTGAATGGTGTTAGCTCAGCAAAAATGCACCCAGAGTTGTGCTTTGTTTCATTCACACGTTGTTTCATTCACTTTTCACCGCCTCGATGAGCTTCATTTGACTGAAGTCCCTTAGCCCACTTCCTTATACAGTCTATATCAGAGGTCGGCCCCCGTGGCTCTTTCCTCCTTCTGTTGTGGCTCCTGTGACTTTGGAAAATAAATATTTAATTACATTGAATTTTTATTTTAGTTTGTTTTTAAATGTCATTCTAAATGTGTAGATAATGGTCTAGTAACATTCAAATAAAAGTCTTTAGAGCCGACGGATGGAAAACGCGGAATCGTCAGCGTGAAACGGAACAAAACTTGACCTGAAATCTTTAAAATATTTGGAAAAAAAAAAAAAAAAAAAACACCACTTAAAACTGATAATCGATGTGTAGCAGACGTGTTTTTCTGGTTTTGGTGTACGTAGGGTATAGATGGGTACACGCGCCTCCTCCCGTAGGCCGCGGACACCTCATCTCCTCCCGTACGGTATGATCACACGTGGATCGTGTCTTGTCGCTTACGCTGCGTGGACCGCGCTTCCTCCTGTGCTAAACCAGAACTAACACCAGGACTAAGCCAGGACTAAGCCAGGTCTAAAGCAGGTCTAAAGCAGGTGTAAACCAGATCTAAAACCAGGACTAAAAGGAGAAACGAAACTTAAAACTGCATGGCTAATCTGCGTACACGGTGCTGAAAACAGTTCGGTGCTGATGCTTCAGCTTCTGTCAGACTAAAGGACACGACTCAGTGGATTATTTGTGTTGTATTTTCATGGATTTCATGAATGCAACACACTATAGTCTTTTATACAGAGCAGACAAAATCATCTGCAGTGTGATCCTCATTTTAGGGTTTTGTGGCTCCGGGTGTTTCTTTTCTGTGAGAGACGCTCCGAACGCTCTTTAAGTATTTAAGGTGCCGGCCCCTGGTCTATGGTTGCCTTTACAGATTAGTTTATGGCCAGAATTGAGCATTATTGCCTGTCAAGCGTGTAAAAAGTCAACCATTTGCGCCATAAGCTACAGCGCCTCTAAACTGAAACATTGATGATTCTGTAAAAACATTTCCCCTTTGATTGACCACCGCAAAATGTCGATGCTCACAATTCAGCCGTCTCCTCTTATATTTACTCCTACACTTGAGTTCCATCAATAACATAGACTTCCCTCTCAATCTGAACTGCTCTGTCAATATTAGTCGTCTGTAGCGCTCGGAGAGAGTGGACCCGGGGTCAAATGGAAAATGGCTCCTCACACGTTCGTACGTAAACTCTGTGTGTGCTTATGGCCATTATAGTGATTGCTTTTTTATGGAAGCTGTGTGCCCCAGAGCCGGGTTTTATCACCACACTTAAAAATGTGACAGTGGAGGTGGTGCGGGGGTCAAAGGTCAGACCGGTCTCTAAGTCAGGGGAGAAGATGGAGGCGGCTGCGTGGTCCATGTGGCGACATTACACAGGGCGATGCTGCTTTATATTAGATTGTATTTTCAAACGGCTGCAGCTGTTAACCTGGAGTGTGTAGTAAAGAAGGCTGAAGTGGAGGTTAAAGCATAGATTTCTCTTATAATTGATTTTTTTTTTTTTCTTTTCCAATAGTGGGTGATGCCACCAGACCAAGTTATAGGTCAGATCTGTGGAGAAGTGACCCTGCTGACTGTATAAATGCCTGTTCTTTTTCAATACATGTTGTTAGGCATGAAAAAAAGCAAAGTTTAAGGTTATACTGCAGAACATTTCAATGCAACCCATGGACTTCAAGAAAAAAAGAGAAAATGGGGCTGTTGTAATTGCATTAACAGTTAAAAGTATATATATATATATTTTTTTTTTATAAATTATGAAAATGTTACTTGTATCATAAAGCTAACACCCATTAAAGAAGACCTATTGGATCTGTGTCTGCTGTCAGCGTTGGGTGTATTTTCCTTTTAACATGTTACAAAGTAATAGACTTTTTTTGGGTAAAAATAATGTAACTTGCTGCTACTGAAAATTTGGTAATGAAACACAGTTCCTTTTTCAATTCGCTGCAACGTTACTTTTCAGTGTTCTGGACCGATCCCGGCCCTGGTGCTCGAGAGTCGTGCTAGAACCCGGAGGCCCCGTCCCTGAGAGGGCGCAGAGGGCACTCATCCCACGGTGGAGGAGGAGCTGCCACCTTCACCTTGAGCCTTTCCTGGCCGACCCAGAGCCAGTCGTGGTGCACAGTCTCAGAGGAAGTGCCTTCAGTGGGGCCAGCAACAGGAGAGAGGTCCCTCAAGGGGCCCCTCCTGCACCGAGCAGCCGTCCTTTGCCCGCTGAGTTGAATCACTCCAAATACAACTTCAGGTGGGTAGATGGTGAGGGGAAACAACTATAATATGGTTAAAGGCTCTGAAAAGTTGACTTTACAGATTAGGTCTGCTTTAATACCATCTCTAAGGAGACAAGCAGGTGGCTCCACCATAAAAAGTTCTGCAGTGCACCGTAAGCTCAGTTTGAGCCTCTGTTGGTTTATTATCTCATAGATGCACATTCCTAAAGCACGTTATACAAACAAATGCTACTCAGCCAACAGTGTCTCCAAGGACCTGCTCCTGTGTCACTCAGGCAGATACAAACTTAGGAGCTTCACAACAATCACTTTCTATAGAAGTTTCACTAATGAGAAAATATCAATTGCAAAAACAAATTTAAAGGTCCTATATTACACAAAATTGTGAGGTTCAAGCCATGATATTATGTTATGTCTCCAAGGCTCAAAATGCTCTGTTCCACCTTGTGATGTCATGTAGTGGTAGTTTTCAAGTTAATATAGTTTAGTTTATTATTTATTTGTCAGGGACCAGGTACAAACACATTCATCTTAGAAAAGAGGAGATGTTTTGCACCAGATTTAGCAAAAAAGCTATTTTCCATCTGCAGTCCCTGGGCAGGTGCGCACTAAAAATCATATCAGCTCCTTTTACCTGCAGTTCAGTAGAGCTGGGCAATTCTAGGGCAGAAATCACTGAAACAATTCCAGTGAAGATGTATGGAATTTAAAAACACAATGGAGCACTTCCTGTATTACCACATGACATCACCAGGAGTGTTTTCTATTTGAGAGAAGAACTCGGCCTAAATATGCACGATTTGTGTGTTCGACATGTGTGAAAGAAACAAAAACACCATAACATAGATCAGGATATAATGCAATATGAGCCCTTTGATACATGCATGATAGTAGATACACTTAAATGTCACCCCGTTACCATGGAGACGAGCATGAGAAGAAAGTTACACAGCACCTCTTTATTACAAATATGTCTTGGAAAAAAAACAAAAAAAACAAACATCTGAATTCTTTTTAATCTTGTTGACTTTGATTCTGACAGTTCGCAAATATTTGTATGATTCAGCCTGAACAACCTTCAGTTTCATCACTGTCTGCGTGTCTCTCAGCTCCACGTCCTCGCACAGGAACATGAGGCTGGTGCATGATGAAAACTACCTGTCACATTAATTAGAATGTGCCGCAGATTCACAGGATCGTCTTTGGCGTTGGTGCGGGGGTTTGGGTGTCAATTAGTGCTTAGTGCTGTAGGCTCCTCATTTAGCTCCCGTCTCCTCCGGGCCTCCTCTTCCTCGTCCTTTTCCTCTCCCCGTTTCTGTAACCGTATGACTGCCAGCTGTACTTTTCTGATAAAAGAGTAATAAAACCGCTAATTTACGGACTGCTCTCTGGATTTTATGACGAAACCACTTGGAAACTCCAGAAATATTCACTTACAATAATGGTGAAGGATGGAGGAATGGATGAGGCGGCAGTTCTTCTCCACAAAGCCACATTTCAAAGGTGCGCTCTCATTCAGGTGAAGATTTCAGGAAATATAATGTGGTGCAGAGCTGGAGGGGTCATATAAGAAGATGGATAGATATACAGAGAGATATGCAGAGGTGAGAAGTGCTGTCAAAAAATGGAAAAAAATATTTTTGGCTTATGAATCATCACGAAAAAATATTAAAGTATAAAAGTTTGATGGCACTGCCGACATTCCTGACCTTTACTCAAAGCAAAGGAAAAAAGATATTACCAGTCAAAAGTTGAGTTCTTTATGTACGTTTCTTCTTTTTTTCTATGATTATTTGCATCGTAGATTCTCACTGAAGGCATCAGAACTATGGATGAACACATACGGATCGTAGCAACAAAAATCAACTCAAAATAACTCCAAACAGATTTGACATTGTGAAGGAGCCCCCCCCTTTGCTTTGACCACTGCTTTTGACAATAACTGGCTTCCCTTGACACATGGCACACCGACTGAAAACTATTACAGGTTATTTTATTGTAAACCTCACAGAGAGAAGGCCGAGGATTTGCAGCGGAGGCATCAAAACAAACGGGAGGGGGGAAAATGACATTGAATAAGAGGGCGGGCCCAAACTTTTGGCTGGTGGTGTTTTCTGCTGCATGAGCACGACAGCAACCGGTAAATCAAAATGTTCAAATAACATTATAAGAACAGCATTTTTATGAGTGCCTCATCATTCCAGCCTACAAAAGTGTCACACTAGAGGCATCATTTTATTTGACCCTCAGCGTTCTGAGTGAGCGGCAGTGAGGCAGAATGTATTACTTTGTTTTAGCACTAATTATCTTTATACGGCATCATAGAAAGTGAAAGTAGTTTCTGTGACGGTGCATCTGTGATCTTAGCTAGTTTATTAGCTAAAGATAGGTGGAAATAAAAGACTCTCCCCACAGCAATTAATCTACTCAACACACCCTTTCCCTCCTGAAATAACAGGAGGGAAAGTTTCAGTCAAGTGTCTGAGTAAAGTGAAGTCTGTATCAGTATTAGCAGATCTACAGTCTGCAGTTTCTCTGTTGGTCAGCTGCCCTGAACTGGTTTCCCACTACAGTTTACTTGATGCTCTTCTTTTCTATGTCAGGCACAAAGTCACAGGGTGCACCGTCAGAACAGGGTCATGGCTGCTGGAAGTCAGTGGATCTATTGAGATGAAGACGTGTCCTACTTACTGTTGGCTCCCCGTCCAACAGCGCATCAATTTCAAGATCCTCTTGATCACCTACAAAGCTCTCCACAACCAGGCCCCTCCATACCTCACAGACCTGGTCCAGCCCCACCGTCCCTCCCGCCGCCTCCGATCAGCCGACTCCAACCTCCTCACTCCCACAGTCAAATCAAAACACCGGACCTTGGGGGACCGAGCCTTTGCCATTGCTGCCCCCGCCCTCTGGAACTCTCTTCCCCTTCACATCAGAAACTCAGACTCACTCAACACCTTCAAAAAACTGCTCAAAACTCACCTTTTCCTCAGAGCCCACAGTCCCCACACATGACCGCTCCTCATTACTGTGTTGTCTGTTCTGCCCTTGCTTTATTGTTACCTCATTGTGAAGCGTCTTTGTGTTACCGTGAAAAGCACTATATAAAACCGATGTATTATTATTATTATTATTATTATTAAACGCTTCAAGCTCAATAACAGGACCTGAGTGTGAGCATCATGTGTTTGGTGAGTTGTACATCGTTTGCTGTGAGAATATGGGACTAATGCAGGTAAATGTGTTTCACTAGTTGTCAGGGGCTCACGCTGGAGGAATCGGTGGAGAGTGGTGTGCCGGGACAATAATGTATTTGGTATTTCTCCTAAACGTTCAGTGTATTGGGCACGTTTACGTAGTCTGAAGCAGTGTTTGAATTTTCAGGCTCCTGCTGGCAGAGGGCGTGTCCCCCGTTTGTGTGTGTGCTCCTCACCTGTAGTTCATGTTTTGTGAACGCGAACGTCGCTGGACTAAGTGTTTTTCAGTCGCATCTCGAGATCTTAAGATGGACGGGTTTGGGACATTGAGGTAAAGGCTGAGCATTGTCTAGTGAAAGTCTAATTGAGACACACAGAACCTTTAAGAACAGGTTAAAGTCGCGGTTACTTGAGAATCAAACCTGTGACCAGAGTTAATGCTTCGTGCTGCCGCCGACCTGTTTATGTAACATTTTTATTATATTTACTGTTTCTATTGTGCAGTTTATCTCTGTGCTTTTACATTCTGTGTGCGCTTTTATATAACCTACTGATTCTTATTCTACCATCTTTTACTAATCGTATTGTCTACTGTATATTTTTGGCATTTTACACATTGCCCAGGGACGACATTTGGAAACTAACTGTATAACTAATACTGGCACATTTACAGAGATGTTTATTAATGTGCATTGTCCCTGTTCCCTGTAATAAATAATTGACCTACATGTACAGATATGATGAATAAACTCTTGTGTAACCTAACCTGTACTGACTAACTAACCTAAACCCATGTATCATCACTGTATCAGTTAAAATCTAAAGTATTTGTCATTCAGCCTAACTTGCAGAGTGGGGTGAGTGTTGCGGGTTTTTTTCCCCCTGTTTTTCTTTTTCAGGCCACCTGCTTAACTATATTCCACATCTGCTAACATAAATATTTAGCTCATTGGTGGACTTTTATATTTGTTGTAGCAGCTCTTTCACATTTTAGACAGTTTGGAGTGTTTTTACAGAAGAAACTGGCAAATTAGTTTTTTTCATTGACATTCATATAATTTTGTTAATTTTCCACCCAAAAATGTTGTGATGTGATGTGCATAACCTCTATGAGATGACAATAAACTTTATAATTAAAAATAAGACTGGGCCTTATTGGGATTATTACTACTACAATCCTACAATAATCAATCAAACAATCGTCCACCGTCACTACAGTTTTCCAGAGTTTACATAGGCCTACTGAACCTCTAGACCCTGGGTGTCAAACATGCGGCCCAGGGGCTGGATCCGGCCCTCCAAGACCTTTAGTCTGGCCCTCGGCTGATTTTCTATAGAAATACTTAAAATGTTCATATTTTTCTGGTAATTTTTTGTCTTTTAGCATAGCAGCGTCTCCAGCGCTTCTGTGCGGCGCCTCCCACCAGAGCAGCACAAATGAAGACTTTCCAAACGCTCTTAAAGGATGATCGTTTTGACTGTGACCGTGACGCCCTCATCAACAAAATGTCAAAAATGAGAAAAGTGGAGCTGAGTGCAGGATTTTCCAACAAAAATGGACAAATTCCTATTTGTTCACGGAGGCGAATGGGAAACCTGTGCTCAGGGTGTTTGAACAAGTGAAAATAATATAATCCTAAACTCCACTATGAGACACGGCGAAAAATACAATAACTTGAACGGAAAATTAAGAAGGAAGAAGATAAACAAATTATTGCTGCGACTGAAGAAACAGACGTCTGTTTTCACCTGGAGCCAAGAGGTTAGTGACGCTGCTGTGAAAGCAGAATAGCAGAATATTTAAATATTTTGTCAAATTAAAATCAAATAAAAAAGATTTTTGTAACAGATTTGCATTTCTCTGCACAAATATTTGGACTTATTGCTATTTTTGGGGTGTATCTGCCATGAGTTTTCTGATCCGGCCCCTTTGGGATCAAAGCAGGTTGTATACGGCCCCTGGACCAAAATGAGTTTGACTCCCCTGATCTAGATACTAGATACTCTAGATCAGGGGTGCCCAAACTTTTTTCATCTAGGGCCATATATTAAAACACAGAGCAGCGTGAGGGCCGATCGAGGGTCATAGACTGGAGGTCAAAACAGTGAGTAATTAAAAACTGCACATTTATAACAGGTTTAAATGACCCTCCAGACCGTTGTTCATGCTTAGACCCTGAAAAGGACAAACTACATTTGCTTGATCAAGGTAGATTTCAAAAACATGCAGTAAAAAGTACTACTTGTGGTAGTATGGACCAATTCACCTGGAAGCCTGAGGGCCAAAAACAACTGGTCTGAGGGCCACATTTGGCCCCCGGGCCATAGTTTGGACATGCCTGCTCTAGATAGTCACTGTACAAGAACGAGCCTAAAAGTCATTTGCATTTGACCCATTCTTTAATGCTGCTCTCCGGAGTAGTGGGTGAGCACTTACAGACAAAATGAGGAGTCACAAGCACTTCGCTGTAAGATGAAGCCCGTTCAGACATGCACACAAACAGGAATCTAACCCGGCAGGTTTAGATTTCTCTAATGGGTTAACTTTCTTCTTGATCTGTAACCAAACTTCTTGATCCCAGTCTGAAAGTTTGCAGTAAAAGTGGTGTGACAGTAATGGACCCTGACCTCACTGCTCCGCTGAGGTGCTCTGTGTTTTCAGGTTCAAAGAGGTAATGAATATAAATGAAAGTCGGACAGAAATGAAGCAGCTGCAGATTAAAGGCACTTGTCTGTAGTGTGATTCTGCACATGACACATATCACTTTTCTTCTCTCTCCATGTGAGAAACAAGATACTCATTCAACCAGGTGTCGATACTAAAAAAGTGAGTTCACAGGACAGAAATGAACCTTTCTGAAAAGCTTTAGATGATCTTGAGCTGAATCAGAACATAAGAGCACATAGACTAATAAGGAAACCACCAGGATGACTGAGGGATTAGACAGACATAAGATATAAAGGAAAGCACTATTATTTAATACTGAAAATCGTTATACTATGATGTAAAATCATTATATTATAAAGAAAGTATTATTTTAATCATTGTCATGGTGTGGGAATGGGTATTGAGTATCAGGTCTTTTCCTTAGTATTGAAATCGGGAGACAGCTCTATGTGAACAATATGCTTTTGAGAGAGAAAGTACAATATTTCATGTAATAAGATAATAATAATAATGCATTTTATTTAAAGGCGCCTTTCTGGGCACACAAGGACACCGTACAAACAACAATTAAGACACACAATTAAAAACAAAACATCAGGACATTAATTGGGGTTCGGCTAATTTAAATAAATGTGTTTTGAGTCTGGATTTGAATCTTGGGAGTGAATCAAGATTACGGAGGTCGGGCGGGAGTGAGTTCCAGAGCTGAGGAGCAAAAATATTAGTTTTGCCCCTGTAATGGTATACGGTAAAAGCAGCTGATGATGAACAGCTCAAAATAAGTCTGCTGTGTGCTGTCTGCATCTCATTAGAAAGCCTTTTATTGTCAGTGAAGCAGGAAATTACCTGTCAGGACAGTGGGCTCCAGAGACCTGCGATTGGGAACCCAGTCCATGACTGCTTCAGCTGGAGAAATGTACTATTGTGCATGTTGTGGGTTGATGGGGGAAGCTGGTCACCAGGCGCTCACCAGATTAATGTGTATTTGGAACCAGTGATCAGAGGATTCAAACACATATTTCATGTTGATTGGTTGAAGCGTCACAACAGCAGAACAAGCTGAAAACATTCTAACCAGTGAAATCCAGTTGAGAGAAAAGCACAGGGGTCTTAACTCTTCCATACATTGCAAAAAAAGGCCTATCAAAAATAAGAAAAAAAAATAATAATTTGGAGGTAAAAATGCCCTATTTAAGTGAAATTATCTGCCAGTGCAGTAAGAAATTTTCACTTACCAAGTTTTTACCAAGTGTTTTCTTAAAACAAGACGAAATACAAATCAAATAAGCAGAAAACACGAGTTTCAAGTATTTATGGTAAGATTTTTCACCTTATTGGTTTGAGAAGGAAGTTAAAGAGGCTTAACCTGGACTGAGTTAATATAAAAAGTGCTTAGAATAAGTTGTAATATCGAGATAAGATAAATCAGGATGGAATATCTTGAAACAAGTAAAAAAAAACTCATCTTATTAAATAAAAAAACTTAAAATTGGTCTTTTAAGATGAATCTGCTTAATTCAAGTCAGTTTAACTGTGCTAGAAAATCCTTTTTTGCAGTGTAAATGTACAAAGCTCTTCCCGCTGCATGTTCTTCAAAAACAAAACAGTGCATATTTCTACTCAAATAGGCCCAAGTCTGTGGACACTGACATGTTTGTGTTGGTTGGTTCACACCGGCTTCTGCACAAACCACAGTTCTGCCCCGTGACTGGTCCGTTTCTGCACCACCGTCATGTCGGCACTTCTGAACATGACAGATTCATGAATACAACAGTTTGTGAACTCACAGAAATCGGGAGAATTCGTCTTGCGGCGAAAGCTACGAAACTGAAGTGCTTTCGTGGGATATTACTAAGTTGAGAAAGAAAAGGGAGCCAGACAAGGAGGAAGAGTGAGAAAGACTAAGAAAGGGAGAGAGCGAGATAGAAATAACTGTAGGTCAAGTGTTGCAGAAGAGGACAAAGAAAACAGGGATGAGGTTAGAGATAGTGGTTCAAAGACAAAGACAAAAGTGACAGTTGCACTATTACAACATGTTATCGACTGCCATGACTTATATTTACTGCACTGTTATTTACTGCCATTACTTTTGATGACCATGTGTGGAAACAAAACATTTTATATAAAGGTCTGCTACATTATGAGAGGTATTAGGATATGACTGCCTCACACTTCTGAATAATACAGTCTGCTATGGCACCTTCTCACACACATCAGTCATTTGAGCAGGTGAGGGCAGCTGGGAGGTTCTGTTCAATATTTTATCATGATGTAAGTAAGAAAGTTTTGGTGCCTAACACTCAAAAACTGTCACAAACTCTGACAAAAAGCAAATGTTTTACATGGAACAAATGAAGACACCTTTAAACTTCAATGTATTTTGTCATGTCATAGTTTTAGCTTATGGCAGGAGGTCAAACTGTCCCACTGTCCTTGAACCATGCAGATCAACCCTGCCACTGGTACATGCCCACTGCTCTGTACTTACTGAATTCTTCGGTTTTATTTTCTTTTTTTTAAAACAATAAAAAGTAGCATTAGCAGTTTATGTCCCATAGAAATGCACAGGCTCCTCTATCCACCTCTGGCCCTACGTGCGCTTTAGGAACCTGCACTACAACTGTAAAAACATGAGACATTATTATTCATAAAGCATAAATGGCTTTCAAAGGTAATCTATTAAAAGCTAAAGGCTAAATGAAAGCTATTGCCAATGAGACGCAGTGCTTAGTGTTTGTTTGAATCGCGCTTTGTGGTTTTGATCTGTCTGGCGCCCGCTGTCACTGGGGCTGCCTCTGTAAACAGGCTGCTGGGCATTTGAAGAATTCAATTTTCACGGAACAAAAATTCGATTATTGTTTATCGCATGCTCAAAATAAGCTACTGCCGAACACAAGGGCACTTTTTATGGCCAGACAATTAGACTTTAGCAACAGCAAAGAAACAAGTTTTGCATTGTTTGTTTATGAAATGTACGAATGTGGAAAACTGTGTGATAGTCATAACAAATACACATTCATCTTATTGAATACATTATTTATTTAAAAGGTGCAACATGCAACTTTTCTGATGGCCTTCTCGTCGTCATGGTGATATTACTGCTTTGCCTGTAATGGCCTGACTGCCTATGTGGAACGTGGGAGCGACCGGACGAGCTCTGTCTAATAATACCGTCTATGCGCCTTATTCTGAGTGGGTTATTCTACTGTACGGCATAAAATCTAGTTTTGACTTTCGATTTCCATAGAGCACAATGTATTTTGGGGGAATTCAGTCTACCCGTGTTCAGCTGACAGGACATCTTCTTTCACAAAGGTCAGATTTTTGCAGAGATTCGTCTCCATTTTCACAACAAGAACTTTTTATCCTCAAAGTGCCTAAATGTGAGATTTGTAAGATTTAGTCTAGCCCCGGTCTATCGGTTCTCTCTGATCACACAGCACGTTTTTGACACACACGAGAGGGTGGAAATAGCCCTGTGTTGAGCAAATGATGCAGAAGAAAAAAATATTAGAGCACAGGTGATCTTTGTTTATTTATTTCTATAGAGCTTTTCACAGACATATGTCACAAAGACGCTTTACAGAGGATTATTTACAGTTCATTCTTCATTCACTCCAGACCCGGTGGTGGTAAACTACTGTTGTAGCCACAGCTGCCCTGGGACAGACTGACGGAGGCGCCATCTCTGGTTCCTCTACCAGATCTTATCCAGATCCATGGTTCTTACTGACAGAGGATTGGCCTACACCTTTTTATTAAAAAGACCCAAGCGGATCATTGGCGATTAAAGATCACTGAATCTGGACTGAATTGAATTTTGATTAATTGCTGAGCCCTAATCTCCATGGAAACCAAGTATTTATTTATGCAGTATAGTATATATACAACATAGATAGGGTTAAAACTACACTGTGGAACATTAAAGGTGAAACAATAAGATCTCCATTCGACAAGCACATAATGAACCCTCCAGCCAAAAAGTTCCATCTCTCATCGTCCCAACTTGCTCAATCCCCTCCATGACTTTTGGAGTTTGAAGCAGCCATCATTAAAGATTTATCTCATCTTCACAGGGAGGGAGAGAAAGAACCCTGCAGACGGGAACAATACCGACAGAGCCGGTGGAAAATAGGACAAGACAGAAATGGAGTCTACACATCGTGCGGAGGACATGAAACGACCAATACACAACTCTCTCCCTTTCACCGACCTGTCTTATCTCCGTCTCCTCTATCCTACACACAAGCTTTCAAAAGCGCAGCTGGGGGTGGCTTTGCTCTCCGCCATCTGCTCCAAAATATCCACCTATTTACCTTCCACAAGGATTATTTTGGTATTTTGTTCCATTCATCTGGAATCACCTTCCGGCCTTCTCTATTTGCAGACTATTTGAACCCATTTTGCACAGAGGTGGTGCGATTGTTTGTGTTTTTGAACAGTTTGGGTGCTTATGAGGCCACTTTTATCAACTTTTAGAAGATGAAAACTAGTTATGACCTAATTTCTGGCCATGAAGGTTGTGGGTTTGATTTGCCATGTTGTTCTGGAGTGACAGTGGTTTAGGTGCAGAGTAGAAAGTTGGCGTTTTTTATCTCAGTTCTGACCACACAGAATTCACTTTCACAACACATTTTAATTCCCCACAATACACAATATCTGAAGTCGCTGTGGTGGTGTGTCATTCACTGGTAAAGAGAAGAATGAATTATAGTTCACGGAGCACCGAGGTATAAACGATTTCAGGACTTATTCTTATTCATTACTTAACTCCACTGAAAGGTCAGCCACAGAGACATTTGACAAAAGAATTGGATTTGGCCTGTGCTTCGGTTTAACAGGGAAATTAAACGTGTTTATGTGAAAGTCGATGTGGAAACTCAAGGCTGCAGCTTATTCTGTGTCATAACGTATATAAGTTCAGTATTCCTCACATCACATCTTTTTGTTGAAGACATTTTGTACAGCTAAAGTAGCTGTTTAGTTGGACATAGTTTTCTCTATTTGGAAATTTGAGTTGAAAAAGTAAAAACAGAGTTAGTGTAAGTTTGTGCATTGATGGACCAACAATCCAGACAAGATTCAGGAGTTTTTGGTTTTTGTCCCGGCTGTGAAACACTGGACCAGCTCAATACTCCATCAGGTGCTCGAGGGTTCAGGGGTGTTTTGCTTTGTAAATTAATTAATGAATTAATCGTTGCATTTATATATTGCCTTGCAAAATACCCAACGCGCTTTACAGTTCCTTTTTCAGTCACTCCACACTCAGTGGTGTAAAGTACTATTGTAGCCACAGCTGCCCTGGGGCAGACTGACAGAAGTGAGGCTCCAATCTGCACAATCAGCCCCTCAGACCACCACCAACACTCACACGCTCCACTTTCATACTAGGCAATGTGGATGAAGTGTCTTGCCTAAGGACACAATGACAGTGTTTTGTGACTGGCGCCCCCCTGTGGCACCTGGAATTCCCAGTGTCTCCATCCAAGTCCTGTCGAGGCCCTGCTGAGCTTCTGAGATCTGACGGGATCAGACTGTGACAAACCGGTCTGGCCACAAGTGAAGGTGATCTGGGGAAGGCATTCGACCGTGTCTCTGGTGGTGTCCCCTGTGGTGGGTGCTCTGGGGTCCGGGGCCCTTTGCTCAGGGCTCCAGTCCCTGTATGACCAGAGCAGCTGTGTTTGCATTGGTGGCACAGTCAGGGGCCGGAGGGGCTCCGGTTTGGGGACCACAGGATCTCATCTCTGCTGTTTGCATGACATTGTCCTGATGGCTTCATTGAACCAGGACCAGGACCAAACATGCACTGGGGCGGTTTGCAGCCGAGTGTGAAACGGGTGGAATGAAAATCTGAGGCCATTTTCTCGAGCGGAAAAAGGCGGCCTGTCCCCTCCGAGCGCTGCTCTCGGATAAGAAGAAAACTGATGGATGAATAAACCAAAACCAAGAAGCACCTGTGCCAGTGGTTTAGCTTTGAGCAATTTGTCAATGAACTCAGAATGCAAAAAATAAATACAATACAAAATTTAATATAAATGAATACATCAATATTGCCATGTCAATGCAAAATTTTATACAAGAAATACTTTGCTATGAGATGTGGAAATAAACTTGCTTTAATTAATTCACTACGATTGCTTTGGCTGACTTTGTTTGAAATTGTTCTGTTTCTTCAGTGCCTTTCCAAATAACACTTAGAGGCAAAACATTCAAAGCTACAAAGCAGAGAGCAAAGTTGATAAAATGTTCCACAGAGGGGGGATTATGGGATCACGGTGCAGAGCTATCGGCCTTCTCTCTGCTCGCTTATCTAACCACATTAACGGCTTCACAACCTTTTACCGATGTATACAAAACCACACACACCTGCTATCTTTATGTTTTCACCCATGACACCACATAGTATAATCCTTTAGACATATAGTGAAATGGTTTGAGCCTAGTTTGATATAAATTTAGTTTGGTCCTGTTAGAAACCTCCATTTGAAAAGACAGATTACACCATTCACCCTTAAACAATGCAAACATTACAGTATCTAAAGAATGAACCATATGACTTGGGAAATGTAATTCTCAAAGGCACAAATAGCACCAAACTTTCTCACATGTTTGATATTGTCAACAGAAGTTTTTGTTACTTAAGAACTTCACTCACAGTAGGAAGAGCAACTGTGAAACGCACTCTCTAAAACTTCTCTTGTGGGTTTGTTTTTGCAGAGTGCAGTGACTTCCTCCAGGACCCAAACCAGACGATAAGTTTGGACCAGCTGAGCCGCCGTCCCTGGTTGCGCCGGTTTAATAACAGTGCATGGGCTTCAACGCCATGTACACGTTCCTTGTAAGTAAGTTTTAAATATCCATTACCGCAAATGTATTGTTCAGACTTGATGAAATACACTGCAGTGTTTTTTATGAAAGAGAGACAAACGTACATGCACTGGACATTAAGTATTTGATTTATTTCACATAAAATAATGATCCACTGGTGTCATAGGTTATAACTACGAGGCAAACATACATCTTTTTTATGGTGATGGTGAACTTAGGTCACTAACTTGCTTAGATTAGATAAGTAAGTAAGTAAGTATGCCCTTTATTATCCCACAATGGGGAAATTCATGTGTCGCAGCAGCAACAGCAACATACACTCCACAAACAACATGAGCAATTGACATACATACAAGACATACAGACATACAAGACCAGAGTTAAAGGAAGGGGATATATAAAAAAAAAATGCAAAAGAAAACATTCCAAAAGGGTGACCTGTCCCAATAAATAAATAAGAAAAATAAATCAATAAATATAAATTTATTCCACATTCCACCGCTCCCCAACACCCACCCATCATCATTGCCGCCACCATCACCACCATGGCTACCGCAGAGAGTTGTTATACAGTCTTACTGCGTGGAGATAACCTTCTTATCGCAGTCAATAAGCAACACTAATCAACTTATAGGCGTATGTGCAATAGAATTGACTAAATTCTGAAGCCAGTATATTTATTGCAATCAAGTCAGACACAAGTTTGAGTCAGAACTGTTCTTGTTGAATCAGCAAATGAAAACAGCACATCAGACACTTCACGATGAAGCATCTTGCTGTGCTGTGCCTGATGCAGCCTGAAGGTGGCGCAAAGTTTCAACACCATCGTACACAAATCACAGCTGGACATGATCACGCGGAGAAACAAAACTCTGGCATGTTCAGTGGGGTAAAGTGGTGACATGTTTCTAGTCCTCTTTAAAAAGTCCCTTTTTTCCCCCAAAACTATCTTCTTCTGGGGCTCATGATGCAATCTCCAGTATTTTACATCAAACTGACTTCACTCACTTTTAATCAAACAAATAAAACAGCCATGCAAATATAACTCAGCACCTCGAGGGACTGGGCCCCGGCCGTAAACACGGAGCTGTCCGCACCAAAACTGACTCAAAAACAACATGTAGGCAACATATATTTAAATTTTAGAAAGAAAACACATTTAATCAGTTTCAGGGTATTGTAAACATGTGAGTGCCATTATTAAAAAAAATAAAAATGAAATAATAAAAACAGCAGCAGGGCTTTCTCTGCTATCCCTCACATCTTAACAAAAATAAATAAATAGGTAAAACTAATGATTTTATTACATAAATTAAATCACAATTGTGTATTTTAGACCACGGACAGTAAATATGCGGAGCTGGCCCAGGTCCCGAGGCCTTTATATATATTTATCTATATAGTTCACAGATGAGATGCATCTAGTGAAGGTGCAGGGGATGTGTGTTGTGTGTGTCATGTGTGAATGAAACAAAACACAACTCTAGACATGTTTTTGATAGAAACATTTTAGCACAGATCAGAAAACGGCGTAATATAAGCCCTCTGATTGATATTGTAAGGTCTTTGGGTTTTCCAGAACCTCCACTGGCTCCCCATCCCTCAGCGCATACAGTTCAAAGTCCTCCTCATCACCTTCAAAGCCCTCCATAATCTGGCCCCATCCTACCTCACAGACCTGCTAGACCGCCACACCCCATCCCGCTCCCTCCGCTCCTCCGATGCAAACCTCCTGTCCCTTCCCTGCAGGACCAAGCTCCGAACCTGGGGAGACAGAGCCTTCTCCATCGCTGCCCCCACCCTCTGGAACTCACTACCACAACAACTCAGAGACTGCACCGATCTCCCAACTTTCAAAAACAACCTCAAGACCCACCTGTTTAAAGCTGCTTTTAATTTGTAATTTTAACATGTTCTCTCTGAACGTTTAATTTTATGAACTTAATGTTGTATTTGTAATGTTATGTTGTGTTCCTTGTATTGTTATATTTGTGAAGCGTCTTTGAGTATCGTGAAAAGCGCTATATAAATAAAATTTATTATTATTATTATTATTATTATTATTAATAGTCTAGCTTCTCTCGCAAACCCAAAACATGGCAAAAATAAATCATCCTACAGAGTATAGACTCAAACTCAACAGTAAGATCAACTGTAAGAAATGGGTAAAAAAAAAGACACATTTCTACAAGAAAGTACCCTAACCTTAACATAGGTGCAACTCTTATCAAGAACTTCATGACTCAATTGACTTTTGAAGGAGAAAAACACACACTTGTATTTGATACGTACCATGACATGTCAAAATGGGTTATTCTTCTTCAGCTTCTACGCAGCTGTGTTGACAAAAGCGGGCGACAGCTACAAGAAAGACATTTGTTGGCGTGTTAGTTTCTCTCGGCACACCTGTCCCTCCCACTCGCCGCTCTGAAATCTTTCCTTAAGATGCCTTGAACTAAAGTTGTTCCATGTTTCTGCAGCGCTGTAGCTTTTGTCAGCATCTCTTTGTCAGTCAGACACATTACATTTCTGTGCACAGCGCCAGATGAAAGAAAAAGGGAGATGAAAGTCAGAGAAACAGTGGTATAAGACACACAAAGGAGAAAATCAAGTTGGGAAGACTTTTCAAACTAAGAAAAGTACACTAATAACCCGTCTATGCATGAAACCCCAAACTTGAGTCAGAATGAGTGTAGATGTTGACGTGTCAGCAGCAGGTGAGCTCTGGGTACAGCTAGAGACGTCCCGATCAAGATCTTTTGGCTTCCAATCCGATCTGATTTTTTAAGGAGTGCTCTTTCCAATACTGATCTGATACCTTTTTTTTAAAATTCAGCCCTAAGGAATGGAAGGAACTATACACAAATTGAAAGGATTACATGTTTTGGTCGTGTTAAAGTGGCTCTGCTGGTTCCTCCAGGAGAAACTGCTTGTTTGCCGTGATTGCGTCGCTGTTTGACTATTGCTTTGTTGTAGTGAAAAGCCCCACACAGCGACATGGCGGCGTTTTGATTTAAAGCTGCCGTAAAGCACGTTGATGCCACAAAAACATGTGAAACTGGATCGGTCTGATCAAGTGACTGAATCCAATACTGTCGAATATTCATAAAAGAGCCGGATTGGGAGCCAATACCAATACTGAATATCAGATCGGACCTAGTTACAACCTGAAAATCACATGAGTTTTCATCTGTCCGAATACCAATATAGATATTTGTAAAAGGTGCAATAACAATGCACGTGGTCCAGAATACACACGTCCTCAATACTTCAGTACGAAGATGTGAGTCTGGGTGAACAGACCCTTTTTCACATCAGCTGAAAGTCGGAACCTCTGTTTAATGGTTTTCTGTGGCAAAATGTCTATGGAAATGTCTCGTGTATTCCCCACCAGCTTCATAAATCTGCCCCATCATCAAATCTTCAGCCAGCAAGGTCCAAAAAGGATTTACGTTCTTCCATGAAGAATTTATCCACAACTGTCAAGGAAAGAAAGATGAAAACTTAAAGGCGAACGACGAGAATTCGCAACTACTTATTATGAATGGTAATGAATAAAACATAAGTAACTTGTTAATTCAGACTGACTCTAGAATTAAAATGAATAATTGATTTAGTGATTTAGATATTAGCATAGATAGATTTGTGCAGTTTGAGTGCTGGTGATGGGCAGGCAGATGTGTTCAGCTGGTGGAGAATATGTGACACATTTCCAGGGACATGTTGCCATAGAAAACCATTAACCATTAACCGGAAGTTCTGCGACCCTTCAGGGCAGGACTTCTGGACGTTGTGAAAAAGGTCACTACCCCCGAGTTTAAGTGGGTGTGATTGACAGGTGGATTAGCCAATGTATGTATGATATGTATGATCCATCTGTATAAGGACAAATACGGCTGCTGAGGAAAAAAGAACAGAAAAAATATCAACAGGGGACTGAAAAAACAAAATAGATGGATAGATTTTGGCAGGATAAATGAGCAGAGCAAGAAACTCTGAGGTGAAAGTCCTCTGAGGTTATCTGAGAAATGTGATTTGACAAAAGACTGAAGAGCTCCTTTGTTTCACACGTGTCACTGCATTAAACACACTGTCTGCATCTTATATAAAGCATTTTACTGTCTGATAAGTAGGGAGTGCGCTGTCAGCATGCTAGCTGTCGTAAGCTTTACCATGAAGATAAAACTGAAGGTAAAAAGCTCTTCTAAACTCATCACTGTGAATAATTATGACCCTCTGAATGCATAAAGTTGGTGAGGAACGATTTTGGACCACTGCAAATTAACTACTTCCGTTTCTCATGTTTTTAGATCAGACGCAGCACCTTTAATAACACAATACTAAAATGTACGTTCCTGTGTAGTCTCCTGTTAGAATAAAATGCTTACAATGAAGTTATTAAAAAATGTACATCAAGCTAATGCAGTCTCAATTTGCAGAGGGTCTTTCTTTGTTAAGAGAAAGGCAGGCTCAGAGGATGAAAGAGCCTGTGTTAACGCTATCTCTGCTAAAACCAGATGTGTGACCTTTTTGAACTCTGCTTCGCTTCTCAGACCATATATTTCTGAGCTTATCTGATGAAATGTAAACCTAGTCATGATATACCTCACTATGTTGTCTGTGGTAAGCTTAACAAGATTATGTATACTTTGACCATGCTGTCTTTGTAAACCTAACACTGACATGATGTATTGTTAAAAAGTCAATAAAAGCCGTGCTAGAAGGGGGGGAGCTTTGGGAGTCTGATGTGGACGGGCTCAGAGAAGCGCACATCTGGTCTTCCCCCGTGTGCACGTAAAAGAGAACTGGCTCAGGTGATTCAATCCTGGTAGGAGACTGGCATTTAAATTGTCAAATACTTTCACTGGATGTGATTGTATAAATTTATGACATCTCCCTTTCACATCTGTGTGGACGAGCACACATCACCGTTTCACACTCGTGTATGTGACGGCTAAAATGCCACAGTATTGTCTCTTATTGAGGGGTTACAGGGGGAGAGCCTGCTGCACCCGCTGAGGACATGTCCACGTTCACAATCGAATTTCATATC
Organism: Odontamblyopus lacepedii; assembly: GCA_034769755.1. Lineage (NCBI taxonomy): Eukaryota > Metazoa > Chordata > Actinopteri > Gobiiformes > Gobiidae > Odontamblyopus > Odontamblyopus lacepedii. Next base: position 2,888,137 of record CM068352.1, on the reverse strand, counting down.
CAATTTACTGAGTTACTCTGCGCCTCTTCTCCTCCCCATTCTCCTTGATCTCTCTCCTCTGCCTCCTTCTCACTCATGATCCTACCTTCTTTTCAGCACTGACATTGCTAGAATAAAGAAACGGTGTTCAATAATAGTGTAACGTGAGTATTTTTTTGTGTATTTGTTGCTTTATGCACATTTTCCTCTTAGTAACATAGTGGTAGGTGCAAAATGACTTACTTTTATTATAAAACATTTTGAACTTAGTGTTGGTGCAATTTTAATCAAACTTGAGATTCTATGCAGCTTGTACTTATTTTTTTCCATTATTTCTCCAATTGTTTGAATGTTTGAATGAGGTTTTGAAGAAATTGTGAGTTAGACAATTTTAGCTGGGGAATTGTTTTGTTTTTTTTGTCTTCATGGTCATTGGTCACATTTTTATATAGCACTTTTCCAACTTCAAGGCACTCAGAGGAACCATAAAGGAAACATCACCCATCCATACTACGCAGACACTGGGGATGAGGTGAGTTAAGAGTCTTGCCCAAGGACACGATGACCATATTCATCTGCAGGAGCTGGAATCACACCTCCAACCTGTGTGTCAGTGGATCTCACTGCTCTAATAATGATGTTTATGTCGAGGGCTGGATTGGAACCAATAACCTTTCTATCCTGCATTTATTCAATCATGTTTTTTATAACTAAGTTCTTTAGATCTGCCTTAACCCTCGAAGACCTACGGTGTCATATACGATTCCGAGGAATATGTTTTATAACCGTGCAGAACTTTCTAACTGTAAAAGACAGAAACTTCCTTTTCCCCTCTGAAAGTGCAGACATAGAGGTTTCCGTACATTTCTGCGGCTTTATCCTACGTCACACTCACGCTGTGTGATGACGGGAGCAAAACGAGTGTCCAATAGGAACTTTGTTTTCCCCAAACTCATGCGCTCCGTCCATTTTGATCGAGCCAAACTTTGCCAAAGAGTGAAGTGAGTCAAGATGGTCGACTCCTCTGACTGTGTGTGTTTATAACGAGGGAAAAAGTCGCTCTAAGTGGAGTTAATTCTCACACACATGGAAAATGACACATCTTGGTGTGAGTAATTGCACATCCCTTTCTATTTTTATTTGAAGGTTTATTTCACTCAAAATGAACAAATCCAAATGTAATTTCCACCCTGGAAATGCAGAAGTGCTGTGGCTCTGGCCCTGGACCTGACAGGAGCTGTTTCCAGGACTGGACCAGGAAAGTAATGAAGCGATTACACTTTTTTTTTGTTTTTAGGGCAATAAGGATTTTTTAAAATCTACTTACAGACTTTATATTTTGCATTTTTGTAGCTAAGGCCCTGAATTAAGCATTTTTTATGTCCAAAAAGTTGTTTCTACATGTGTGCTGTGTGTTTTGTATAAAAGAGTGTGAATTTTATTTTCTGTTTTTTTTTTTTTTCCCCATCTCTATTTCTGGTCCTGTAGCTTTTATCACAGCCTCATGACACAACTACAGCAGCAGATTGTGAAATAACAGGTTGGACTGAACAAAAGGAGGTAGAACACTTCATTAGGGGTAAAAGGGGCAGTTTTAAAAGCAAAATTAAGAAAAAAATCCAGGCGAGGAGAAATGTACTAAAATTGCCCTCAGGTCTTCAGGGGTTAAGAAATAACATCTCCCTGAAGACAAGCAAGTGGGAGTTTACCAGAAAAGTTACACAGCACAACTTTAATACTTCAAAAATCATGAACTTTTCCACACTTTAGACCCGTTACATCACTTCTCTTCACTATAACCCTGTATCCATGGGCGACACTGACTTGAACCGTGAGCTCCTCCTCTAATTGAACCCTCGCTTAAGCCCGGGGATAAGACTCCTGTGGCTTCTCCTCTCCCAGGCCATGTGAGCTGTGCAGAGGATGAAGACCACAGCTCAAAGTCACCTTGGGGACCAGGCCACGAAACATCTTGTCACAATCCTGCAAGCTGGGAAAACGAACGATCACTCTTGGGAAAAGAAAAAAAGTCCGATTTTTCTCATTTGGACCAGAGAGTCTCTTCCTACAGAGAAGAATCTACATCAAAGTGATCGCAGTGGCTTTAGTGGAAATCCCACAGTTTGAATATTATTGGCTGACTCAGCAATAGCAGCGCTAATTGGGGGAGAAACTGCAGAAGCTTGGAAGGCTCCAGTTTGTATTTTAGATTGAATGTAAATGGTAAAATACCAAGATTCCTGAATTGGCAATGTTATATGAATATGTTATAATGGATTTTGTAATTCAGAATGTTATTTATTTAGTATTTACTCTAACATTATAGCTATGGCTAATTTGCCAAGTGCTTTTGATAACAGAAAACCCAAGGATGCTTGTCTCCATGGACATGTGCCAGGATTGTTCCGCAGTATGCCTTTAAACCACAGACTGTATATATATAAATGGAGAAATCTAACCTGCTAAACACTGTGAGTTTCTCCGGTTGAGGACCCTTGAAACAATAAATCAGAAGGCATGAAGTGTTCAAACACCGGACTTTTATTTTCAAGAGGTATAGGCCCTTACATTTGATTCTATGAGACGTGTCTCTGATCTCTCTCAAAACAGCACCAGAGATGCCTCTATTTATTTGTACATTTCAGACAAGAGTATTGATTCATGTACATTTAGGTAACACAAAGGTAAACACATAAGTAGAACTGCTAGCCTCATCTTCAGTTTAGCGAGTTCAAAGGAATCAAAGTTCATTTCCTAGGTACAGCATGTATTAAAAACAAACCACAGGATCATTTCTTAATGCAGATTATATAGAGTAAAAGAATAATTCATAATAACCACAACACCATATTCCAATTGGGCAGTGAGCATGGGCACACTTTATTTTATTTATTATTTTATTTAACCTTTATTTAGCCAGGAAGGTCCCATTGAGATTTAATATTTCTTCTTCCAGGGAGTCCTGGTCATGAGGTGGCAAGTGCACAAAAAATTCATAAAACAATTACAAACAAGCACAAAGACATGAAACATCTCATCAATTCTAAACTTACACATTCATCATGTTATGTGACGATACAAATGGAAACACTACTGAGGCGATTCCACTGCTCTACAAGATGTGATTTTACAACAGTTCTGAAGTCCCGAACAGTCGGCAGTGAAAGGATATTTACAGAGTCCTGCAGCTGATTCCATTCATGTGCTGCAATGAAACCAAAAGCAGTTTTACCGAGTTCGGATCAGATGGAACCTTCCAAAGGATTTTCTGTGAGGATCGTGTATTATATGTGCTTATATTAAGTGTTAGGAGACGACTGATGTACGGAGGTAATTTGCCTGTTAAACCTTTTAGGGTAAAAAGCAGTAAATGTTTTCTGTGTCTCAGGTGCAGCGACGTCCACTGAGATTCGCTCCAATTCAAAACATGCACCTTTCTCTGTAACTGCTGCTGTCAGGCTCCTCATTTTGGTCTTAACATGTTTGTATTAACTCACTTTATATGATCCTGGGGGTTTTTATTTCACTATTTTTATATTTCAATTCCTGTTCCTAATATGGAACTCTGCTCCAAATTCACCGATGACTGGTGAGCTTCATTTGACTGGAGCCAAACGCTATGGGTGACGTCACACTCACTCTGTCCATTTCCTCATACAGTCTATGCCAGGGGTGCCCAAACTTTTTACATCTAGGGCCACATATTAAAACACAGACCAGCGTGAGGGCCGATCGGGGGTCATAGACTGATGATCAAAACGGTGAGTAATTCAAATCTGTGCATTTATAACAGGTTTGAATGACCCTCCAGACCTTTGTTCAGGCTTAGACCCTCAAAAGGACACACTACATTTGCTTGATCAAGGTAGATTTCAAAAACATGCAGTAAAAAGTACTACTTGTGGTAATATGGGCCAATTCACCTGGAAGCCTGAGGGCCAAAAACAATTGGTCTGAGGGCCACATTTGGCCCCCGGGCCATAGTTTGGACATGCCTGGTCTATGCATTAAACAAATCTATCTTCATATGGTTAATGGTAGCAGGCCAAGTTATAGGCCTGATCTGTGGAGAGGTTACCCTGTTCATAGTAAGAATCACAATGCTTTTATTGCTTTGCACAAACGGCTTAATTAACAGAATAGAACGAGCCGCTCCACTGTGGTCCTCAGTGAATCACACACAGGACATAATCATTTCTTGGACAGATAAAACGTAAGTAAGACAGATAAACAGATCAGGAGATACAGTAGAATATATCACATCTACCCCAAGTGCCAGTTACACAGAGTTCAGTGGGTCGATTGCATATGAATATTGTTTTGTAAGACATTTCTGAGCAATAGAAATGTCTGTAATCTGGCGTTTAATGCCAAACTGGAAAAGAAATACAATCTCCTAGGAGACAAGCAGGTGGCAGACCCTTCATCCAAAAAGTTACACAAAGTTCCTTTAAAGAAATTACTGTGTTATTTGTGTTAAAAATTACATCATGTTAGATCCATACACTGTATAAAGAAGTGGACTACGTGAGTGTGACATTCTCCAGTCAAATGAAGCTCATGGAGGTTGGCGGTTATGGGGCAAATTTTTAGCCAAATTCCGTATAGGAATTTATCTAGAGACTAAATACTGAAATAAAAACACCAGGATCATGTAGAATGGGTGAAGGCATTTTAAGCCCACAATAACAAGGCTCACAATGACAAGTGACAGTTTTTCAGTGTAAAGTCAATAGGAATTGGGTATCACCTGATGGCCCCCAGATTGCCAAACCAATAGTGTACATTACATTACATTATACATTGCACTTTTAACTTGTTAACATTTATTTCATTGTATATTTGTATATTTGTATAGTTGTTCTGTGTTTGTGTTGTCTCCCCTTCCCAGGACTACAGATGGAAATGAGCTCTGAGCTACAATCTGGTGCAAACATCTCTGCCACTGTGCTTAATGTAACTGTGCACTGTCCTAATAAACCAGTAAATGAAATGAAAGGAGCCAGAATTGATGGAGCCAGAAGCGCCCCAATGCTCACTTCCTCTATGAAAAGCAGCAGCTACTGATTTAGCTATGTCCATTAATATATACATATAAAATAAAAACATTTACATCACCAATTAATGAAATAAATGTGAGTATAAATGTGAAATTTAGGTGAGAGGCGAGTTATGGGACATTCCTATACAGAACCTTGAGATATTCTAGGTAGCAGGAGACCCTATATGGTCTCATTAAAGCTTTACCATAGCCTGAGGTGACTGCAGACCTGCCACACTACAGTATATATATGATAATGAGGAGACCAGGCCTCAGTGTGCGCAAGAGTCAAATCCGTAAAGTCAAGTTCACAGGTGAGACGATCCGTACGGGGGGGAATACAACAGGAATTAGAGTCTCTTACGAGGGCTGTAAGAATGGGTCAGTGCGTTTAATATCACGTGAAAGGGCACATTGTCCAAACATATCAGTCAAATTAGCATAATGTAGTTTTAATGGTCATTCATGGAAGATTGAGGCTTAACCTTCCTGACAGATGTAATACTACTGTAGCATAGGCTGTTAAAGGTCCTGTATTACACAAAAGGGACTTAATCTATGTTGTAATGCTGTTATCTCATCAAAAACATACCTGGCGTAGTGTTTTGTTTCATTCGTGCATGTTTGAGTAAATCTTTATTATTAGTGTGTCTACATCTCCAAAGCTCAAAATGCTCCGTTCCACCTTGTGATGTCATGAAGCTGTATTTTTCAAGTTAACGGCTCCATTTACCTTTAGTTCAGTAACGACTGACAATTCAGGTCTGAAATTATCCACATGATTCTAGTGAAGGTGTGTGGAGGTTTAAAACACATTTTAAAAATGTATTTCAAATATACAATGTAATGTACAGTGGTATAAACAAGAACATCGCTAGAGGCTTCAGGGTTCATATGTACACAGGGCTCAGCATGAAAATATACAAATATATGTGCAAATTAGGATTGGGCGGTAATACGGTAATAAGGTATCCCGCGGTATCTAAAAATAGCCACGGTATCAGATTCATTACCGTCATTAAAAAAAATCTTGCCCTAATATAATATTAACTATAATTGATTTAATGCCTAAATAAAGAGTGTTTTTTCAACACTTATGTATGTGTGGTTGTGTTTGTTAATTTAATACTATTACAGTTTAAAACGAATATTACTATGTTATAGTGTAATGTTGCTCTTAAGTTCCTGGATGTTGCGTAGTCACGTGACATTACCGCTCCGAAAGGAGAAGGAGAAGGACAAGACAACATGACAGGCCGCGCTGAGTTGGTCCCAAAGAAAAACACAACGTCTGCAATTTGGCAGCATTTCGGATTTCGGATTTTGTCCAAATGACAAGGGAGAGCCAGGCAGATCCGGTCAGCACTGTAGAGGAGCGGGTTGCCCGAAAATACCTGTGCGTTTGTGCCACAAGCTCTCCATCGGAACGGGTCTTCAGCACCGCGGGCAAAGTTGTCAACCCACAACGTGCCCTACTCAAGCCTTGATAAGCCTGTGAGTGCTGGATTATATAGGGCTGTGTTTTAATTTAATTGATGTAGCCTATAGATTACTGTACTGGAAGTGGGCTTTAGCCCATAGACAATTTATTTCGTTCTGTCGGTTGACTGCTGTATTTGCACTTTTTAAACATTTGTTAATAAAAGTTACTAATTTTTTACATGTTTTGTTATGTTTTCAGTATCATTAGGCCTATGTAATGCTTGCTTTTCTGTTTCTAAACGGTATATGAGGTGCAAGCTGCCATTTGGCCAGCGGACTCCACCTTAGTGCTACGAAGTGTTTTTTTTTGTTTTTTTTTAGCCTTAGCAACGGTAATACCGTATCCCCCGGGAAAATGTGGAGACGGTTTAACGGTATCAAAATTTGGATACCGCCCAACTCTAGTGCAAATGTACAAGAATAACAAAATTAAATAAATACAATTATATTTTATATTTCAAATTCCGTACAAAGTGCTTTTGTCTTCATGGCTTTGGGATTTGTGCAAAAATTTAGAGAATTTATATAAGAGGACAAGAGGGACTGAAAAACAACAAATGTACAAATTTGGGTTTCTGGGTAGAAAATTTACAGCAATCGATATGAAACTTTGATAGGATCAACATATTTTTTTAGTAGGAAAATCTTTCTCAAAGCACCAAAAAGAACATGTCTTATATTAAACTGTAGGTTAGTATCAAGCTTTCAATTCACTAACAAAAATATATAATTCAAAAAGATTTGAGTGTATGAGGTTTAAAACACAGTGGAGCACTTCCTGTATTACCACATGACATCACAAGGTGGACCAGTGTTTTGAGTGTTTGAGAGAAGAACTCACCCTAAATATGCAGGATTTGTGTCTTAAAAATGTGTGAATGAAACAAAACAAAACTCCAGGTCTGTTTGTGATGAGGAAACAACATTTTACCAGATCAGGAAATATCAGAATATGAGCCCTTTACATGTGGTGCTGAATGTTGGTATGTGTAACTGTTGCCATAGGAAAACAAAAAAAAAGTTAGATAAATTGACATATTTTTTCGTTATGTTTTGTACCTTTAAAAACTACAGCAAGTCCTTAGGCTATTTTAAACATAAAAATGTAGAAGTAAAATGATAAACACCTTAAAAAGTTGAATTTTCATTGCTGAATTTCCTTTTGCTCCAGATGAAGTTTGCATAATATTTCAGATAAAACCATCTTTATTTGTCCTACAAGGAGAATAAAAACAAATAGAAACCATAAAAAAGATATAACTAAATAACTAACAAATAGACTTAAACTTATCTATTTAAAGTGATATTATGACACTTTTTGGAGGTGGAAGTCAACTGAACGATTCACTGGAAATAGAAACCAATAGAAAATCTTTAGAATAGACCCCATGAAGGTATTTAATCCCTGTGAGCCCATCGTTGCAGTAAACTGGTCTTACACATCACACTAGGGCTGAACCATTATATATATATACATTTGGGTGGATCATGTGCAAGTTTACACGTGTCCAAAGACTTGAACTATGAAGTGACACAAACTAATACAAGTCCTACATTTCAAAACACAGATCTGAACTTAAGGGCTTTGTTTCTTTTTCACAGTAATAATATGTTGTTGTTTGTGGAGAAAATTGCCGCCTTTGTGATTCGCTAACTGCGTCTATTCAAATTGAGCTGAATCAGTTTTCATGTGTGAAGGGACTTGTGTACAGCAGAGAACAGGATTAAACAGGAGCTTTTGTCAGCACATAATATCAGAACGCGAGCGCCGTTTGTCAATATGTACTTAATAACGACTCCTTGTATTTTACCCGTAACACTCTTTCCTCAAATAAGTTTAAAACCTCACTTTTTTCACAATTTTACTTGCTGTTGTGTGGCAGCCATTTTATCGTTTCATTGTTTTATTCCTGCCTTTTCCACTGAAAAAAATTGGCACCTCTAGCATTTCCTCACGCTCGACGTCAGATTAATGTGATTAATGTGTGTTCAGACTGCGACCGGCTTCTATCTGCAGTGTGAACCTAACCTAACATTTGCCAAGAGAATGACATTTTCAAAAGTTTCTGTCGAGCACTAAACTGCTAACAAAGTCAAACTCCGAGTGGACGCTCTCTCACTTGAACTCGGTGGCTGTTAATGTCAGGTCTGTGCAGTCCAAACCCGTGGAGCATGGCTGTTCGTAATCACACCGTGGAAAATGGAGAGCACATTTGTGGACTAGTCTTGCATTGACGTTACATATTATACCGCTGTTCCTTCTCATTACACAAGCCTCCCACACACATTCACAGAGTTTCCCGAAAGAACGAACTGCACACTGCATGTTCACTTTTCTAACTTCCTGCATTTGATTCTATTCAGTTTCATTCTTCTTCTCCTGACATTTGAATAATAAATACAGTACATATCATGCAAATATATGTATAATGTAAAATATACTTTATGAACAATATCTCTCAATAGATAAAACTATAATATACAAATAAATGTAAAAACAAAAACAAAAAAAACCCCCAAAAACCTCTAAAACCTTGTCCAGGGGTTAAAATATTTACTATTTACAAAGATGAAATAAATTATTTGATTCGATAGTTTTTGACTATGTCCACATTTTCAAAGTCATTGTTCAGTTTCTTGATGGTTCTCGATCCTCTAAGACGTAATACTGCTGATTTGGTAAGATTGAGTGACAGTTTGACTCTTAGCCAGTGTAGGACAGTACTGTAATCTTGGTCCTTTTTCCTTGAAACTTTAATTGATAATTCGCTAATGAAACGTTCCACTTCCCTTCCGTTCCCTCCATAGGGGGTGAAGACTAAAGGCGTGAAGGAACCATGTTCAATCTGAATGACGCGTTGGTTATATTGCCGTTTCTTTTCGTTCTCGTCAGTGGTGAATGTTGTTTCTAGTTTCTGGTTCAGGTGGCTCTTAGCAAATGGGTTGATATATTTATAATTGCAGTGATCAGTATCTTCATTTTAATGTGTCTTATTACTACAAAATGTACAAAATGTATTTCCATGTTGAAAACTTCATTATACAGAAAAAGCCTATTACAGAAAAAATACTAAACTGTGGCTCTACATTTACCAACATCACTGACCAATGCTCCTCCCGTCAATACTGTGACTGTGCTACTGATGCACTGACAGTCACAGTGCACCTTTATAAGACCCTTCCAAAAAGTATGTAGGAGGGGAAGGGCATCAGGGAGAAAATACAGGTATCCAAATGGTAAATTTTGATATTACCCAAGCAAAAGTACAAACTAGTGATCCAAGAAATATTTTAGGAGAAACTATACATAAGAGTAACGAAGGCTACGTTCAGACTGCAGGGCTTAATGTTCAATTCGGATATTTTTGCAAGGTCGTCCACATTTCCAATTAAATGTGATTCGTATGTGATCTCCAGCGCAGGCGCATTGGAGGAAGTCGCCTAAACATGGACGCTGCATTGAGCATTTAGTGATTTTACAGTTGCTGTTGTATCACTCTTGTGGGAGGAAACACATATTCAGCCTATTTCAGTAACAAACACGTCGGTGTTGGGCTGTATTGGCTCACAACAGGTGCTCGTTACAGTACAATAGCCAAACTCTCGCTGCTTGATGACGTGTAGATCGGATGTAAGTCATATAAATGCGACCGGACCGTTCAGACTGAAGTTGCATGGCTAAAGATCGGATATGTGCCGATTTTAGGAGCACAGATCCAAGAAGCCTGGGTCGTATTTGAAAAAATCTTATGTGTCGTTCAGATTGTCATTAAAAGATCCAACACAGGTCGCATAGGGGATTTGGTCACTTCAGGCTGCAGACTAAACGTAGTCGAAAAGATTACAGCAGGATTATGAGACTACGTCACTCCCTGCTCTACGGCGCATGTCTCCTGCACAAAGAGCTTCTGTCATGTCTTGCAGATTTCAGACTCTCCTGGGGACAGGGCTAAGTGTGTCCACCAGGTGTGAATGGATGTCCGACCACTAAAGTTTGGGCCCTTAAGACGTATCCCATACACTGATGTTGATTAGGCATCATAACTTTTATTGTGACAGGCTGATAAACTGTTGTAGTGCGTTGACAACATCGCTAACTAGTGTTGTTCCTTCATGTTAACTGCAAAGACAGTGGTGCTTTCTGCACTCATGGTGTGTATGTGTGTATGTAATTGAAAGGACAAAACATTAACCTAAATAATGCACAAAATGTGTAATAATCATAAGAAAAAAAAGAGAAAATGAGAACATCTAAAGCATATCTGAAGGAGCAGGTCAAGAGACCATTGATGTTCAAATAATCTTCTCTGAGAAAAAAAAATTCTGTTTGAATTTTAGTGACTTTGTTGTGTTATAGATAAAACTCCAGACTTCTCCTTTGCATTTTTTATGGTCTATGGATTAAATTGTTCTCCTGGCGTAGCATTCACAAAGGCTGTGGACTTCTTTGGTTTACTTTTTCATTGTTCATTCTTGTTGCTGACAGCAGAGGGAGCTCCAACCTCTAAATGCCTCATTTTATTTTATGCTAACTCAATAGAGCAATTCACTGAAACATACGCTAAAGGAATATATGATGCAAAACCATGTGGCTAACCAAAATAACCTTGTGTAACCTCCGATATTCCAGCACAATAAACTTGTCCGGGCTCTTCGATCACGCTGAAGCCTTCAACTTATTCCTCAACGATTCCATTTATCCCAAACAAATAATGCATTGGCCATTGCCCTTTCGGCCGACTGTCACTGAACAGGGACAGGGCACATGAATATGAAAACAAGGACACGCTCCAGCAGAGAAATAAATGGAAAAAGTATAATTTGAAATTTAACAGGTTGTAAAGGCCCCCGGTGACTTTCAGTGTCCTTCGGAAAATTGAGTTTTGGGACCAAACTGAGTGAGTGGCGAGCCAAGAGGATGAAACCACAGTTTTCTGAGATTTTAACAGTTCTGGATAATATTTGATAGAGAGGGTGGCTGTGTCCAAGAAGACGCTGAGTTTTAAAGGCAAATCCGTGAAAACAAATAAGCAAAATCTGGTATTTCCATATAATTTCCATAAGGCTGTGCACCAGTGAAAAATACAGTGTCAAATGACCTTGTATGATTGGTTTTGTTTTACATTCAAATTTTAAAAGAGCTCAATATCACATGTCAAAAACTTTGTGTTACTGGCCAGATATGCTGAAACGTACCTTTCCCGAATAGTTTTAGAATGAAGTAAAAGGGCACATAGACGGGTATATGCCCATGGACCACTAAGGAACCTACCTGGACCACTGAGGGATCACACAGAAGACCACAGGGTAAGAAAGGAAAAAAAGACAAAACTATGCTTGAAATTCTGTGGGGCTCAACAGTGACCGCTTGCCCCTGTACATTCTCCAATTATAGACTTTTCAAAGAATTGTAACATATAGTTCAAAAACATTGTGGAGCAGCTTCGCAGATAATATTCATACTGTGGTAGATTTAAGCCCAAAAAGCACATTTAAAACAAAAGATTCTGCGAAATGCTTTAATAACTTTGCAGTTTATAAAGTTTCAGAAACCAATTTTAGATAATATGATGCGGCTCGTGGTCATTAGCTACAACCAAAGCCAAAGAACAACACTGGTAGATTCTGTAAACACATTTTTCACACATTATATTGTAATTTTTGAGTGAATCTCCATCGGTATAACATTAGACTAACTAAACTGTCTGTATTACGATGTTTTCTGATCTGTTATGTCCTTTCCTCATCACAAACAGACCTGAAGTTGTGTTTTGTTTCATTCACACATGTTCAACACGCAAATCCTGCATATTTAGGCTGAGTTCTTCTCTCAAACAGAAAATATCCGTTCCACCCTGTGATGTCATGAGGTAATACCAGTGCTGCACTCTGTTTTTAAACTCCACACACCTTCATTCGGATCATTTCAGCCCTGGATTTGCTGATCTCTACTGAACTAAAGGTAAATGGGAGCCGTTAACTTGAAAACTACCACTTCATGGCATCGTAAAGTGGAGCAGAGCATGTTGAGCTTTGGAGATGTAGACAGACAAATCATAAAGAATTACTCAAATGAATGAAACATGAAGAGGTGACAACATTATATCATGGCTCACAGATCGCAAAAGTCAATAAAAGTCTCTATGTCTAAGTACTCAAAGCACTTTACAATGCATTACCAGTCACTCATCACCTGACCTAAACCTTAACCTTTAAGTTCAGCCCATATCTATGACATGAGGACACAGGCTGACTTTGCAGAGCGAGGATCGAACAGCCATAGCAATTAATTAACCATAGAAACTTAATAATGAAAGTGACGATCAATGAAGCAGCATTCGCTTGCATTGAGTGAAGGCCCCAAGTCTTTGTCACCTTAAATAATCAAGCTTCATTATCCCCAGACAGGATCATTACAATTAGTCTGGCGTCGTGCTGTGTGCCACTTTACCCAATGTGAACGGAACAAATGCGCCGTTATCCATGCGCGCCACATCTCCTGCTTTGTTTTTAGGAGTTTCAAAGTCTGTTTTTGTCAGTCTTAAAAATGAACCCGAGCCAAATCAGTCCCGCAAGACACTTTCAGACCCATTTCCTGATACGCTCCCGCACACCCTCCCCCTTTTCTCCTTCTTCTGATCTCCTCTGGTACATCCCTTTGTCTGTTCTCCGGTCCTTTTGTCTCCCGTCGCTACAAGTTTTCTAATCAGAGAGCTCTTAAAAAGTTCACCAGCCTCCCCCAATGTCTTTCTCTTCAGTCTGGCCGTCGTTCACTGCTATCAAACAGAGGAGAGAAGGCCCTATAATGAAATGCGCTTGAGAGAGAGTGGACTCAAAGAGCAGACGGAGTAGCCACCCCTGTGCTGTAGATAGCTCTTTCATTGCCGCTGTCATGTTGGCACTCGATCAGGAGCCACTTGGAGTCGCGCCAGGCTCAAAGCGCCGCCGAGGAGGTTGCGAGTGCCGGCCTCTCTTATATCAAATACACCCTACGCCACAAGACATGAGCGCTGTTTAATATTTATGGTCGGGAGTGAGATCTACCGCCGTGGAGACCAAATGTGCTCCATCTTCATATGTTTAAAGTGGCGATTGTTTATTAGGGCCATAATGGAAATACAATGGGAATGTTATTACTCTGGAAACGCAAGATGCCCAATATCTCAAAGCTGAAGCAGAGTTGTTAAAAGAATTGAAAATCAAACCCTAATCGCTTCTAAAACTACTGTAGTATCAAAACTAGATATTCATTTGAGCAGGTGTCGATACTAAAAAAGTAAAAATAGCTTTAGAACAATCCTGAGCTGGTTCAGAACAAGTATAAGAGCAGATAGACTAGTATACGACCTTGGACCACTGTGGATCCTACCTGGACCACTGAGTGTGATTGGTCAGAATCGGTATTGAGTATCAAGTATATCGTTTGGAATCGAAATCGAGTTTGAAGCGACAACACTAACCCTAAAATACAATAAAATGTCTGAAGGTTCCAGTCCCTGAACGAATGGGGCCTTTCTGCGTAGAATTCAATGAGGTTTTCTGTAAGGTTTAGTATTTCGGTTTTTGACAAGATTCAACAAGGCACAGAGTCAAAACAAAGTATATTTTGCTACAGGGGAATTAAAACCAACCAGAAGCCAAATTGTTATGTGTTGCACTGAAATGACTTCTACACATTATCATAACATAACACAAAGAAGCGTTGGTGTGATCCCTTATTCTGCCGGAATCTAGAGGACTCAGGGCAGAAGTTTGAAGCATGAAGTTTCTCGGACCATAGCAGAGAGATTGAAAATGACCCTCAGATGGAAGTTGAAACCTGTAGATTTCAAAAGCAGTGTCTAAGTACAGTAACTACGTCTGAAACCTTTTCTACCGATCTTAGAAGCAATCTGGAAAAAGTTCATCACTCAAACTAGAATGTACTAAAACACTCCTGTCATTGTACGTCTGAATGTCGCCACGTGATTGGTCCAGTTGCATTTGCTCATAAATATCGCGGGAATTAATTTAGTTTTGCAAGGTAACAAGAAACATGTGTCTATTTTAAAAGTCTTCAACACCTTTTAATGCAGTCTATGTCCACCTGACAAGATACCGCCTGTTTGACCATCATCACGACAGTTTCATTCATACAAACACATACACTGCCTGAAGTGTGGTGCCCATTGACAGGGAAGAGTGGGATTCAAACCAGCAACCTGCCAGGGGACTCTCTTTCATTTTCAAGATGTGACGGAGCAGGTCCGGCCCTCAGAGCGCGGGCCCCGGGGGGAAAGCGTGGGAAGACGCGCGCTCTCCCGTTTCCGTGTTTGCCGCGCTCCGAGCCGCGAATTCTATCATCCGAACGCACAATAAACTTCTCTTTACATAACCTCGGCCGCGACTAAGGGTGCACACTTGAAAGCGCCAGAACTATCCTCCAAAACCCGCAATAAATCGACCCTTTACTCACCGTCGCGCTGCCGCCTGCTCCTCATCCCGGTGCGCACTGACAAACCCGGACACATCCGCGCCGGAAGCTTAAATCCTCCCGTTTCGCGCTCCGGGGTCAAGTGAGCGACAAGCGACTGGCCTGGACAGTTAACTGTATTTTATGTGTATGTGAACTGTTTTAGGTCATTTATGGAGGTGGGGTTATAACGATTCTCTGTGCGTAACTGTTGGCCCCTGTAATATTTCTCATTGGTTGGAGGAATGATGCAGTTCAGTTTTTAGAGGGGAGTTACTAAGGTGGGAGGGGCCAGGGGTGTATAAAGGTGCGTCCTGCCGCTCAGCACCTGCTCAGTTTCGTCTCGACTCTCGTCGGGTCTGGTCGGGTCTGGTCGGGTCTGGTCGGGTCTGGTCGGGTCTGCTCGGGTCTGCTCGGGTCTGCTCGGGTCGTGTTGTGTCGTGTTGTGTCGTGTCTAGTGCTGGTCAAATGAAGCCCCATGAACCATCTGAGGCTTTCAGGCAGTTGTACCGGTACAGGAGTCATTGTCAATATGTTCAACTACACCACCTTATGGACAAAAAAATGTAGCAAATGTAAAAAGAGAAACCAAATGGAATCATGTTTCATTTAAAACATCACACTCAGTGGTTGCATTTATCAAATAAAAAAGATCCTCAATTCTCTAATCTTCTGCCTCAAGTATTTGTTTTATTATGTATTATTTTAAACTTTTTTCTAGCACGTATCACTGACACTGACTCTGAAACTACAACCAACCCACGACACCCACGACGTGCCGCGAGGTACTGCGTGGTTTTATTTTGAAAAGTGACACATAGACTAAACCAGTCACGTGACTGGTGGGAAGTGAGGCTTCGCTTTATGCCGGTCACGTGGTTTTTGCCAATCTGACGCAAGCCTCAAATCGGGGCTTCACTCGACACGCCCCTTTTACTCGATACAAGCCTCGGTGCCTCGGCTTCGAATGACCCGTCACTAGTCGTGTCCAGCCACGATGCAGGTAGTGCTGAAAGAGCGAAGAAACGACAGAGAGACTAAGAGAGACTGAGCAAAGGAAAAAGACTTGAAGGAGAAGTCAACTTTTTCTGTACATGTTTGTAAATAGACCTTTTTTCACTGTACCACTGTAAATATTTCCGGCGCACGTTTTTGCTCCTGTTTTTCCCTGTTTTGCACTGTGGAATAAAAACGCTAAGACTCAGCCTGAGTGTCTTGAAGAGGACCCCGTGACAAATGGATTTGTAATGATTTTTTAGTATTAATGCTCTGCTTTGAAAGGGCCCATGTTATGCTAACATCTGATTTAATGTTGTTTCCTCATCACAAACATACCTGGAGTTTTTTGTGTTTTTTGGTTCATTCACACACAGTTAACACACAAATCCTGCATAAATAGACTGCATGGTTCTCTCAAACGGAAAACACTTTGTTCCACTTTGTGATGTCATGTGGTTATACAAGAAGTGCTCCGCTGCGTTTTAAAACTCCATTCACCTTCACTTGAATCATGTGTCAAATTTCAGCCCTGGAATTGCCAATCTCTATTGAACTGAAGGCAAAAGGAGCTGTTAACTTGAAAACTACCAGTGACGTAAGGTGGAACAGAGCATTTTGTGTGAATGAAACAAAACACAACTCCAGGTATGTTTTTGATGAGGCGACATTATTATAACATGTCTTAAATGTCACAAGAGTCAATTCTGTGTGATATAGGACCTTTAAAAGCTATCAGAATCTAACGTGGCTTCATCAGCACCAGAAAAATCACGCTGTTTTTCCTTGTTCATAAACACTAATTGTCCATTTCAAACCACAGAAATCCCCCCAAAGCCTTGTGTATCTTTCAGCCCTGCCTCCGCCGTGCAGGGAGTAATTGGCCTTTCACTCTGCAGTGCATCTGGCTCTATATTCATTAGGCCGTATCTCTTTTAGCGCGTCTCGTTAGCTTAGCCTCCGCGTGGTACCGCGTGGGCCGGGGTCACTTCCTAATCGCACGGGGGGTCACGGGCACCTCCAGAGCCGGCGGATGACACAGCACACCGCTCTGTCATACACACTGGAGGTCATTAAGGTTACTCTATGGGCGAGTGGCGAATCGCTTTGTCGGAAGAGTGATGGTTTTAAGCTTTGTGAGAAGTGCGTGAAAAGAGGAGGCACACTATTCAAGCGCACTAACCGCTTTTATGGGCGTTTAAACCCGGGACAGATACAGTAATTGAGAAGTCTAAGGGCCCTTTGTGTCCGGTAATGTGTTTTTCTAGCGCGCCGCAGTCCAGTTTGACCCCTGTCCAGCGTAGCCGTGGCAACGGTGGATATCGCTCCAGCTCAGGGAGGTCGTGGACTTTTTGAGAATGTGTTTTTTAAAAAGGACAGTGTGACAGAAGTGGCTCTTAATGGGGAATAAAGGCTCAAATAAGCACAATAGGCTGACATGGATACTCAAGGACCAGTATAACAGTAAATGTTACAGTAATGTCCCACAGTATGACATTAAACAGCTCTGCCTTGCATTTATTCAGTTACAGGTGGTTTTATAGCTCTAAAATATGTAGAAAAACAGACATTCTGACTGTGAGCGGGGTCACCACTCCACAGACCTGACCTGTAACTTGGTCTGGTTTGATCTCCATGAACATAGAAAGGTTTAATACCATAGTGTGAAACATTTCAGATAAAGCAATTACATCTCCATAGAGAAAACCGTTTGACGAATCCTCCACCAGAAAGTGACACATTGCACCTTTAAAAGAATAAATTTAGCATAATATCAGACCTTTAACCCCTGAAGACCTAAGGGCAATTTTGGTACATTTGTCCTCGCCTGGATTTTTTTCTTAATTTTGCTTTTAAAACTGCCCCTTTTACCCCTAATGAAGTGTTCTACCTCCTTTTGTTCAGTCCAACCTGTTATTTCACAATCTGCTGCTGTAGTTGTGTCATGAGGCTGTGATAAAAGCTACAGGACCAGAAATAGAGATGAAAAAAAAAAAAAACAGAAAATAAAATTCACACTCTTTTATACAAAACACACAGCAAACATGTAGAAACAACTTTTTGGACATAAAAAAATGCTTAATTTAGGGCCTTAGCTACAAAAATGCAAAATCTCAAGTCTGTAAGTAAATTAAAAATCTCCTTATTGCCCTAAAAAAAAAAAAAAAGTGTAATCGCTCCATTACTTTCCTGGTCCAGTCCTGGAAACAGCTCCTGTCAGGTCCAGGGCCAGAGCCACAGCACTTCTGCATTTCCAGGTGTTTATTACATTTGTATTTGTTCATTTTGAGTGAAATAAACCTTTAAATAAAAATAGAAAGAGATGCACAATTACACACACCAAGATGTGTCATTTTCCATGTGTATGAGAATTAACTCCACTTAGAGCGACTTTTTCCCTCGTTATAAACACACACAGTCAGAGGAGTCGACCATCTTGACTCACTTCACTCTTTGGCAAAGTTTGGCTCGATCAAAATGGACGGAGCGCATGAGTTTGGGGAAAACAAAGTTCCTATTGGACACTCGTTTTGCTCCCGTCATCACACAGCGTGAGTGTGACGTAGGATAAAGCCGCAGAAATGTACGGAAACCTCTATGTCTGCACTTTCAGAGGGGAAAAGGACGTTTCTGTCTTTTACGGTTAGAAAGTTCTGCGCGGTTATAGAAAATATATTCCATGGTATCGTATACGATGTTGTAGGTCTTCGAGGGTTAACTTGAACTAGTTCTTTTTTCACAGTTTTAAGATTTTACTTGATTAAAGTATATAATCGAGTACAGCCCCTTTAACCTACTTTATTACTGGCCAAACTAATCAAATACAATAATCTAAAGTTATAATCTACTCCCCCCTGCATTTCTATCAGAAAAAATGGGAAAATATTACAACTTCTGACCAAAATGAAATTCTTGTGCAGGAAAATCCCCATCGTACGTCAACAGGAAAACATAAGGTGCTGTTCACGGTCACTGAATGTTTTAGTGAGTCGAGTCTGTGGCCTGAAACTAACAAAACCTGGTGGAATTCTGTGAAACACGTAAGTTCTTGTGATTAACCAACACGTTAATTAGGAACGCAGGAGGAAGGAGTTTAACTATTTCTCTCTTTTCTTCTCTTTCTCTCTTTTTTCTGGCCAAAGTCGACCAGAACATATGTACTAAAGACACAGGAAACAGAGCTCAGAGTTGTGTTTTTTCATTTCTTTTTACTACTAAAAGAGCACAAAAAAGTGCCCAAACATAACAGTGTCTTACTCAAGTTTTCTTTTCCTCTCTCCGGGTTTCTCTGCTTCAATCTCTCCGTCCCATCTCCTCTCCTCCCTCACTGCCTCCATCTTTCTTTTCGTTTTCTTTCTCTCTCTCCATCTTGGTCAGTGATCACACTTTTATACAATACTGAGCTACTGTCGCCCATTTCTTTCTTCATTCGTCTTTCTCTCTCCTCATCTTTCTGTATTTTTGTCTTTCTCTCTGCCTGTCTCTCTCTCTCTTTATCTTACATTCTTTTTTCTTTCTCTCTACCTCTGCATTTCTCCCTCTATCTCTGTCTCTGCCCTTCTCTTCTTTCTCTCTCTGTCTCTCTCCACTCTCTCCATCTTCCCCCATCCCCCTCTCTCTTCAGCTCTCTTCTGCTTTCTCTCTCTCCATCTTTCTCTATCCCTGTCTCTCTTCATCTCTCTCCATCTTCCTCATCCTTCTCGCTCTTTGTGGCTTTCCTTCCCAGCCTCTCTCTCTCCATCTTTTCCCATCCCTCTCTTTCTTCATCTCTCCCTTTCCTTCTCTCTTCATCTCTCTCCATCAGTCTCTCTTTCTCTCATTCCTTCTTCCCCATCTCTCTCTCTTTTTATCTCTCATTCCCTCTCTCTTCATCTTATCCCATCTCTCTCTCCTTCCTCTCTCAATCTATACTTTCTCTCCATCTTTCCCCATATCTCTCATCCCTCTCTCTCATCTTTCTCCTTCCTCTCTGTCTATCATTTCTCTCTCTCCATCTTTCCCCATTGATCTCTCTTCTCCATCTCTCTCCTTCCCTCTCTCTCTTCATCTCTCTCCTTTCTCTCAGTCTGTCCTTTCTCTCTCTCTCTTCATTTCTCTCCATCCCCATCCCTTCATCTCTGTGCCCCTCTCTCTCCATCTTTCCCCATCCCTCTCTTCCTCTCGCAGTCTATACTTTCTCTCTCTTCATCCTTCTCCATCCCTGTCTTTCTTCATCTCTCTCCATCCCTCATCCCTTCATCTCCCCACCCCCTCTCTCTCCATCTTTCCCCATCTCTCTCCTTCCCTCTCTGTTCATCTCTCTCCATCTCCCCATCCCTTCATCTCCGTGCCTCGCTCTCTCTCTTTATCTTTCACCATCCCTCTCTTCATCTCTCTCTTTCCCTCTCTCTATCTCTCTCTCCCTCTCTCTCATCCTCCCTCTCCCCATCCCTCTCTCTGTATATATATATTTTTCCCATCCCTCTCTCTTTTCATCTCTCTCCTTCCTCTCTCAGGCTATACTTTCTCTCTCTCCATCTTTCCCCATTCCTCTCCTTCCCTCATTCTCTTCATCTTTCTCCTTTCTCTCAGTCTATACTTTCTCTCTCTCTCCATCTTTCTCCATCCCTCCCTCTCTTCATCTCTCTCTCTCCATCTTTCTCCATCCCTGTCTCTCTTCATCTCTCTCCATCAATCTCTCTTTCTCTCTCTCTCTTCATCTTTCCCCCAACCGTGTCTCTCTACATCTCTCTCCATTCCCCATCCCTTCATCTCCCCGCCCCCTCTCTCTCCAGCTTTCCTCATCCTTCTCTTCATCTCTCTCATTCCCTCGCTCTCTTTCTCTGTCCCTCTCTCTTCATCTCCTTTCTTTGTCTCTCAGTCTATACGTTCTCTCTCTCCATCTCTCTCCATCCCTCTCGCTCTTCATCTCGCTCCTTCCTCTCTCTGTCTATCCTTTCTGTCCCCCCCAATCTTTCCCCATCAATCTCTCTTCTTCCTCTCTCTGCTTCCTCTCCCCCTCTCTACCTTCTCTCTCCATCTTCCTCTCTTCCTTCCTCTCTCTTTTCAGGAGTAATTATTCCAGTGAGTCAGTGTCACGTGACCCATACGCCGCTCTATCGTTCATGACTCATTTGACTTTCTCACATTGAGTCGTCTGAAAACACTGAGGCCACAACAGCGACAGAATCCATCGTTTCTTCCAGGAGGCGCTGCCGCTTTTATTTGGACTGAAACAAACGCTTAATGTGTCTCTGGCCTTGGTGCTGTTTTTGTTGCGGTGCTTTTGTCATTGGAAATAAAAGGGACAGAATTGTTTAAGCATTTGAAAACAGCCAACAAGTCACTTAAAACTAATAGGTAACAACACGCCAAGGTTTGTAAATCAAAGGTGCTGAAATTAGAGTTGGGAATGGCAGGAGTGAGCTGCTGTCACGCATACAGATAATGTTCAGGAGGAGGTATTACTATCCTACAGGGTATTCAATTAAAACAAATAAACTGCAGCAAAGGACTACAGGTGGAAATTAGCTCTAGTGCTACAACCTGGCACAAAGCGTCGCTCCTGTTAAGGTTAATGTAGATTGTACCTGTCCCAGTCTCATAAATAAACTATCCATCCGTCTTCTTCCGCTTTATCCGGCTGAGAGTCGACCCACGTCATCCCGTTTCAGCTCATAAGGGTGCTGCATGTTTTGGATCGATGGGGGAAACCAGAGCCCAGAGGAAACTCATCTAGACACGGGGAGAACATGCAAACTCCACACAGAAAGGCCCGGGTGATCTGGGGATCGAAGCCGGAACCTTCTTGCTGTGAGGCCTGAGTGTTGCCACTGAATGTAACTAAATCAACTAAAGGGGAAGTCGCCTGACTGCGGGGGGAAGTCACAAATCAAAAATACCTTGAAAAACAGGCTTGAAAAACTTGAAAAACCTTGAAAAACTGACCTTACCTACCTTGATACCTTGAAAAACTGACTGTGAGCAGGGCCGCCTCTCCACAGATCTGGTCTGTAACTTGGGTTTGGTCTCCATGAAGATAGAAAGGTTTAATGCTGTACTGTGGAACATTCCAGACACAAATCAGACATGTCCATGAAGAAAGCATTACGCGGACCTTCCACACACTGCGCTAATAAATCATTTAAACACGTCTGCCTGAAATGTTCCACAGTTTGGCATTAAACATACACATTTTGCATTTATTCTATGACAGAAATACATTGAGACAACACACATCGTCTCAGATTTGACCTGTGACTTGGCTCGATAGTGTCATCTACCCTTTCTTTACAGACACACAGGTTTAATGCCGCACTTGGGAACATCAGAAAAGTTCCACAGAGCTCCTCTAATGTCCTAAAGCTGCAGCTGAAGTGGGTGTGTTCTTCTGCTGCAGTGGATATTCTGGGAAGTGGAGACGGACTGTGAATCCTGCATTTCAATGATGAGGAGGTGGAGCAGCTTCAGACTGAATATGTGACAATAACTTCACCGACACTC
Organism: Odontamblyopus lacepedii; assembly: GCA_034769755.1. Classification (NCBI taxonomy): domain Eukaryota; kingdom Metazoa; phylum Chordata; class Actinopteri; order Gobiiformes; family Gobiidae; genus Odontamblyopus; species Odontamblyopus lacepedii. The sequence goes on along the minus strand of CM068352.1, from coordinate 2,865,704 downwards.
TTCCCCAGCACAGTTTAAATACAGATAAAACACGTCCGGCATTTCATTCATAGCTCGAAATATTGGACTACTGAGCCGTGTGTTACAAAGTCAAAGTGTCAAAGCAAATTTAGAGATATGTTACTCGGCAGTCAGATCACGCTGGGGATGTTCTACATTTATGTGTACGGTGGAGTGTTTAGGCGTTATAATGGTGACACATGCACACATCAGCAAACACAGCCAGAAAGTCTTAAGGTCGTCTGAAAACTCAAGAAAAAAAAATCCAAAATGGATTTAAACGACACATATGCAGCAATGAACCAAAATGAAACTTAGCACAAACAAATACCAAAGGAAAACTATTAACATTTGCTCATATAATTAAGTTTAGAATAATATGTCTCCTTTAAAGTTTCACATGACCTCCATTAGAACTGTGCATTAGGTTTTAGCCCCCAAAAGATGATTTAGGAAGAAATTTGGAAGAAAAAGGAGATGTTTTAGAGGTTTCTTAAGCTGCATGAAGCTTCCTGGGAACTGACTAATTTCGCATTTTCAAGTAACTTTTTATGGACTTTCTGGACCTTCTAAGTGACTTTTATGGACTATGGAAGTCATTTTTATGCAAGTTTCAGTTTGTGTTTACAGAAAAAAAATGACACATTAATAGAATACACCTTATGTATTTGGTTCGCTGGTATAGTGTAGGGGAATTTTCAAGTGTCTTAAGCACCTTCTAAACATTTAATTAGCATAAAACCCAAATATTTTGGACAGATATGGAACCAAATGCAGGGTCCTAATTTAGAGAATCTTAAATAAAAATAGGACCACCCTGTTGTTGCCTACTTGATATTTTCTAGGAGATCTTTACCAAATGAGAGCTTGCTCCTTTAAAGAATTGGGCAGTATCTGAAGTAAGTTTAGCTTATCTAATGATAGTAACAGTAACACCAGTTTCCACCGATATCAAAGAACCATTTATACTTAAAAGTCCTATGTTACACTAAATGGATTCTCATGAGCTTTAAGCTATGTCACAATGCTTTTAATTCCTCCAAAACCTGCCCAGGGCGGTGTTTTATTTTATTCACACATGTCTGAGTGACTCTGCATTATTAGTCTGTCTGCTCCAAACGGTCCGTTCCACCTCGTGATGTCATGAAGTGTTAGTTTTCACGTTAACAGCTCCTTTTACCTTTTGTTCATTCCAGGTCTGAAGATATGCAAATGATTCTCGTGAAGGTGCGTGGCGTTTAAAAACACAGTAGAGCATTTCTTGTATTACCACTCGTCATCACAAGCTAGAACAGAATAGCTTTAAGAAAAGAACTAAATATGCAGGATTTGTGTGTTAAACGTGTGTGAATGAAACGAAACACAACTCTGGGTCTGTTTGTGCTGAGAAAACATTACAACATCGATCTGAAAATAGCGTCACATGAGCCCTTTAACATTTCATCTTAAGGCAAAGGAGGAATTCAATCTGTCAACTGGGCAAATGTCTATTTATTTTTTTCCCCCCGACCAAAATAAACGTTGGATTCTGGACGACAGAGGGATTCTACACGAGGACCAGTTCAGACGTCTTTAGCTCCTGTTATATTATTTTCAGTGTTTCGTAGCGTATGGGGTTGCAGTCCCGGGTTATGCAGAGGTCCTCTCCCCGGATCCCGGTGGCCTGTAGGGGGCAGTGTTGCTTCACCTCTCCCGTGCTCAGACTTGTTGCGGGTAAGTCCCCCTCTCCTCCCTCTCCTCCCTCTGTTCGGACGGGCGTGGGCGGTTTAATGCTGTGGTGAGGAGGAGGAAGAGGAGAGTTTGGACGGGGAAGACAGACAGTGATTGCACATATTTTAAAGTGCGTATGACAGGCCGGACGACTCATTTCACTAAAGCACAGTTAGTGTAAAAATCTTGGTTTAGCTTTTTCTAGTTTTTCCTATGACCTGTACTGTCCTACAAATGCAAAAAGACCTTATTTGCCAGAGTGTGAGACTGAGAAACATAACTTACTCTGTTCTGCCGTGGTTTCTCGTGTGGTTTTGGATGTTACGGTTGTCAAAGCACTTTATTTTCTCGTCAATACAATCAGATCGGCTCACGATATTTACTCACATGATAAAGGAGATCTCAAAACCCTCCAAAATGACCAAAAACGATGTTACGACGTTCTGACTTTGTCAATCAACTTCCAAAAACACAAACTCCGGCTAGTTCGGAGCAGATCGAGTCATGTGGACGTCTGAACATGTAATAGTCAAAGCTAACGGTAGCGGCGTTAGCTAGATAAGCTAACAAAATAAACATTAAACTAACAAAAGCTACAAAATAAACATTAAACTTACATAACATGAACATTAAACATATGTTATTTTCTGGACTGTTGCAATGGAACGCATTTACATCGGATGTTGGGAGAACTTACTCGGATTCACTGACTTTACCGACATTCAGTAGAACGCAGCATAAATTTCACAGTATGTATGATTAGACTAATAAAAATAAGCAACAGCACCTTTATTTTGTTAAATGAAGATTTAAACTGCCAGAAAAAAAAACCTTCTTTGCATGTAAATTGTCTCTGCTTTTTGGATGGAAGTTTCTGATCTGATATGTTGTTTCCTTCTCAAAAAAACAGACCTGGACTTGTGTTTTGTTTCATTCACATGTTTAACACACAAAACCTGCACATTTAGGCTGAGTTCTTTGCCCTTTTTCCCCCTTGGCTTCACCAAACTGAACAAAAGGTAAAAAGCAGCTGTTCATCACAAGGTGGAACAGAGCATTTTGAGCTTTGGAGATGTGGACAGATGAATAATAAAGGGTTACTAAAAAAAAACCTTACTATAATGACTACAATAATGACACAATAATCTTGTTTTCAGTGAAGCGGTGAGAAAGGCACTCTCAATATTAATTCAGAGGTGACATGTGAGCCGTCCTTGTAAACACATTAGATTTAGGTCAAGGAGGCAGACGGCAAAACATGTCACGACTGGAGTGAGGCACGAGTGTGTAAGGACAATATGGAGTGTTGTTGAGTCCAGGACAAGAGGGGCAGAGGAGAAAAACATACCGGAAAACAAGAAAACAAACAAAGGAAGAGGAAACATAAAAGGATGCCACTATTCTGTTTTTTATTTGCTAAAAAAATCCCCAAAATCCAATATATTTTGATCTAGTCAGTGCTAAGAGATGATCCAATTTAGAATACAGTACAATACATTGCAACGTCATGAAATTTTGCATGGAAATACCAAAAATACAGCAGAGTTTAGAATTTTAATGCAAAATTTGGCTTAAAATGAAATGATTACGCCTAAAATAACATATAAGTCCTTTATTGTAACAGGACAGTCGACCCATTGAGTCGTGAGGTGTTTTCTACAGAGCAAAAACAATCAGCTGGACTTTACTGACAATGACTCAGGCTCATTAGGGTCACGGCCCTAATTAAAAAGTCACAAATGATAATATAAGTAGTTTTTTAAGTAAAGAGGCCACCTTTTACGTTTTGTTCAGTAGAGATCGGCAATCCCAGTGAAAATAATATCCGAGTGATTCTACTGAAGGTGTATGAAGTTTAAAAACACAGTGGAGCACTTCCTGTATTATCACATGACATCACAAGGTGAAACAGAGTGTTTTCTGTTTAAGAGAAAAGAACTCAGTGTAAATGTGCAGGGTTTGTGTGTTAAACATGTGAATGAAACAAAACACAACTCCAGGTCTGTTTGTGATGAGGAAACAACATTAGAACATCCATCCATCCATCCATCTTCATCCATCCATCCATCTTCCATCCATTCATCCATCTTCCATCCATCCATCCATCCATCTTCCATCCATCCATCCATCCATCTTCCATCCATTCATCCATCTTCCATCCATCCATCCATCCATCTTCCATCCATCCATCCATCTTCTCCTCTTCTCCTGCTTAATCCAGCTGGGTGAACCCCTCTGCAGGAGGTGAGCCCACAGGAGAACATCAGAACTTCTTCTCTTTCGTAGGTTTCACACTGAGCTCAGAAAAATGGCCTTTTCCACTGCCGCACCTCTGAATAAGGCTCTGAACCCTCTGCGGCTGCAGGAACATCTCCCTTAGTTCCTTCAAAGCAGTTCTCTGAGTGGAACTGAAGAGTGCACATGTTATTCTTGAGCTGACTGTAAATTTGTTTTATCTTCATGATTTTATATTTTATATGTGTCAGTGCCTCTTGGCCTGGTCTCCCTCGAAAAAGAGATTGTATCTCATGGGACTTCCTGGTAAAATAAAGGTTAAAAAAAAGTACAACTGCTTCCGCTGTTCTCCTCCACCTCACGTTTACCCCTGACGTCGGACGCCTTCACGTGCGCGACATGACGAGGCCGCGAGGCTCACGGGGGAGGCGATAAGCACTCAGCCCCCGGTTAATTAGGTGTCGTGCCCCGGCGGCTCTGTGGGAGTGTTGTGGGCATCGTACTGGGTGAGTGATCCCCCGCCTGTCTGTCCATCTTAACCGCGTTGCTCTGGGGTTAATCTGGATGTTGTCTTCAGTGAACGTGCCGTGGGATTTCAGTTTGTGTGCGTGATGAGGGGCGTGTGATGGCCGAGCTGTGAAGCACCAGGTTCTGCACAGCCCTCGGTACGTGTCTGAAGTCCTGTGGTGAATATGAGTGGATCGTGCCAAAGTCTCACCATATTATGATGGTTCTTCTAGAGCTTTGGCGGTGACGAGCCCCTTAGGGAAGTCCGGTCCTTGGGCCTGGTCCATGAGGATTTTTGTTTGTGTGAAGTGGCCATGTGTAATGTCCAGGGCACCAAATTACACCTACTGTGATTTCTTGTACTGTATTTTTTATGGTGGAGGAGCTGAGTGTGAACAATGAAAGTGATATAGATACTTTAAACCCATTCTTTTTAATAAATTAAGATATTTTTTAATATCATCATAAGATAGATGAACCTGTGCTTGTCTTGTATTGTGGGGTAAATCTTGTCCTGGTTTAGCCGAGTGGTAAATTATAAAATACACATTTTCATCCACAATTTTAAGGTATGACTCCTTTCAGGGACTTTTTTTTCAACCTTTCATTTTGACAAAGACAAACGCTACAGAACTGACAAGTAATGAGAATGGATGACCTGGTTATTTAGAAAAGAAAAAAGACACCATCATCTTAAGAAACCTATTATGCAAAATCATTTTAGAGCTTTTAACCTATGTTATAATTGTTTCCTGTTCTCATTTGCCCGCTCAGAGTTGTATAAAACGCAATTCATGCACATTTGAGTCATCTCTATTCTCCAGTCTACCCTAATTATCACCCCCACTGATCTGTACTTCCTTTATTTTCTTAATTGGTGATACACATAGAATTTGGCACGTTCACTGTGCTCCACAAATTTCCAAAAAAGAACTCAGTGTTTAATAATAATGCATCAATTTTATACAGCGCTTTTCTGGACACTCAAAGACGCTTTACAGCATTATTCATTCACTCCAGACCCGGTGGTGGTGCTACTATTGTAGCTACAGCTGCCCTGGGGCAGACTGACGGAAGCGAGGCTGCCAATCTGCGCCATCGGCCCCTCCGACCACCACCAACACTCACGCACACACCACTTTCATACTAGGCAATGTGGGTGATGTGCCTTGCCTAAGGACACAACGACAGTTTTTGCAACTGGCGCCCCCCTGTGGCACCTGGAATTCCTTGTGGTCTCCCATCCAAGTACTAACCAGGCCCGGCCCTGCTTAGCTTCTAAGATCTGACGGGTTCAGGCTTTGACGAACCGGTATGGCCACAAATGGTTTCTGATGAATATTGTGATTTATGACCAAAAATGACCAAAATATAACACAATGATCCACGGATTGTAAGTTTAGCAGACAAAAGCACAGCTGACACTTTGCAGTGACGTCATGCCAGGGGTTTTCTACATGTATCTCTATTGACAGAAGGTTTATTAGTTACCATGGCGACACAATAAGACAAAACTGACAAAAAAAAGTTGTAAGATAAAGGAAAAAAATACAAAATGGATTCAAACCACACATTTTTAGGAGCCTGTGATAATACAAGCGTTCATGGTCCTGTTTAGGTGTTTTCAACAAAAAGTTAACGGAAAAAAAACAAATGAAAAACTGTTGTCTCTGTAATTTTATGTGTGCAAATCAGATAATTTGTAGTTCTAACTAAATCAGCTCTTTCTGGTTAGATTGTGTTAAAACAAAACTCAGATTAATTTTTGTGGGCGGGGCTTTGTTATTCAGGTTAGACTTAATCTGAGGTTAGACTTAATCTGAGTTTTAAACACAAAGCCGAAAAAAATGAGGAACTCAAAAGGTGCTATTAAAGGCTCTTTTGTTCTTTTTGAGGGCCTCAGTTTTTTTGGCTTTGTGTTTAAAACTCAGATTAAGTCTAACCTGAATAACAAAGCTTCTTCTTAACAGAGTAGTGCTTTCTGTTAGCTTCACACCCCCAGAGAATGTTGATGAAACCAGCTGCAAAGTACCAATGTGCCATCTTTAACATTACGCCATGTTAAAAATCCAAAATAAATTGAATCTTATATATATATATAGTGTATTTTGTTTAAGATAAATGGAAAGTTCTCCTCACATTCTCTGGACAGGGGCTTGGAGGGGTCAGTCTCCTCTTTTAGACTCCGTCGGGACAGGGTTGGGTCTCATTTTCACTTTGTCAGAATCCTCTTCTGTGCCGTTAGTCAGTGTAGCGGGCCTGTCTGTAGCCTCACTCAAAAGGACGGGAGCGCACACTGAAGCGTTATTATAAAACATTGACATTTATCCAGGCAGCTGCAGCTCAAGACGACTGTCAGCGCAGAAAAAAGTTTGTGCTGGTTATTACGCCGCTGCCAGACCTCACGTACCAAACCAGATCTGTCTGTCTTAAGGTTTAATGAACATGAGGCTATCTGCTCTTCTGGAGAACTGGACATTGCTTCATGGGAAAACAATATTTCACTTAATATACCAGAGGACTCTCCTTAACCCTCGAAGACCTACGGTGTCGTATTGAAGAGTTATAACTTTATTTCAAGTGTGCCATATATGCTGTTGCAATATTGAAATGATGGAGTTGTTTGTAACAAATGTCTTATGGCTTATGAAGTGAATCCTTTGTCTTCTCGCACACATTTTCTGTCCTCACGCTGTCTCTTAAAAGCAGACAGCACACAGACACACTGATGACCTTCACCTGGCGAGTTATTCTTTGTTGCAGAATAAGCATGGGAAATCGACAAGTACAATGCTCCCATGGATTGGATGTAGCAAAACGCAGATAAGAAGCAGACATTACGAAATGGGAATTATACTGGGATTGAAGGACGGAGGCGGACCAGGAGGCGTTTACAACATTTGCATATTCATGATGAAATGTTTTAAATAGCTGGGTTCAAGTTATGTTCGTGGTCACTCGGTTTGCTCTGCGGGGAATCCACGCTTAGACTGTTTCCCAGGGAACCTAGTAACCCAGCATGCTGTATTAGAAATATTGTGAGGTGAATAAATTGGCTTGAATTGAACTTCACGAATCCTGGTCTTCAATCTGGTATGTGCTAAAATGCGTCTAGGGAGATCTTGTTACGACATCGAGTAATTGGAGTCCCCTATTTCAGTTTTGAACAGCGACACCTTCTGATTGTATTTGTTTGAGTTTAAGATTGGAGAAAGAAGACAAGATTTCTTCAGTATACGATAACGAGGAATATGTTTCTATAACCGCGCAGAACTTTCTACCCGTAAAAGACAGAAACTTCCTTTTCCCCTCTGAAAGTGCAGACATAGAGGTTTCCGTACATTTCTGCGGCTTTATCCTACGTCACACTCACGCTGTGTGATGACGTGAGCAAAACGAGTGTCCAATAGGAACTTTGTTTTCCCCAAACTCATGCGCTCCGTCCATTTTGATCGAGCCAAACTTTGCCAAAGAGTGAAGTGAGTCAAGATGGTCGACTCCTCTGACTGTGTGTGTTTACAACGAGGGAAAAAGTCGCTCTAAGTGGAGTTAATTCTCACACACATGGAAAATGACACATCTTGGTGTGTGTAATTGTGCATCTCTTTCTATTTTTATTTAAAGGTTTATTTCAGTCAAAATGAACAAATACAAATGTAATAAATGCCCTGGAAATGCAGAAGTGCTGTGGCTCTGGCCCTGGACCTGACAGGAGCTGTTTCCAGGACTGGACCAGGAAAGTCATGGAGTCACTGCACTTTTTTTGTTTTTAGGGCAATTAGGTGATTTTTAATTTACTTACAGACTTGATATTTTGCATTTTTGTAGCTAAGACCCTAAATTAAGCATGTTTTTTATGTCCACATGTCTACATGTTTGCTGTGTGTTTTGTATAAAAGAGTGAATTTTATTTTTTTATTTTTATTTTTTTTTCATCTCTATTTCTGGTCCTGTAGCATTTATCACAGCCTCATGACACAACTACAGCAGCAGATTGTGAAATAACAGGTTGGACTGAACAAAAGGAGGTAGAACACTTCATTCGGGGTAAAAGGGGCAGTTTTAAAAGCAAAATTAAGAAAAAAATCCAGATGAGGAGAAATGTACTAAAATTGCCCTCAGGTCTTTAGGGGTTAAAGGTTATCAGCAATTAAATAATCAAACACTAAAATCAAAACACTAAATCCACCCTGTTTTGCTACTAAACTGTGGATATATTGTTTTAATAGTGTTGTTTACTGTTCCTGGACCTTTTTGGTCATTTTGGGCTCAAACTCGACGCATCTGCAAACCTGCTCACATCAGATTGACATTCTGTGTGCGTCTCTGAACACATTATGAATCTGAAACGGTTCTCGCGGAAAAAGATGAACAAGAACAACAAAACAGCTCGGAGAAAAGCACAGACATCTTCCCTGTCCACAAAGGCACGAAGCTTCTACCTTCTGCATGTTTTTCACAAACTAAATAGTCCGTATTGATGCTAAAATAGAAGTTCGCCCGTTAGCATCGCCGTGGGTGTTTTGATTTTGTTTTGTTCGAGTGCTCGGCCTGTGGCTTCTGCACAAACCTCAGAGCTGTGACGTGATTTGTCTCTGCACTTGATTAACGTCACCGTGGGCACCCTCCAAGATGGATACTTGTGAGTTTGTGAGCTCAATAAATATCGTGAGAATCCATCGTGCTATTCAAGGTTATACATTTGCAGCAAGAAGTGCACTATTAGTATGCTAGCTGCTGTTGTTCAGGAGAAAACCCATCTTTGTCCTCTCAAAGTTGTGTAAATTACCATCACTGTGAATAATTAGGTTGTTAGAAATGCATACGGTAAGTAAGGAATAACTTTGGACCACTTTAAGACAGCAAAAAGTCAAAACTAATGAATTCAAACACATTTTTCATACATCTAGAAATCACTTTCAGCAGTGAAGAAAGTCAAGTCATTGTCTGACTTTATTATTTCTGTTTTCCAGCGCTCTCCGCACGAGCCAAACCTGATTTCCTCTCTAATTCATGTTGCTCTCCAGCTGTTTGGGCAAAATGAGTTTGTGGGCCTAAGTGTGTGGGATTAGAGATGGTAATGGTCATTTTGCTGCATGGCTAAGCAACCATCAGCGCTAACTGTGAAAAATCTATGAGCATTGGAGCATAGCGTCAGGTGAACTCACTCACAGCCAAACAGAAAAGTGCAGGAGATTACACATTCAAAGGAAAAGATATGCACATTTTAACCTTTCCGACTTAAAGCACCCGGCTCTTTATAATGCAAAAGAGGCACTGACCTTCAGCCTATGTTTCACTGTGGTAATGACTGGCCAGCAGAAGTGGTGGATGGGTAATTCTCAAACAGGTACTTTGATATAATTTGGATATTTGAAGTTTCTAAAGTTAAATATTTTAAGTTTATGCAGTGAAAACTTGAAACTAAAATAGTTAAATAATAATAATAATAATAATAATAATAATAATAATAATAATAATAACAATAATAATAATAATAACAATAATAATAATAACAATAATAATAATAATAATAATAATAATAATAATAATAATAATAATAATAATAATAATAATGCTTTGGTCTTTATTTACTTACAAATTCATAAAACGATGGAAAAATTGCTTGGCCCAATGACACCACAACATCATGTGTTGGTCAGAGCCTGAACCAGCCTCAACTTTGACATAATCTACTGAAACAGACAACGTCTATTAGGCTGTTCAATGGATCAATGAACTGAACTACATCTGTGCACTTTATTATTACTATTGCTACTAACTTTTATCTATTTGTTTTATTTAACTTTATATCTATTTTTTAGCATTATCTATTGATGTATGTGATCTATCATCTATCTATCTATCTATCTATCTATCTATCTGTCTGTCTGTCTATCTATCTATCTACAGTCCCTGACAAAAGTCTTGTCTCTTATCCATTTTGTAGAAACAAAACCTTATAACCTGACTTTAAATGAATTGTTAAATTGAATCTTAAAGGATTAAGAAATAAAAATAAATGTGGAAATGTAGTTTAAAATGGTGTAACTAAAGGATATTTACCATAAAATATACCATTTTGGATTGAAAGGAAAAGGGGGTTCCAAAAGTCCCAGCCAAACAAATCACACATCAGCAGAAAGACCTGGGCTCTACAAAGTACAACAGGACGTAAGAGTCTCAAAACACTGAAAAGATCGACGGGTTAACTCAATGTCCACTGTAAAGGACTGGGCCGGGTCTCAGGTCCCTGCTACTCTGTTTGATGATACAAACTGTAGAAGAGTAAAACTATCAGCTAAACATAACAGAAGCTTCGGTTCGACCCTCAGACTCTCGAAACTCTTTTCTAGACTCTTACAGATCTGACATTTTTTGCGTATGTGTCGCCTGATGTTGCTGAATCCACACTGTAACATCATTAAAGGTGCTGTAGAAGGATTTACGTGAATCTGCTCCTGTATTTTTCTTTTTGCAAACAGAACATCAGAAATCAACAGCCTCTGAAAGCCGTGAAATGTCTTTAACTCGTCATGGTGAATAATTAAGATAATCATTTTGGACCACTGCAAACTGTTTCAAATGAACTAATTCTGTTTTTTTTTCTGTTAATCGTGCTCTGTAAAGCGTCTTTGAGGACATGTAAACATATAGTACATATAGGACATATAGTGCTGTGTAAAGCACTATATAAATAAAGTTACCTTACTTTACCTTACCTTACTTTTTTAGGGCAGTACAGTAAAAGTCCTATTCAATTTAAAACATGGTTGTGTTTTTTACACATTTATAAAGTCTATGTATGACCTGAGTATTATAATAAAGAGTATTTTTGGTATGACTTTTTCCTCGAGGTACTGAGGGAAGACATTTTAGCTCTTGTGCTCATTTCATCTCATAAGCAAAGTCTTGACAAGGCAAAAACAGCACCTCCAAACATAATTTGTAGACACCATATGGAAATGAATCCAATTTGACCGTAATGTATTCCACGCCTGTGCGCCGCCACTCCTCAGATCTAATATAATGACACTCTCTTCTTACCTGGTGCTTTTTCCAACTTTAAACAGACACTCCTTCAGGCAGCCCCGAGTCGACTGTAATGAAACCGATCACTTTTCATTTAGCGCCCGTGTGTGTTGCCGCGGCGATGGTTTAATTGGGTTACGCAATTAGCTCGGGCGGGAGGAACAAGCGTTTGGTAGTCGCTCTGAGCGAGTTCGAACGTGGGGCTGGAGGCAGGAATCGGGGCTTGATTGGCTCGGTTCAGGTACCGTGAGGGGATCAAAGTGTGTCTGCGCCTCAGCCGACAGCTCACGAGATAACGCTGTAACGAACAGTCGAAACGGAGAGAGCAGACGAGAGGAGTGAGAGGCAGGGAAGTAAAGAAGGAGAGTAGAAGAAGGAGTCATCCGAACGTATAATTGGCACAGTCTGTTCCTTGTGAAGTCAGTTGAAGTAAGATTTGAGTTTGATTGACGGACTGGTGTAATTATAAATTTGGGGATTGAGATGTTGTGCACTGTAAACCCAAATATGTTTCCATCCGTTGCCTCAATTATTTTAAGCAGATGAACTTAAAAGTCACAATCTTCCAGAACGTAAAAGGTTGGACCTCCGACCTTTTGATAACATCTGAATTAAAAGTGCTAATTTAGCTCAAATATTTGCAGTTTATTTGACTCATAGTTTTCTATTAGGCGGCACGGTGGCTGAGTGGCAACACTCAGCCCTCACAGCAAGAAGGTTGCGGGTTCGATCCCCGGGTCACCCGGGCCTTTCTGTGTGGAGTTTGCATGTTCCTCCCCGTGTCTGGATGGGTTTCCTCCGGGTACTCCGGTTTCCCCCATCAAACTAAAACATGCCCGCACCCCTATGGACTAACATCAAGGACCATGTTGTCCACCCTCCTGTGGGCTCACCACCTGCAGAGGGGTTCATGGGGGGGGTCAGGTGCTATGAGTATTGGGCAGCAAACTGCCCCCGCGACCCAGCCGGATTAAGCGGGAGAAGATGGATGGATGGATGGATGGATAGTTTTCTATTAACGCAACTATTTTTCATTTATTATGACACTGGTTTTGAGTTTTCAAACCACTGGAATAAGTTCACTTACTTCGTGACGCACTTTGAAATGGCATTGTTTTCTAGCATTACTATATAAATTAAGTTTATTTCTAAATCATCTCACATATTTGAAATAAAGGAAATAACAGGACTTTATCATTCTCAGTGTTTAATTAGTTTTTTCTACTAAGTTATGATCTATGTCAGGGGTGTCAAACTCATTTTGGTCCGGGGGCCGTATGCAACCTACTTTGATCCCAAAAGGGCCGGATCAGAAAACTCAGTTCTCTCTTCAAGTTATTGTATTTTTCTCCGTGTCTCGTAGTGGTGTTTAAGATTATATTCCTCGAGCAACGCCACTTGTTCCAAACACACTGAGCACAGATTTCCCATTCACCTCTGTCAACAAATAAGAATTAGACTATTTTTCTTGGGAAATCCTGAACTCAGCATCTGCTTTTCTCATTTTTTGACATTTTGCTGATGAGGGTCACGGTCGACAGTCAAAACGATCGTCCTTTAAGAGCGTTTGGAAAGAGGAAAGTCTTCATTTGTGCTGCTCTGGTGGGAGTCATAGCATTACAGAAACCCCGGAGACGCTGCTATGCTAAACAGTGCAGAAAATTAACAGAAAAATCTGAAAATTTTAAGTATTTTAATAGAAAAATCAGCCGAGGGCCAGATTAAAGGTCTTGGAGGGCCGGATCTGGCCCCCGGGCCACATGTTTGACACATGTGATCTATGTTATTAAGTTACGTTCACTTCTACCCACAACTGCACCTTTAATGAAAAAATATGAGTTGAAGTGACTCAAAAAGAAGAACATTAACATAATTAAGTTAGCAGGACATTTTCTAAAACTTTGACTATACACAACTTAATCTATTTAATTACTTTGAATATTTGGGTTTACAGTGTCGCTCATAGAATCTTCAGTTTATCCCACGTGAAACCAGTGCTAAAGATGCTAAATGCTAAATCATAGACTGTGTATAAATACCGAACACGCCGGCCTTCTTTTTCCAAACAGGAAGTGAGCATAGGCGCGAAAAGGTTCCTTCGACCTCTGGTTGCAGTTCACTTTCTACTGAAAAAACGTGGCCCCTCTCTCCATAACTGCTGCTCCTCATTTTGGTCTTAAAATGTTCGTATGAGACTTAGACTTTACTGATCATCAAGGGAATTTCTAGGACACAGTAGCTCACACATCACAATATATTTATAATAATATTTATATTGTGCCTATGTGGTATCTGGTATACTGCTGATTATACTTTATTTTCCTTTCTCAGGATGGTTATTCCCTTATCCGTGGGACCACTAGTTTGGAGCATTAAGGGGTCAGAGGTTAGGAGGATGTGCCTCCTAAGGACATTTGGTGGGACAAATGGTTGGGTTGTAAATGTAGGATTGGTCTGTGTAAAACAATTTGAGGTCTCCAGACGACTAGCCTGGAGCCTAAGAGGGTAAAGGTACAGGAGACACCTGGTGACAACTAAGCATGTTAGATCTTCTATGGTTGGGGGTTGTGTTTAAGCTTTTGTTTGAGAAATTCCAGATGTAAAAGTGGGATGTCCTAGGGAACTATAAATGTAACCTGCACCCTTCGCTCTGGGTCTTCCTGCATTGGGCTTTCAAGGGGATCCAGACTTAAATTGTCTGTTAATTGGCTGACTCTATTATCTGTAAAATAAATCATATTTACATTTATTAGAGTTGTTGTTGAATCATTTCTCAGCATCTCCCTCCTGTGAAGCATCTGGGGAAACACGGCTACTTTAGGGTAAGTTTTTGATTTGGGGATCTTAAACTACACCTACTCTGTGCGGCACTTTGGAGACATTGTGTTGGTAAAATGTGCTATAAAAATAAAGTTGGATTGAATTGCTTTCCCCAAGGTCACTCCCGTTACTGCTGGCAACAGGTTGATTGACACTTTTGTTCAATCCAACCAATTTATTTCTAAAGCACCTTTATAAACATGGCAGTTTCCAAAGTGCCGCACAGACAAATCAACCCATCAAAAGACAGGAAAATCATAAATTAAAACAATAAACAAAAAGTGGTCAAATGTATAAAGCCAAAAACGATAAAACAACGAATAAAATAAATAAACGAATAAAACAAATAAAAGACACAGAGGACCACACAGCTCAGGCGCTGTTAAAAGTCAGAGAGTCAAAGTGCGGCTCAGTAGCGGCTGTGACTTCAACAGCCTCGTTCCTGATTGGCTTTTTTTTTGGTTTTCTGCTCGGCTTTACAAAGATGATCCCTGGTTACGGAGCAGCTGCGAGTTGAACACCGGTGCTTCTCCCCTTAACACTTCATGACATCACAAGGTGGACCAAAGCGTTTTGAGCTTTGGAGATGTAATCAGACTTAAGGCCGCGACACACTACAGGATTTTTTGGTCTTAAATGATTTTTAAACGTGCGACAAAATACGCAAACACCACACACACGAGGATAAAAGACTCCGATTGTAAAGACTGCAGTGGAATATGTGAACCGACCACAGGTATATAAAAACATCAGCAGTTTCCTGTCTACAGTAAAACGACTCTGAGCTCTGAGACTCTTAAGAGTTCAAAGATCAGAGCATTTCACTTCTAGTCTAGATACAAGTCCAAACTGTGTTATTATTTGTGAAATGTGGTGCAATAGTTCAGATACAGAATTTTTAAAAGCATAAAAGAGGAGATAAAGTCCACAGGAAGTAGAGTCTTGATCGCTAATCGGCAGCTTCACTACGATCTGTGTGGATGTAAACAAACACACGTGAGGAAACACTGTCTTTTTTACTTTCAAAGAACACCGCAAACTGGATTAACAGCGCGGTTTTGTGGACTGGAGTCAATATTTGTGGAGGACAATTTCTATGGATAATACGGATGAGACGCTGCACTTTAAATGTTACATTAGGTGAGTAAAAAAGTCTTTATTTTCACTTTATCCTGTGTTTGTTTGTTGCGTCTCTGTGTCCGTCGCTCCTCTGCCCCTGATGCTCTGGTTTATCGCCTGTTATCGTCGCGTTGCTGATGTTCGGTGGTTCTGATCGGACACTGACTCCGCACACGAGGAGCGGCGGCTTCAGAATCGCACACGGAGACAAAAAGTCGGGTCACACCTCCTGAACTCAGGAAGAAGAAATCGCAGCCAAAATCGGGCAAATTCTCCTGTAGTGTGTGGCGGCCTTTATAATAAGAAGACTCGAACATGTGTGAATGAGACAAAACACAGCTCCTGGTCTGTTTCTGAGGAGGTGACAGCTTTATAACACAACTTAACGCGCACAAGAATCCACTTTGTGTAATGCAAGACGCTGAAACATAAACATTTCCCCCAATTTAAAAGTTATAGCTATAAAAACTGCCAGTCGCACAAAAACAACTCTGCATACTGTGTACTAATTAGGGCGACGAGGAGCTCCATGAATAATGAAGCAGTCATATGTAACACAGAGCAGAGACGTGAGGCCAGAAGAAAGGGGTTGATGAAATAGATTGTAAGGTCTTCATTAGGACACTTGTCTTCAACCTGCTTTAGATCAGCACTGCTCCCGGCCCCGCGACACACAAGAGAGTCACGCAAGCTTTGGACAAACTTTTAACACATTATCACGCCGAAAAAAGGAAGAAAAAGAAAAATGAGATGGCGCAATCACAAGAATCTACCCGTTTTACGCTAGAAAGCAACGAATCTGAGGCACAATCACAATCAAAGGGCTGAGAAGTGAGTTACAGTGAGAGAGTTTCATCATCCTGTCATCAGCGGGAAGTGGATGTTTGAAAAAAGTTTGTTCAGAAATGTCATTTTGAGTGTTGAACCTGCAATTTGGGATTTAATGATGGTATAGTTCAATCATTGGGTTGAGGTAAAAAAAAAAAGAAAAAAAAAAGTGGGATAATAATCGGCAAAACGACCTTTCCTGGATAGTTTTAAAATGGCCTTTTTTTGTACCATATCAACTTTATTTATAAATCACTTTAAAAACTTTACCACTGGCCAAAGTGTTGTACACAAACATAGAAAAGACAAGGACAGTACAACACACAGTGCAACTACTAAAATGCATAGAAAACAATAATAGTCGTCTTTTAATCACCAATCGTATGGCTCAGACTTTTTTGGAGCTTTCTACCATGTTATAATGTTGCCTCAAGAGGTTTTAGATGTCGTCCATGCACGTCTGAGTAATTGAGTGATCTTTTCCAGGCCCTATTCAAACCTCTTTATTGTATAGCTGTAAGATTCTGTCCAATACTCAGTCCAAAAGTCTACGTCACCCATGTTCTCACAGCTCAACTCTCAATAAATATACAAAAGCAGGACACAAAACTGTACACAGCAACTTGACACTCCGGATATGATTTGCAGTAGTTTCATTAGCAGGATTCACGCTGATCGTAATGTGACAGCGCTCTGAAGGGGGAGTGACTTAGGGAGCAGTGGCAGGAGAGTCTCAGAGCTTGGAAAATAAAGTGAACACAGCATTTTCAGAACAATAAAAGGTAAAGTGGTGATCTAAATATGTCATGTGTTAGAAGTCAATACCCCATAAAAATAAAGTACAGACATTTAGATGTAGTGTAAAGGTTAAATGTGTTATAGTATCTTGAATAAAAAATGGCTGCAACTTCTCTTGAAATCAAAAGTCTGAGATTCCTCATCATCCCATATAAACAAATATATAGAATGTTTAAATCAGACCGATTAAAAATGACTTTTCAGCGCTTTTAACCATGTTATAGTTGTTTCACTTAGGATTCAGCAGTGTCGCTCAGTTATTTGGGTACAAATACAAAAATCCTTTCACTAATGTGTTGAACTGTTCCACACAATTGCACTTTTATGTATAATTCTTATTGTTGTGTTGCTTTTAGGGTGACCACGTTTACCTTCTGTTCTAGGGACAACGGATGGAAAATATCCTTATTCTGGTACATTCACAGAAATGTTGATTAATGCACACTGTCCCTGTTAAATAAACCAAATAAATAATACAAATAGTGTGATGTGCAGTTATCCATGATGCACACAGTTGCTCGGCTCTTTGTTGTGATGATGTTTCAGAAGACGTCAGCTCCCAATGGACGCCACCGTTTTCTAACGCAGAAGTGGGCGGACTTGTTTTTTTTATTTACTCATTTTAAATCTGTATTTTAACTAATTACAATATAATGAGCCCCACCTTTCATTTTAACTGTACAGCAAACACAAGCACAATATGTCTTCTTTAACACAAAGAAATCTGAAGAGTCGGTACTGGAATCAACCAATTTTTAACAATTCACACAAAACAGGTGGTGAGACCAGAAAAAGTTACTCAGTGTATCTTTAAATTCTCCAAAGTAGCAGTAGGTTCCTGTGGAAAATTGCACTTAGGTGAATGTCTAAGTAAGTCTAATGCATTTCGGGGAGTCTGAGAGAGACGAGTGAAGACGGTTCCGAGCTGAGGTCTGGGTGATTCTAATGCCCACAGATCAGTGCCAGAGGTGAACCAGAGGAGCACATTAGCAGCCGTACAAAATGTGAGCTAAACTTTCAGAAGCTTTGGAAAGTTTCTAACAAGATTTAATAGACTTGGAGTAATAGAGGTCTCTGTGGATGCCAGGTGACAAGTTTGAATCATTATGTTCAGTAAGTCTGCAGGTCAAACACTACTGAGTGACTTAAGATTCAGACTGAGATAACACTGGGTCTCATTATTTCCTTGGAGTTTCTTCTATTAAATGACCAACCAAACTAAAAAAAGTAAAGTGGGAGTGTTAGGAGAAATCTAGTGGTAATAATGGACTTGTACTTGAACTTTAACCGTCACATCAAATTAATAACATCTGCAGCCTTTTACCATCTAAAAACCAAAGCAAAAATCACAGGTCGACTGTCTAAAGCACCTGGAGAGACTTATCCATGCGTTTGTCTCCAGGAGGTTAGATACTGTAACAGCCGCTCACTGGCCTCTGCAAACGAGCTGTGAACCAGCTACAGAACATCCAGAACATCCAGAACATCCAGAGCATCCAGAACATCCAGAACATTCAGAACATCCACAACATCCACAACATCCACAACATCCAGAACATCCAGAACATTCAGAACATCCAGAACATCCAGAAGATCCACAACATCCACAACATCCAGAACATTCAGAACATCCAGAACCTCCAGAACCTCCAGAACCTCCAGAACCTCCAGAACATCCAGAACATTCAGAACATCCAGAGCATCCAGAACATCCAGAACGCTGCAGCTCGGGTCCAGAACATCCAACAGGAACATCCAGAACATGTGTCCAGAACATCCAGGTCTCTGCACTGCCCCCTGTGGCTCAGAGACTTTAAAGCAGCTCTGCTCGTGTCTCTGTGGCCGAGCACCAAAGTCCATCTGTGACATGTTAGAGCCTCATGAACCATCTGCATCTGAGGAGCTCAGGGACCGAACTCCTGCTGGTCCCAGAGTCAGGACTAAACTCTGGAAGTCCCGTCTCTATTTTAAAATCTTATGATGATTATTTATGTTTTGATTTGTTTGTATTGTGATTTTGATGTATTTCTTATTCTGTGAAGCACTTTGAATTACTTTGTGTCCGACTTGTGCTGTACAGATAAACTTGCCTTGCTCTGCCTTATGCAAAATCACCTTTTT
Organism: Odontamblyopus lacepedii; assembly: GCA_034769755.1. NCBI lineage: Eukaryota > Metazoa > Chordata > Actinopteri > Gobiiformes > Gobiidae > Odontamblyopus > Odontamblyopus lacepedii. The sequence continues at coordinate 2,846,534 of CM068352.1, read as the reverse complement.
GGAGCTTTCTACCATGGAAAAAACACTCCCTCATCAAAAATATGCTTCAAAAGGTTTCACAATCAGCCATTCAAGTTTGAGTAATCTAGCAATCTATTCCATTTATTTAAACCCTCCTTATTCTGAGCTCGCCCACAAGCCAACATCAGCCACGCGGTAGTTTCATTTAGCAGGATGCAGCGCTGACTGTGCTGTGAAGGGAGAGTGACTTAGCACGGAGAGCAAAGGGACGCAAGACTCAGACCATCACAAAACATCATTATTCTGTAACATGTTAATACTGTACAGTGTTTTCGGGAAATCTGACATTTTCAAAGGAATAAAAGGTAACGTGGTGATCTGCTTAAGTTAAGTGTTCGTGGTCAACACTCCGTGGAAGTAAAATAGCTCATCTTTAAAGTACTAAGCATTAAACGGGCCACAGATTTATGCCCGGATGCCCTTCCTCTCCTTCGGCTACTGTGTCAGATTTGTAAATGTAAATGAAAATGTAAATGTAAATGTCAAATGCATTTCTCCATAGAGATGTTATTGCTTTGTCTGGAACATTTGATATGACGTTAAACCTTTCTATTGTCATGGAGACCAAACCAGACCAAGTTACAGGTCAGATCTGTGGAGAGGCGACCCCGCTCATAGTCAGAACGCCTGTTTTTCTAGGTATGTTTGAGCTATAAAACCACCTGTAATTGAATAAAGAAATGTAAAGTAGAGCTGTTTAATGTCACACTAGAAAATGTCATAAGAAAAGTCACGCAATGGACCTTTAAAAGATGGATTTGAACCCATTCATCTCTTTTTACGGTGCTACAGTTATGGCGGACGTATATTTTACTTTACAAATCACTTCAAACCTGAGTATGTGACAGATTATTACACAGTGCCTGGACGAGGACAATATGTGCGTGAAATGACTGTTTATCTCGTACATCATTTTAATGTTCGTCGTATGTCTTAATGTGTCTGATGTCAGCGGTGAGCACGGCAGGAGTGAGCTGTGAGTGAAGTCTATTAAAAGCAGCAGCACCTGTCAGACAGCAGGTAACAGGCGCCTGACAGGTGAGAGACAGGGGAGACAAACAATGGATTTCACTTTACAGCGGGGAAAGAGAGAGGAGCTAAAAGAGCCAAGAGCCAGACGAACATTATCCAGAAAGAAGAGGATAAGAAAGAAGAGAAGGGAGAGATGGACACCGGTGCATTTAATATCACAGAAGAGTTAGGATGAGGGTGGACGGGGGTTATGATGTCAACTTTTCGGTTTGGGGGTCACCCGTCACCTGCTTGTTTCTATGCAAATATCACTGCTCTGCCTGGAATGTTCCACAGTACGACATTTAACAGCTCGACCACACAGTTATTCAATGACAGTTGGTTTTATCACAAAAAATACCAAGAAAAACAGGCATTCTGACCGTGAACCTCTCCACAGATCTGACCTGTACCTTGGTCTGGTTTGGTTTCATGAAAATCGAAAGGTTTAACACCAAACTGTGAAACACTGAAGACAAAGCAATAACATCTCCATGGAGAAAAGCATTTAAGAAAAGTTACACACTGCACCTTTAAGCAGACCTATTCTGCCAAATCAACATATTAGAGTGTTTAACCGTGTTCTAGTTGGTTCTCCTTCTCATTTACCTTTTAGAGCAGGGGCGTCAAACTCATGTTGGTCCGGGGGCCATATACAACCTACTTTGATCCCACAGGGGCCGGATCAGAAAATATATCATATATCCCCCCAAAACAGTAATAAGTCTAAATATTTGTGCAGAGAAACACAAATCTATTACAGAAATCTCTTTTATTTGATTTGATTTTACAAACTATTATAATATTATGCTCAGCCAGGTAGTTTGCATTCAAGTTATTGTATTTTTCTCCGTGTCTCGTAGTTGCGTTTAAGATTATATTCCCTGAGCGAACACCGATCGGAATGTTTGTTGCAAACACCGAGCACAGGTTTCCCATTCACCTTCGTGAACAAACAGGAATTAGTCCATTTTTCTTGGAAAATCCTGCACTTAGCTCCACTTTTCTCATTTTTGATATTTTGCTGATGAGGGCGTCATGGTCAACAGTCAAAACGATCGTCCTTTAAGAGCCTTTGGAAAGAGGGAAGTCTTGATTTGTGCTGCTCTGGTGGAGGCGCCGCACAGAAGAGCTGGAGATGGTGCTTTGCTCAGTGGCACAGAAAATTACCAGAAAAATCTGAAAAATTGAAATATTTTAAGAGAAAATCAGACAAGGGCCAGATTAAAGGTCTTGGAGGGCCGGATCTGGCCCCCGGGCCGCATGTTTGACACCTGTGTTTTAGAGGTTATATTTGGACTCATACATTGGCATAGGCCCATTTCTCTGTAGTTACTTTCTCCAGTTTTATTTTTGTAATCGATGAGACACGTAGGATTCGGCAGCATTGCGTAGTCATTTTGGTACAAATGAAAAAAATAAAGTTAAATAGAAAATGGGAAGTGACAAAGACCAAAGTGAAAGTGAATGAGGACATGCTTCTTTTATTATGTTGTTTTAAATGAATATTGTAATTTAAAATATGCAAATTATAACATAATGATCCACGGGTGTTGTAGATCATAACTATTATTACTGACAAGCACTACGTCTTCTGTCATTTTCACGACCGAAACCCAAACAAGCTTTCAGTCCATAACCAGTCCATTTATCGTAAAAGCAGCTATGAGTGAGGGGAAAACTCAACAGACTGAATGATATTGTCTGTACTTGTTAAAAGAGATTTTGTTGAATGAAAAAGTGCATTGCAACACTGGAATTTCCCCATTGTGAGGCAGATAAAGGTTCTCTAAATGTATCCATGTGTAAACTGTGCCGATGGAGTCCCAGTGTGTGAGACAGGGGACTTAGTGGGTAGTTTTGTCAGTTTTGTCATAGTAGTTTACACATATAAAATGATCATACAGCACAGAAAGAAAAAAAAAAAAGAGAAAAAAAGAGTTTGGGGCCACTGCAAATGCCCCTCCTTTACGTTGCCTTCATTTCTGTGTCAACCTTTCTGCAATAAGTGATTCACTTTGTTCGAAGAGGCAGAAGAACATCCGAGAATATCAACTTCTTTTCATTTCCGACTGTTTGCCCCACTTTCCCTCGCCCCTCAGTGACCCCTGAACAAAAAGTCCCGCCCACCAGGGACCGGCCGGCAAAATGCAATCAGAGCCGAGGACTCGAAAATCCGGTTCGAGACCAAGACGATTCCTTTCTTCATGCTCAGCTAAAGAAAGCTGTTCTCCGAAACACTACGGAGAGGGGGAAGTGTGGAGTCTTCCAAGCCAGTGACAGTGCACAGTGCGCGGGAACACTGTGGGCTACGGGGGGGGGTCCCTGGAGAGACGGTCAGTGACAGTAGATTTCCTTGTGAAGAGGAGCAGAGGAAGTCGAGAATATGTGTCGAAAAGGAGCGACTAGTATATGGACTCAAGGAGATTTAATGTGCAGAAATACAGGCTGAAAATAGGAGGTATTGAATTTTAATACACACGGCAAAAAACTAAATCTAGTCGAGCTAAAATGACTTGGATTAAGAAGGTTTTACCATGAGTTGAGTAAATTTATCTGTAAGGTTTTTGTACTTAAAATATGAAATTACATCTCGCTACACTTAAAATAAGAAAAACGACTTTTTGCACTTAAAATAAGAAATAAAATCAAATGTTGCTTGAATTAAGAAAAAAACGAAAAAAAATTAAGAAAAATTAAGAAAAAAAAAAGAAAAAAATTCCACTGGCAGATAATTTCACTTGTCAAGACGAAGTAAAAATGTTCTTAATTTAAATAATTTTAACTTACCTAGATATTGTTTTTTTCCCAGTGCATTGAAATGTGCTGTGTCTTTTTACTGTTTTAAAAATGTAAATGTGAAAAACAGCATCATTTCATTTGACAGGGGTCCTACAGACTGTAAAATAAAAGTGGACCAAGGGAGTGTGACGTCAACAATAGTGTTAGGCTCCAAATGAAGCTAATTGAGGCCAAAATTGTAGCAGCTAATCTGCCAAAAAGTATTATCTTTGGAAAAACGACTCCAATACCAAAAAACAATCAGGAGCGAGGCTGTTGAAAATCCACCTGTAACTTTTCTGGTGGACGTTCCTTCACCTTCTGCTTTCTTTAGAGAGGTCTTTGCTCTGCCTGGAATGTTCCACAGTGTGACATTAAACAGCTCTGCCTCACATTTATTTAATCACAGCGGTTTTATTGCTCAAAAATACCTAGAAAAACAGGCATTCTGACTGTGAACGGGGTCGTCGCTCCACAGATCTGACCTGTATCTTGGCCCGGTTTGGTCTCCATGAGGGTAGAAAGGTTTAATGCCGCACTGTGAAACATCCCAGACGAGGCAATAACATTTCCATATAGAAACGCATTTGATGGACCCTCAACAGAAGCACCTTTAATTTATTGATAAAATTGTGAAATATGAACGACAGGATCATGGAGACTGGGTTTACACGAGGTCAGAATGACGAGCCTGACAGCAGCAGTTAAAGAGGCGACGGGTTTTTAAATGTTTGTGTATGTGCGTAGTACAAAAAATAGCCAAACTGTTCTTAGTACAAAGAAGTAAATACTGACCCCCAAAAATGATGGTGCCACCTCTCATGTTTTGATCGATAAGTTGATCGATAAGTCGTGACAGGAATATGTGAGAAGACAAGAAATGTGAAGCTTGTTTTAAAGCGTTTAACATCAAGTTGGCCTGGACACAACTTTTTCAAGATACTCTTTACAAAATGGCCGCCTAATCATTCCAAAATGACGTGTCTAATCGACCCAAACTAATAAAACATGCAAAACACTAACATGATTTATTTCACATACTGCACGTTTTACAAGACACTTAATACAAGTGAACTGCGACCAGGACTCGAACCCCTCGGCGACCCAGGTTCATGTCCTGTTTGGAATGACCCGTGTACATTTATATTTACAGTCTATGGGTTCGGGTTATTCTTCACTTTTCAAATGCATTCACAGCATCCTGGTAATTCACCGCGATGAGTTATGAGCACTTTCCACAACTTTCAGAGAGTTTTGCGGCGCATAATAATCTTTATAATTAGATGCAGACAAATAAATGTTGCTCATCTGCATGAACAGAAATCAGGTACAGCGCTTTGCGACTGATTCCACATAATAATTTAACAGGAACTACATTACACAGAATTTACTTTTTAGTATCTCTGCATCTCCAAATCTCCAAATGCTCTGTTCCACTTTTAGTTAGTTGTTCCCTTTTAGTTTGAGTTCAGTAGAGACGGGCAGTTCCTGGGTTCAGATTGTCCAAATAGTTAGTTTAGTCTTTATTTGAAGGGACAATGTACAGATACATTAAGTTAAAAAAAAAACAGATGTTCTGCACCAGATTATATCTAGTTTCCGTCTGCAGTCCCTAATTTACAGGAGTAAATAATACATAATTTAAGATAAACAATAAGAGCAGTATTTCATCGCACCAGTCTGACACAAACACTCTCACAAACACAGCATCTCATTCATACCTTAGCATTAGATTCAAATTTTTAACACATTCGCACTCGTATGCTGTCCATTATACAACATTTCAGTCCTATTTCATTCAGCGGTAAAAGGTTAAGAATCTTACACATACTAAAGTTACAGTTTTACATCAACAATTATATATTTGATTCTCGTGAAGGCACACGGGGTTTAAAAACACAGTGGAGCACTTCCTGTATTACCACATGACATCACAAGGTGGAATAGAGTGTTTTCTGTTTGAGAGAAAAACACAGCCTCAATATGCAGGTTTTTGTGTGTTAAATGTGTGAATGAAACAAAACACAACTCCAGGCTCCATGTTTTTGATGAGAAAATGGCATCAAAACATCAGAAAATAATATAATACAGGCCTTTCACCAGAATATTCATTTACACATTCAAATTAAAGTCTTGGATATATATAAGTCAACAAATCACATGTCTTTATGCTGGTGGAGTGGAGCCAAATTACATTATGAAACAAACCTTTAAGGGAAAATCTGCCACACTGACATTAACAAACAGAAACAATTCATAGAAAAGCTTAAGTCAAAATGATTCTCAGAAGAATAGGCAAAATAGCTTGAGCAAAAATAGAGTCTTGGAAGTTTCTCCTGATGACTAAGTATTATATTATTTCCTGTTATTCCCAGAATTCATTCAGTCCTTTTGTAGTGTTCAACTTCCGTGCTTCAGAATTCTCCCAAACTACTCACATTTTTAAGACTTATGCTGGTTTCCGCTTATTATAATTATGACACCCGTGGATCATGATGTTACCATTTGCACAATTTTAATCATAATATTCATAGAAAACGACTTAATGGATGAAACGAGCCCACTGACTTCCTTGTTAGAAAACTGTGGCGCTCAATGGGAGCTGACATCGCCGTAAAAGTCATCACAGCAATGAGTCTGCAATTCCGATGGAAGGCTGCAGATCACGGGAGCGAGCAGTGGATTTTTTTATTTCAGTTGTACCAAAATTACTATGTGACACTGCCAAATCCTCTGCGTATCACTGATTTAGAAAATAAATGGTGAAAACAGGGACTGATCTGCAATATGCCTTAAAAATGAGTTTTAACCCCTGAAGACCTGAGGGCAGTTTTAGTACATTTCTCCTCGCCTGGATTTTTTTCTTAATTTTGCTTTTAAAACTGCCCCTTTTACCCCCTAATGAAGTGTTCTACCTCCTTTTGTTCAGTCCAACCTGTTATTTCACATTCTGCTGCTGTAGTTGTGTCATGAGGCTGTGATAAAAGCTACAGGACCAGAAATAGAGATGAAAAAAAAAAAAACAGAAAATAAAATTCACACTCTTTTATACAAAACACACAGCAAACATGTAGAAACAACTTTATGGACATAAAAAATGCTTAATTTAGGGCCTTAGCTACAAAAATGCAAAATATCAAGTCTGTAAGTGAATTAAAAATCTCCTTATTGCCCTAAAAACAAAAAACAAGTGTAATCGCTCCATTACTTTTCTGATGCCTTCATTGAAACAGCTCCTGTCAGGTCCAGAGCCACAGCACTTCTGCATTTCCAGGGCGTTTATTACATTTGGATTTGTTCATTTTGAGTGAAATAAACCTTTAAATAAAAATAGAAAGGGATGTGTAACCAAGATGTGTAATTTTCCATGTGTGTGAGAATTAACTCCACTTAGAGCGACTTTTTCCCTCGTTATAAACACACACAGTCAGAGGAGTCGACCATCTTGACTCACTTCACTCTTTGGCAAAGTTTGGCTCGATCAAAATGGACGGAGCGCATGAGTTTGGGGAAAACAAAGTTCCTATTGGACACTCGTTTTGCTCCCGTCATCACACAGCGTGAGTGTGACGTAGGATAAAGCCGCAGAAATGTACGGAAACCTCTATGTCTGCACTTTCAGAGGGGAAAAGGAAGTTTCTGTCTTTTACGGTTAGAAAGTTCTGCGCGGTTATAGAAAACATATTCCTCGGTATCGTATACAATACCGTAGGTCTTCGAGGGTAAAGGAGAGTCCTCTGGTATATAAAGTGAAATATTGTTTTCCATGAAGCAATGTCCATTTCTCCAGAAGAGCAGATAGCCTCATGTTCATTAAACCTTAAGATAGACGGATCTGGTTTGGTACTTGAGGTCTGGCAGCGGCGTAATAACCAACACAGGTCTTCGAGGGTTAAACAGGATTGCTCAAACATGCACGCATCACTTGAATACAACTTCGGGTGAATAAATGATGAGAGGAAACAACTATGACATGGTTAAAAGCTGTAAAAAGATGATGTTTCATCATTCTAAAACCCATGAATATCTAAAAAAAAAACAGCCAAAAGTGTGGATATAGAGGCTACGGTTTGTGCCATTCTGTCCCTTAGTGCGAAGCTTCAAGGCTAAAACGTCACTTACTTGATAAAAGTTCAGACAGGAAGTGCCCAGGGTGGATGGGGCATGTGGAAACTGCTCTGTACGGTGAAACGGGGTGCAGCCGGCGCCTCAAGGTTTGGCACTGGACAAGATGTTTCTAGATAATCGCCCACATCAGCAGATCAGCAGAACATGAAGCAGTGCCCCGGAGAACTTGCCCTCTCGTGCCCCCTATACACCCCCCCCCCCCGCTTCTCCATACGCAGCCACCGCCTCACACCTCACATCCCCGTGGCCTGGGTGAACTTCAGAGCTTCAGGAGATCCGAGCACAGTCCCGTGGGGCCGCTGCGTTGGCGTGTTGTCAGTGTCTTTGTGTTTGTGGAGAGATCGTGTGACGGTGAAAGAAACAGAAGAGTGGATATAAATATACTGTGTGTGGTCAGCGATTTAGATCAACTTTATGTTTCCAACACATTACGGGGAGGTCACAAGTCACTGAAAATATGTGGGGCATGATTTAAAAATGAAGTTATGGGGGTGAGTTTTATCTCATGGTGTCATCAGTTCAGTTCAGTTCAGTTTCCTTTATTTGTACCTGTAGATTTGTTGTGCGGCAGTTTTCAGGTTGGCATCAACACATGAACAATAACAAGAGCTCCGCCAGCGGGGCAAAATACGCCCGTACTTTGAATTATTGTATATAGAATTAAGTTAGAATTTGTCAAACCTAGTTAAAGATGAATTGTTGGTGCAGTTTGGAAGTTTGACATTCCTAGGTGAGACGGTTGTCGAGTTAGAGCGCGGACAAGAAATTGTCCACAGACAGACGGACAGACAGACGGACGGACAGCGCCATAGCATAATACGTCCCGTCTTACAACGGGCGTATAAAAACAATAAAAAATAACATGGTAAACAGTCAACTGACTCACGTTGGCTCACAAAATTGGACATTAATAAGTACGTAGAGACGTAAGATCTGGAAGATGAACCAAAGAGGCCTGTGCTCACTGGTGCCAAATGCCAATAACATATTTCTTCTTCCGGATAACGTTCCGAATACTGGCCTCTCCCCGCCAACCATGTGTCGAGCTGGATAAGAGAGAAGAGTTTGGCTAAATCTGAAAATATGAATGAAAATACAGAAGAAAAGCCGTCACTGTCAGCCGAGCACGGGCAGTTTGATTCCACAAAAAAAGCACTGTGCACTCAGTTATGATTTTCAAAATAAATAGAATAATTTGTTTTCATTTTACATCACTCTGGAAACAGGACTATTAATATAAATGTATGTTCAACCGCTTTAGTAAGCTTTTATAATATTATGACCCTCATTTCCTAACATGCATGATATTGTTGAGTATAGCAGAGGGTGTGTGGGATTTACTGGCGTCATTTGAATGAAACGCCGCAGAATATTTATGTTTCAAGGTCTTTAGCCCCGGGATTTATAGTCTGGGCTCACAGAATACGGGAAATGCTGCGTTTATCTGAACAGAAAGATATAAATATGTTGCTTTGGCTCATTGTAAAAGGCAGGAAATGTGCGAATGGCAGAAAACAAATCTTAACCCTAAAAATATCCTACATTTGTTATTTCTTAACCCAACTTCCTTCATTATAACAGCGGAGGACGGATTGCTCAGAAAAAGAAACAACAGAGCAGAGCGGATCTGCTTCACCCTCGTCTTCGCTCCACCTCAGAACCAGCCAAACCTCTGGGGAAGAAGGACAAGACCCAACTCCCAGGAAACCCTCATTTCCATCGTATTTTCATTGGTCTGGCCCAGTCTTGGACATGTGCAGTGGTGACCTCACGGTGACCTTACGGTGCACTTTTAGCACGGTGCATAATTCAACAGTATGCACAAGTATAGGCCGCACCATGACTTCCATTTTAAAGCCTCTGCCTGATTATTTTCCTCGTATTTCAGCAAAATTTGTCCTAGTACAGGTCAAAATGAGTCCACTGGGGGCTGTCTTCATCTAATTATAGAGAAGGAGCCGCAGTGACAGGACTGAGAGGTTCAGGGAATTGTTTATTCCTGCTGCTGTAAGACTTTTTAACAGCTCTCGCTAATGTGCACCTCATTACTATCGTTAGTAACTTTTCACTATTAACTTATTTATTTTATTGCAAATGTATTTATTTATGTAGGTTTTTTAAATTGGTTTTAGATTTGTGTTTCTTGTTTAATGTTTATGCTACTGGACAACTTGGATTTCTCCTCATGGGGATGAATAAAGTCTGTCTATCTATCTTTCTATCTATAAAGCATGTTATTGTCCAGGTATCAGGAAGTGCGTGGTTCCATGCTAGTGGTTAGCAGCTCGCAGCGAAACTGCTCTCTCTCTCAGGCCTTGTCCACATGTATCCGGATATCTGATAAACCGAAGATGTTTTGCCTCGTTTTGACCTGTCATCCACACGAACACGCATCAGAAACGAGTATTCAGGGAAAACTCCGGCCAAAGTGAAGATTATTGAAAACTCTGTTTATGCCTGTTTGTGTGGACAGAGATAACTGGGGTTTTGCGTTTTAAAACGTCACTGTCTGCGCCAAAAAATATGAATCTGCCCTGACGTCAAACGTGCGACATTTGTTTAGGCGACTGCAAAAGCCAAAGCCAAAGACAAAGCAGAATATGGACCGGAGTCGTTTCTTGAGAGCTGTGTGTGTGTTGAGAGCAGAATTGCTCCTAAACTGTGTTTAGGAGCAATTCTGACTCCGAGTCTGTCCAGACAAAGGAGCTCGGCGCCATGTTTTCTGTTGTTTAAGTTTAGGCGGAAGTGACGGTGAAGTGATGGAAATAACGCCATCTACAGGTTTGGAATGTGTATGAATGTGGTTGAAAACGCAGATGTTCGGTTATGTGTGGAAGGTGTTTTTTTCGAAGACGAGGTGCTGTGGATAAAACAATTTTTTATAAACGGAGGGTGGGAAATGTTCAGTTTTAAAAATACCCGGCTACATGTGTACATGGGCTCAGAAAGTTGTGAAAAGCACTTCATTACAGCGACTCATTACGGTGCATAATTAGGATGTTCTGTATTGATAAAGTAAATGAGGAATGACTTTGAACCGCCGAAAAACGCTTAAAACGAACTACATTTTAAACACAAATCAGGCAGCTTTAAGTTTCTCCAAACCCGACACGAGTCGTGCATTGATTTAAGCATATTTGTATTCATTACAGACGTCTGCTCTGCCACATTAATGCAACTTGTTTTGAAGTCGTCTTATCAGCGTCCCTCTCCCAAACCTGCTGTCCCCTCCAACGACTCTGAAAGCAGGATACAATTATAGATAGAGAGGTGTTAATGACATAAATAGCTGACAAACTCTCTGGAGGAGCTGCCATTTTAATAGGCAATCTGTAATTACCTCGAGATGTCACCTTGATGTTGTTGAAGTTTATTGGAAATGCGCACCCACAGGATTTAAGGCTGAATGGAGTTTTGATGATGAAGTGGGGGAAGCGCATGTGAGGAATCTGTCACATAAAATTAGTGCGGCAACAGTTAAACGAAAAACTACACTGGCTCGAAGGTCCTAGTTTATGCAGTTGACTCTTGAGCGTTTAGCCATGTTATAGTGTTTTTACCTCATCAAAAACATATGTAGAGTTGTTTTGTTTCATTCACACACGTTTGAGTAGTTTTCAAGTTATCAAGTAAGAGCTGCTTTTTTCTTTTGTTTAGCAGAGATTCAGCATCAGTTCAACTTCCTGTACAGTGACCCCTGGTTTATGGCGGGGGTCACGTTCCAAAAAGAACCCGCGACAGGCGAAACCGTGAAGTATCAGTTTTATTTTTTACAATTATTGTACAATCCAATACTGAACTATAGAATGAAACCAAAGATCAAAACCTGTTTTCAGGCCCAAGCATTTGTTTAAGAAATAAAAATATAAACCTTTTCTTAAAAATAACTCTGATAGTTTTTAAAAATAGTGTAAAATAATCATTTTAATAGTGAATATGAGGTTGGACATTGTGCCTCAGGCGTATTTCTCAGTCCCTCTGACTGAGCCTCTTCGTTCTGACTCCTGTAGCGTCTTTTTCTACTGAAGCCTGTGGTGCAGACGTCTTTTTCCCAGAACGAACTGAAGATTAATTTATTCTGTAAAGGCGCCTACAGCCGCAGAGCTTCTTCCTTCAGCAGGTCCCGAAGTTTAACTTTTTCTGCGATAGTTTGCATCTTCCTCGGCCTTTTGCCTTTGTTGGTTTCGTCGACATTGTGGGTTTTTTCATGGAGAAAATTTGCAAAGGTAAATTTGTCGGGCTGAACAGAGACGAGGCACAGAAACTGTGGACATTGATCTAAGTGAAAGACCAATGTGACTTTTTCACTTCTAGACGACCTCAGCCAATCAGGATTCAGAACACAAGGCACTAAATACATTTTTTTTAAAAAGCATTAAAAAATCTGCGAAACAGCAAAGCCGCGAAAGGTGAACCACATCATAGAGACAGTTCACTGTATTACCACATGACATCACAAAGTGGAACAGTGTTTTCAGCTTGAGTGAAGGACTCAGCCTAAAGATGCAGGTTTTGTGTTAAACTGGATGCATTTGTTGCTGCCTCTTGGCCAGGACGCCCTTGAAAAAGAGGTTTTTAATCTCACCGGGACTTTCCTGGTTAAATAAAGGTTAAATAAAAAATAAAAAAACTTTTCATTTTGAAGCTCTAACTCTCAGATCAAAACTTACACATTTTTGTAGAACCTAAAACATAATCAACTACTTAAACACAGGTTACAGCTGTAACACGGCCTCTGCACGTTCTGTTGTCTGTGTCCATAAATACTGCACACTCTTATCCCAGTCCAGAGACCAAAGACACAAAGGACAAACTGAACACACACGAATCACAATAAGAAGAGATTTCACAGACAGAACCACTAGAAACACAATGGAAAAGACGTCTGCAGTGAAGTGTGGTTTTCACTCAGAAACTGTCAGGTCCAAGTCTGACACAGTTCAGATTCTCTCAGTCTGACACAGTTCAGCCTTTTTCCAGCCAGTGTCTGGATGATGGTTAGAAAAGTTTATAAGTCTGATGTTACATTTGAACCACAAAGTGTAATTTTTACAAGCGCCTGTTGCGTTTTTTCTAAATTGTTTTGTGTGAATAGTATTGCAAAGTGTTCAATAGATTTGTCAGATTCATGAAAGCGTTGAAAAAAAAAAGTGAGATGGCCGAATGTTCCACCAATAGATATTTTCATTAGGGGGATCGTGTATTAGGAAAAAAAACATTGGTAGTGACTTGTCTTCTTGTCTTCTAAGCAAAATACTGTCAGTCAAACAGAAATTACATAAAAGTAAGTGACCACAACCAGAAACAATGCATAATTTGAAATTAAATGGTGTGAAAGAATTGATCAAATGTGTAATTATGCTAAAAAAAGGAAAGCTGAGTAATAAAGACTTGTTTCTTAGTTAAACTTGAGATAAAAACACACAGAAGCCGTGCCACATTTGACTATGGGCATAAAATCTCACCTTGTGTGTCCCTCACAGACTCTGGGCCGGGAAATTGAATGTATGCAGTGTCAGACAAGGTTTAGTGCAAGGATGGTCTGTTCTTCAGAGCTCAGGGGTAAATGGCATTAAAATATTTACCTGAGCAGGAGCCGAGCTGAACGTGAGAGCAGAAGCAGGTCTGGAGATCACTGAGGAACATGAGCTGAATGTGTAATGAGACGCTCTGGTCTGTGGCTGCGCTCGTGAAGGACAGTGGGCCTGGATCTGCTCCATAGTAATAAGAATCTAATGGGCCAGAGGAGCTCAGCTGGTGGAGCGTTTGTCCACTGAGCCGAAGGTTGGCGGTTCGACTCCCACTCTCGACATAACGTAAGATAAACTTTATTGTCCCCAAGGGGAAATTTGTTTTGGGCAAAGCAGCTTAAATCACAGTTACACTTCGTGCATTACACAACAGTCACAAGACACATGAAGCACATTTGTGCACTGCACAACCAAAAAGTGTCCAAAACATTGGAATAACCCTATTGCACAGATAATTATTGCACAGATAATTATTGCACAGATAATTATTGCACAGATAATTATTGCACTAGCTCTATTGCGCAAAGATTTTTGCAATTATTGCACCATTAAATAAAGTGACTAAGTGCGTCTTTGTTGTGCAGATTTGTTTAACAGTGCAACAGAAGTGGCACAGATGAAAGTTTAAATCTGTTCCTCTTAAACTCCGGCCCTCGAGCGTCGCCTGATGGAGGATTTTATATTCACCTGCAGCAGGTGAGAGGAGTTTCCCACAATCCCTCTGGCCTGAACAAGCACAGAATTTTGAAAAATGTCCTGCAAAGAAGGAAACTCTTTCCTGCCAGTCACCTTCATGGCCTCATTTACCAGTTTTACAAGTTTAGTTTTGCATTGGACGGTTAAAGAGCCGAACTGTGACGGATCAAACTCTGCAGAACAGCAGAATAAAAACAGGTCATGATTTTTGTGTTCACACCAAACAGCCTCAGTCTCCTTAAGAAGTGGAGCCTCTGGCACAGTTTGGAACAAAGAAAATCCACATGTACTTTCCATTTGAACAAACTGTCAATGTGCACACGCAAATATTTAAAAGACTCAACCTGCTCTGTTTGTCTGCCTTCAGTGACAGGATCAGGGGTTTAACAGGATCATGGGTCTGCAGATATAAACGTGGTCAGATTCCACCTCTCACAGATGAAGCTGTCGGTGTTTCCTTGGGCACGACACTTAACCCACCTCATCCCCAGTGTCTGTGTGCGCTGGTGTGTGAATGGGTCTGTGTGTGCACTGGTGTGTGAATGGGTCTGTTTGCGCTGGTGTGTGAATGGGTCTGTGTGCGCTGGTGTGTGAATGGGTCTGTGTGCGCTGGTGTGTGAATGGGTCTGTGTGTGCTGGTGTGTGAATGGGTCTGTGTGTGCTGGTGTGTGAATGGGTCTGTGTGTGCTGGTGTGTGAATGGGTCTGTGTGCGCTGGTGTGCGAATGGGTCTGTGTGCGCTGGTGTGTGAATGGGTCTGTGTGCGCTGGTGTGCGAATGGGTCTGTGTGCGCTGGTGTGTGAATGGGTCTGTGTGCGCTGGTGTGTGAATGGGTCTGTGTGCGCTGGTGTGTGAATGGGTCTGTGTGCTCTGGTGTGTGAATGGGTCTGTGTGCGCTGGTGTGTGAATGGGTCTGTGTGCGCTGGTGTGCAGAAGGTGGTAAAGCACTATATTAAAATGCGATTAAATATAATACTAAAAAAAAAAAAGTATTTGATCAATATTCCTTTACATTTGTTCTTAGAGTATTTATTTTTTATAAATTTTTTTTTTTTTAGTGTTTTTATCTTTTATTGTTTTTATTATTTTATGGTATATTTATTTGTATGCACTCTGGTAGGGCATTTGATTACTTGTTTATTTTAAACAGTTTCTGTGGTTATTTGTTTATTTTAAATGATGGTTTTGTGCAGCACTTTGGAAACGCTTTCAGTTTATGAAATTTGCTATTAAATATAATACTGAAAAATATTCATCAATATTCCTTTAGATTTTCCCAATCATCTGAGCAAAATGTAATCACATATTTTCTAATCTGCTTCTTGAGGTCAAAATATGTTTGTTTCATCCTGTCTGCATCTAATTACAATGGCTTTTATCATCTGATGATCTTTTCCGTGAGGGCCAAACTCAGCTCTGGTCTCTGAAAGTTGTGAAAAGAGTCTTAAAGTCATCACTGTGAGTAACTGGAACGCTCAGAACGCATGAGGTAAGTGAGGAATAACTCTGGAGGCAATTAAACAGTTTTGTTTTTCACTTTTTTAAGACTCAAAATCAGGTACAGCGCCTTTGAGAACGGCCTATTTTTCGAAATAAATTAAGCTAAACACTTCTACACAAGGACGTGTTTTCCACTGAGGCTCAAATATTCAGTCACCAAAACACTCCTGATTGTTCATAGTTTGTGATATGAGGTGTAATCCTTCCACTGAAAAGAGACAATGCAAATCTGAGTAGAGAAAATCATGTGAATTTAAATAGGAGTAACTTTAATTTTGACAATTTGGCATTTTCCATCAGGATTACTGCCTCTCCATACGGTGACTTTATTTGTATTTGCCTGAATGAAGGTTACAGATCCCAGTAACTCCGTCCACGGTGTTTCCCCGCAGTATTTATGCATGCGGACAGCAGCACAGTCATTTAACTAATAGACTCAATTACAGAAGACACTGTGCTTGTGTCGGCCATGTACTAATAATCTGTGACACCCATTAATCCGCCCATTATAATTTGGACTAAAAAGAAACAAATCATCTGAATTCTGCTGCAGAAAATGTCGCCATAAGCATAAAAAAAGAGTCTGTATCTCCTATGAATCGCTGCAGATCATGAATAGCTGTTTTTTTCTTTCATTTGTACCAAAATGACTATTTAACACTGTTGAATCATACGTGTTTCACCGCTTAAGACTTTGGAGAAAGTACAGAGCAGTGGGGTTTGTACCGGTGGTGGTGAAAACTGGGATCGATCTGCTAAATGACGTCATGAAAATGAGAGATTGAAGATTGCTCAAACATGAATCACTTGTTGATATTGGGTTTTTGAAGGCACTTGAACAAAAATTCAGAAGGCATAATGCGGTCCACAGGAAGATCTTTATTCTTGGTTTGAGTAGTACAGGCCTCGAATCAACTGGTCCTAAACCCCCGTCTCTGAAAAGCCCTTTCTGCGAGACCCTTCTTATAGCCGGACACAACACTTGCTGATGCAGGTGTAATTCTATCCTTGTTGCTTACGTAAAATTGCCGAAATTGAGCGTCTAGCCCAACGTCTAGGCCATCGTTTAAAGCAGGCCCTTGCAGAGACAGCACATTTATTTAGATAGACAAGGGTCACGAGGTTAACATGCTCCTATGGCATTTGAAGTTGAGCATATGTTATACAGTCAGAATAGGAAAGAAGCATATATGTACTCGTTTAATCATTCCTTAATATTAACACAAAGAGAATAATTCACACACTCCAGATACAACTTCGGGTGAGTGATCTGTAAGAATAAGCGTAAGTATAACCACTCAAATTAGTATTACAAATGCAGACAGTAAAGGTGGTGGCATTTTTTTTTTAATTATTACTCCACTGTGAGTTTCTAGAGAATGCAGCACTTGTAGATAACATCTGGACCGCTCTGTCAGAATGCTTTTTATCGGATTTTGATTTGCCCTGTCACCGGTGAAGGCCACTGAAAATGACAAATGACAGTATTTTCAGTCCAATGGAGTGATTCGGAAAGGGAGACACGCAATTATCACACCTCTCCAAGCCTGAAACTTCTGTCTGTGTGCGCAGAATGCAACACAGTCTGAACCTTTGTGGGTTTAAAGGACATAACTTTTCAAAAACAACAGCTTGTGTCCATAGAGATGACAGGATGCGGTTTTGCTCGACATTAAACGTATTTATCGTGTATTTATTCAACTGCTGATCTTTTTATTGCCCAAAAATGCCCAAGTACATGGATCCTCTCCACAGATCTGACCTGTAACTTGGCCTGGTGCTTGTCTCCGAGGAGTTAAATAGGTTAAATGCCAAACTGTGGCTATAACATCTTCATGGAAACAAGCAGCTTCAGAAAAGTTACACAGTGCTCCTATTTCCTGATGTATTTTCTAATTTAGTTTCCTCATCACAAACATATCTGTGTTTTGTTTCATTCGCGCATGTTTAACGCACAAATCCTACATATTTAGGGTTTAGAGTTCTCGTCTCTGACAGAAAACACTCTGTTCCACCTCGTGATGTCACGTGGTGATACAGGAAGTGCTCCGCTATGTTTTAAAACTCCATAAACCTTCACTAGAAACAGTTGGATCATTTCAGCATTAGACTTGCCAAACTCTCCCTAACAAAAGGTAAAAATGAGAGCTGTTAACTTGAAAACGACCACTTCATGACATCACACGGTGGAACAGAGCATTTTTAGCTTTGGAGACGTAAACAGACTGATAAATCGTTACTCAAACGTGTAACTGAAACAAAACTCCAGTTATGTTTTTGATGAGGTAACGACATTCTAACACGGCTAAAATCTCACAAGAGTCACGGTATAAAACCTTTAAGAGATATATTACATATTTAAAGCAATACTGTGGAACATTCCAGGTTACGTTTCCCTATATAAGTGCAAAAAGCAAACCCGAGGACCCATAGGCGGCAGTAAACGTTGGTGTTGGTCTGGAGTACGAGCTGAAAGATTCACTTGACGAGAAAAACCCACCCAGATAATGACACGGGGACGACTTGAAATGAGCCGAACTTTTTTTCCACGGTTAATTATTGAGTGTTTTTGGTGCAGGTTCTTCATAATCCTCGACCGTAATGAGTCCGTCTTTGCAAACACTTAGGTTCTTCTCAGTCCACTGCTCCGAGCGAGAGGGAGATTTAAAGGGAAAGGTGATAAGTGCCTGAGGTAAATCACTAAGTACTTTTTTTTTTTTGTCTGGACGTGTTAAAATACTTAGAGTAGCGCCGCGTCTGATATTACAGTCTTAAAGCAAAAACACATTTATTTTAATGATGCGCAGAGGTCCAACGGTATTCCTCACTTCCCTAATGCACTCCGAGCGTCCAATCACTCACCACTACGAGTTTATAATCGATTTTTAGGATTCCAGAGTGGAGTTTAAAGATGACCTATTAGGCTCGTGTCTGCTCCTTAGTTATAATGACACTGGTGGATCATTATGTTATAATTCGTACATTTCAGTTTTCACCTAAAACGACTCAATAAAAGAAACATTACAGCGCCCGATGCGAGTCCAGTGGAAAGCTGCACATGAGGCTCTTTTTGAGTACTTTTTAAATGCTCTTTTTTATACTTTTTTTTTTTTTTCATTTGTACCAATATAACATTGCGACTGTGCAATTCAGAATATAAAATTGAAGAACGGAGTAAGTACAGAATAGTGGGCATGAAAACAGGGATTAACTGATTTAAAGGTGCGTTGTGTAACTCTTTTGGCGGAGGTGTTATGTTAGAATAAAATGCTTATCATGATGAAGTTATTAAAAAATGTACATCAAGCTAATGCAGTCTCAATTGGCATGAAAAGAGCCTTTGTTATGAGGTATGCAGCTATCTCTGCTAAAACCAGATGTGTGACCTTTGTGAACTCTACTTCAGGTTCCCAGACCATATATCTGTGCTTATCTGATGAAATGTAAACCTAGCCATGATATACCCAACCATGCTGTCTTTGTAAACCTAACACTGACATGATGTATTGTTAAAAAGTCAATAAAAACCGTGCTAGAAGGGGAGGAGCTTTGGGAGTCTGGCGTGGACGGGCTCAGAGTAGCGCACGTCTCGGCTCCCCCGTGTGCACGTAAAAGAGAACTGGCTCAGGTGATTTAATCCTCAATTGTGGTAGGAGACTGGCATTTAAATTGTCAAATACTTTCACTGGATGTGATTGTATAAATTTATGACATGTTATGACCTAAAAACATGATTCAAAACACATGTATAAAGACACAGGAAAAAGTTAAAGATTAAATAATTTTACTTTTACTTTTTGTCTCAGGTTTTCTTGGTTTAGACCAAGGCACAGAACTCAAGGAACAAAACTACAAAAAAGGTAGTTTCTAATTATTCAAAAATAGGAATAACCTGTAAAAACAAAACAATAAAAAATATACAGGGGAGACAAAAAAGTGTCCAAATGTAACAAACGCTTTTCTCCATGTAGATATTCTTGCTTTGTCTGGAATGTTTCACAATAAAGCTTTTTATTTTCATGGAGACCAAACCAGACCATCAACCACTTTTCTACTTCAAATACTACCACCACCACTACTACTACTACTACTAGTATTTGAAGCCATAGTAGTAGAGGCAGTAGTAGTAATAATAGTATTTGAAGTAGTAGTTGTAATAATAGTAGTATTGGTAGCAGTGTTTGTTTATTTACACATTTATATTTTTATTCACCATTTAATTTAATACTTTTCAACACGTATTCTTTTATTTCTTTATTTCAAAGGTCATTTTTGGTGTTCTATACCTGTGCACTCGTACATTCGGTCGTACATGTCACAATAGATTAGAACTGTACAGATTTACCAAAATAATAGACATTTTTTGCCACTGCCAGTGAACAAAATGAACAAACTAGGAAAGTTCTTTGGTGATATAGTGAAAAATGTAATATAAACTATGATAAAATACAGTAAAAGCAGAGACCGGATCTCTGAGTCTAAGTGACATCTCCACAGCGTCGCTCAAATGAGGCTCCTGTTGCCACGGTTACAGGAGCGAATCTGGAGCCAGGTCCATATTTGGAAATCCTCCCGTGAGTATCATAGCAACACAAGAGCCAATCCTGAGTGAGGAGGTTAAATGTGGCACCTCCTCCTGGCAGAGCTGATGCATCATATATACGGACTATGGATGTGACACTGGATTTACCTGATTCTGCACAAGAAGAAGAAACTTTGAGCTTTTAGCGTCAAACTTTAAATAGTTTAAGTCATTGATTTATGTTGTTGGAATTTAATGAAATTCACTTTACTTCATGCTAGCTAAATTATGCTAGTTCAGATTCTAGTAACGTTAGATGTTGTCATTTTATTTCAAAAATAGTCAATCAGGGCAGGAAAGCAAGAAGGGAATGTACTTAGCAGCAAAACGAGCTGTCAATCAAACCTGTTGCTAACGCTCGGCGACAGCGACGTGGATGTATAATAAGAGCTGGATAAGCCCCGCCCCCTCTGACCGCAGACTGACGTGTGGCCGAGTGAGGTACTGCAGCCCGAGAAAAAATCTCCCATAGAAGCACAATGTATTTTTTTGGAAATCAAACTGCCCGTGTTCGGCTGACAGGGCGTCCACAGCTTTCAGAAAGGTCCGATTTTGTACGGATTCTTCTGTATTTTTACAATGTGAACTTAAAAAAAAAAAGTTAATCGTCAACGTGCCGAAAAATCAACTTTGTAAGAGTTAGCCTAGCCCCACTCTGAGACCCCGCTAGCTCCACTCTAGCAGCTCGAGCTCTGATTGGTCAGAACTGTGTTTCCGTTGGGCTGCAAACAAGGAAGTAAATGCGGAAATGAAAATATTTTTTGTGGTCATGCGCCAATGAGCTCAGGCTATTGAAAACAACAGGGCGCCATCTTGGATTCATCTTCCAGATTTTATTATAGTTCTATGGGCAGCGACCTCAGGGAATGAAGGCGTCTGATTGGTCCATTATTTATGTTCAGATCTTGATTTAGGAACAAAATAGCGAAATGAAAAGTTCAGGATCCTGTGTCGCAGGTTCATACGAACAGTTTAAGAGCAGAATGACGAGGCTCAGAGCAGCAGGTACAGACAGAGGGACGAGAAGATCCTAATGTGAGTCAATGGGAAAAAAGAGAGAAGGAGCCGGAAGAACCTCCTGGAGCACTTCCTGTTTGACACGCGGCGGCTAATGGGTTAGCTTAGTCCACTCATATATACGGACTATGAGTAAAAGGCATAAAATAGTGTGAATGAATAATATACTTTGACTGAATGTAAAAAAAACTGAGCAAATAGGTCAAATTAAGTATTTTCGTGCCTGAATGAGTCAAATTATTAAAAAAAAAAAAAAAACTTGAATGACTTGATGAAGTGTTTGAAGAGTTGTTTATTTACACTTTTCATTGATTCAGAAATGTTGGTGAATTGCTCTGTTATTTGAGCCATATGTTTCCACATTAGTCTGAATTAGAGCGGAGTCTGTCTGGTGAGTGATTGCGTATTGACGTCTGCTCCTTCATTCAGTTGTCCTGCTGCTGAGACATAATCTTTACTCTTTAAACATAATCTCTCTGTCTCTCTCTTTCTCGCTCTCTCCTTCAATAGTATTTGAGTAATTACTGTGAAGCTGTGCGATCGATGAGCCAATGGTCCACCGAGTCCAAACAGATACATGTCGAAACAACTTCTGTTACCACGGAAAACTTACACACAGTGATTTGTGCGGTGTGGACGTGGCCTAAATCAGGGGTTCTTTACCGTTTTCGCTCTTGGGGCACAGCTTTCGGGCAACAGTAGCTCAGCTGGTCGAGCGTTTGTCCATTGATCAGAAGGTTGACGGTTTGAATCCTGCTCTTGGATCCACTCACACAGGTTGGTGGTACAGATGAACGCTGTTGTTTGTCCTTGAGCCAGACACTTGCCCCTCCTCGGCCCTCGTGTCTGCGTACACCGGTGGGTGAGTGATTCTTGATGTAAAAGCACTTTGAGATAATTTGGAAGATAATTTGTTAACAACATGAACAAAAGAGGAATGTTTCTCACTTAGATTTTTTTTACTCTGAAAAAATATGTTTTAATTATTTTTATTCTGCATTTGAGTTGCTGTAATGGTGGGGGGTGGGGGGGTGGGGTGGGGGGTGGGGGGCGACTTATACTCAGGTGGGACTTATATATTACATTTTTCACACTGACAGTCCAAAGAGTAAATATATGAATCGTATACAGTACATGAATTAAAAATGAAAAAAACAAATCACTATCTGTTTTTTCATTTTGGTTTTAGAGACAAATAATAAAGAAAAGAGTTGTTTTTTTGTTTTCTTATTTTTGATTCTATATTGATAAAAATGAATGAACGAATGATACACAGATTCTTCTCTATTCAGTTGTTTTTATTACTATAACTTCTATAACTCGCCTTTCAAGATGAAATGTAAAAATACATTTCCCCCAGACTTATAGTCCTGTGCGACTTCATTATGCATTTTTTGGCTGGTGCGACTTATAGTCTGAAAAATACGGTTTAATAGGTTTCATATTCAGAATGAAAATTTCACCTTTTAAATATTCATCACACATATTTTCAAGCCCTTAAATTCAACTGTCTAAATTCAAAGTGTAAAATTTGCAGTGAAAATTTTCACAGCAAAATTGAAGATGCCAAGGCAGAAGCAATCGATCATGTGTGAGTGAGGAGGACAGAGACTGTTTCCTATTGGACGATCTCATCTGTGGGCGGGTTTACACTTAAATAAAAGAATTGAGGTTTTGATGAGGCTAATTCTGATCAATCAGATCAGTTCACTGCACCATTTCCTGCTTGTTACCAAGTTACATCGGATCACGTTGGATCGATTACTTAGGCCATGGCATTTTGGATTGTTGCTGTGATTTTTACTCTCTGAATTTTGACTGTTGAATTTGAGGGCTTGAACATATTTATGTTGAATATGTAAAAAGTGCATTTTTATTATTTATATTGAATTTTAAAAACTCATCAACCATTCAGAATAAAACTAGTTCAAACATGTTAAAAAAATTCAAAGTAAGAAATTCAGCGGCATTTAAAATCCAAAATCTGATTAAACAAATTATTTTCCATAGTTGAGTGCCTTCAGGATGGAAAAGAACTATATAAAGACATGATCATTTACCATTTTTCTGTACAACGTGATCTCAATCTCAAATTAAACACTTTATATTCTATAGACTGTGGGGCTCACTTCATTGCACTGCACAATTCTTGGGGTTAGGGATAAAAACAAACGTTATTGGCCAACTAATAACTTGCCCAGAGACACAGAGACACTGTCCAATATTCATTAGTGGAGTAACTTGGGGAAAGTTTATGGTCGTCCAGCGCTGTGGGCAAGTTATAAGTCTTCAGCCGCGGTTCTGTTTCAGTGCAGTAGTTCGGCAAAGACTGAG
>CM068352.1:2737934-2817934 GCA_034769755.1 Odontamblyopus lacepedii | reverse complement strand
AGTGAGTGGTAGTGGTAGTGGCAGTGGTGGTAGTGGTGCTAGCGGTAGTAGTGGTATTGGTAGTGGTAGTAGTAGTGGTAGTAGTAGTGGTAGTAGTAGTGATGATGGTAGTGGTATTGGTGGTAGTAGTAGTAGTAGTAGTACTAGCAGTAGTAGTAGTAGTATTAGTAGTAGTAGTAGTAGTAGTAGTACTAGCAGTAGTAGTAGTAGTATTAGTAGTAGTAGTAGTAGTAGTATTAGTAGTAGTAGTAGTAGTAGTAGTAGTAGTAGTAGTAGTAGTAGTAGTAGTAGTATTAGTAGTAGTAGTAGTAGTAGTAGTAGTAGTAGTAGTTGTAGCGAACGTGGGGGTGTGTGGATTTAATGTTGTTTAAAATGCAAAAAGAAATGGACCATATCAGGAAATAAAAGTCAGATTTAAACAGTCTATATTGCGCTATTTTATTTATTTATTTATTTTTTATTTGATAGGGACAGTACATATTAATGAACACATGTAAATAACAGTGTAAATATGTCAGATTATAGCAAAGATGCTAATTTCCATCTGTTGACACAAAAAACACCATAACACATTAAAAAACAAAAGAGAGAAATAAAAGTCTAGTTAAAAGTGACATAGTTCTGATATATGTTATAATGTTGTTTCCTTGTCTCAAACATACCTGGAGCTGTGTTTTGTTTCGTTCGTTCTTGTTGGGATTTTTTAAGTCACTACGTCATTATTTTATTTCCTCGTCCAAGCTGCAGCCGCGCCGAATTTAGCCCAACTGATCTACGTGTAAAAATGCCGCAGTTTTGTGTCCGGCTGTTTGAACAGATCAGAAACCAACACAAAGACGAGGAGAAACTGTCGTTCTTTCATGTTCCAGTTGATGGAAATCTGCTGTAGTAATTCTTCCAAATTGCCATATTACACGTTCTCTCATTGCCATTTATGTCCACAACAGAGAGAAAGATCTAAACCCAACCACTGTATTCACTTAGAAATTACTCACGAATTGATAATTTCTGGCTAGTTTACCACACAGAGATGCAAAATACAAACTTGGGATATAGCGAAAATAATGAGAAGAATTGATTAATCGACTTGTGAAGTGGTAAATTTATTGTCCTCCGCAAATAATGACATCCAGTCCGCAAAACATGCCGTTAATCTAGTTTGAAGCGTTCTTTAAAAGAGCGTACCACATTTTATTATTTATTATAAGAATTGTATTATGTATATGTATATATAGATGTGTATTTGTGTTTATATATATCTGTATATGTATATATGTGTATGTGTATATAAACATGTTTTTCTCTCATGCTCGAAATAAAGCAAAAAAAAAAAAAAGTAAAAAAGAGTGAGAGTAGTTCCTCACATGTGTCTGTTTACATACGCACAGTTCACGGGTGGAGGTGAAGCTGCGGATCAGCGACAGTGACTCTACTTCCTGTGGACTTTATCTCCAATATTTTACGCTTTAAAATCATGTATCTGAAATATTGTACCACATTTCACAAACAGTAACACAGTTTAGACTTCTAAACTAGAGCAGTAGTAAGTGTCTAAACTCGAAGTGCAGAGTCTGATCTTTGAACACTTCAGAGTCTCAGAGCGAGTGGTTTTACTGTAGACAGGAAACAGCTGACGCGCTGATGTGAGTCCGACCACAGCCCCAACATAAGTTCTAAGTATTTGTCCAAACCCATCCGAACATGTCAGGTTCTCGTCGGGTTTCTTTGCTCCAGTTGGAAACTCACTGAAAAAAGGAGGTGATGCTGAAAATATTCACTGGTTTTGTCATTTTGAACGATCGACCGCATTGAACAAACGTCTCACTGGACCCAGAAGTCGTGTGTGACGTCAGACTTGCAACGCGAATAATGTCACAGTTTGCACGCTTCATTTGTTTTCATTTCCAACGACAGTTTTCAACATGACAGATATTTCTCAGGTCTTATATATATATAAAATATGCAGTGGTTATATGAACAAAGATAGATTAGAGTGTGGATTCTTTACTTACATTAAAAAAGTGGTTAAATGATTCAAGTGAAGTTGTGTGGAGTTCAAAAACACAGTGGAGCACTTCCTGTATTACCGCATGACATCACAAGGTGGATCAGAGTGTTTTCCATGTGCATTAAAGGTGCATTATGTAATTTTTTTGTTGGGGGTCCGTCTCCTGCTTATTCCTATGGATATGTCGTTGCTCTGCCTGTGATGTTCCACAGTGTGACATTAAACAGCTCTACTTTACATTTATTCAATTACAGATGGTTTTATTGCTCAAAAAACTAGAAAAATAAAGATTCTGACTAAGCGGGGTCGCCTCTCCACAGATCTGACATGTTACTTGCTCTGGTTTGGTCTCCATGAAGATAGAACGGTTTAATACCATTCTGTGAAACATGTTTTGACAGACCCTCCATGAGAAAAAATACACAGTACAGCTTTAAACACGTGCAAATGAAACAAAACACAACTCCAGGTTTGTTCTCAAGGAGGAAACAACATTATAGCATCAGAAAATACAGAAATATAGACCATAAAACAGCACAAGACGGTGGGTTTGTAACAGGAGAAGCTGCAGCAGACAAACTGGTGACAGAACTTCACTTTTGCTCCGGTTTCACTCGTCACTCCAGGCTGAAACACGCCGCCGGGCCACAGTCTGGTGAGAGTGTTGAAATTAAAATGCAGAAGGAGCCTCAGTCAAATGGTCAAGGTCAGAAGGAAAGTGAAAAGTGCTGCTTCGTGGAGTTTCGGCTCAGAGCGCGAGAGACTGACAGGGCGGTGATGAGGTGGCCTTAAAAAGCAAGAAAGAACTTTTGCATTTACATTTTTGCAAGTTTAAGGTTTACGTCTGTAGAACCTATTTTATGCTAAACTTGACTTTTTGACTTTGCCAATTTAGTTTCAGAAATCTTGCATGTTTAGCTTCCCTCGACAGAGTGAAAACCAACTCGAATCCACGAAGCTCCTCCACATTTTAAAGTTTATAAACTTCCGTCAAATAATACCGATAATGTTTAACTTAAAGGTCTTATGTTATACAAAAGTGACTATCGTGAGCTTTAAATCATGTTAAAATATTGTAACTCCCTCAAAAACAAAGCTGATTGTGTTTTGTTTCGTTCACAAGTTTGAGTGACACTTTATTATTGGTCTGTCTACATCCCCAAAAGCTCAAAATGCTCCGTTCCACCTTGTGATGTCATGAAGCGGCATTTAAAGTTAACCCTTTACACGTTGTTTAGTAGAAATTGGGAACTCCAGGACTGAAATCGTCAAAATAATTCAAGCAGAGCAAAGGTATAGGTAAGTATGCAGGTTTGTGTGTTAAACATGTGTGTGCAAATGAAACAAAACACAACTCCAGATGATTTTGATGAGGAAATGACATTATAGCAGATCAGGAAATAGCGTAATATGAGCCCTTTAACTTTGCTACTGAGACGCTGTTTTGTGGAGCTGCCACAAACTACTTTTCTTATCACTGCATCAGAAAATGCAGCTCTAACATTGAAAGTCTTGAAGTAATTTCAGAAATATACATTCAACAGGATGTCAAGATTAAAAAAAAGAAATCTAGTGGCGTCTGCTTGTCACTAAAGCGATGTTTTTCTTATCTTGGGATGTTCTGCAGTGTGACATTAAAATGAATAAATGATCAGATGAAAAACTTTATTGCCTCGAAGGGAATTTGTTTTACGTATCTCCGTAAGGACAAGGAGGTGATGCCAGTGGACGTCACCCGATCTGTGGCGAGACAAGCCCATCTCACACTAAAATACCCTGTTTTTCTATGGTCCACCCTGTTCTCAGATCGGTTATAGTGTTGTGTCCCCATCAAAAACATATCTGGAGTTGTGTTTTGGTTCATTCACACATTTAAAACACACAAATCCTGCATATTTATGCTGAGGCTTCTTTTCTCAAACAGTTCAAGTTCTGTGATGTCTAAACTGAACTAAAGGGAAAAGGTCATTAAGTCGTTAACCTGAAAACTACCACCACATGAGTGTTTTAAGATTTCAAGATGTAGACAGACTAATAATAACGGATGACTTAAACTGTCATGGTTCATGTTTTATTTTGATATTTGTCTTGTTTACCTGTGTTTTTGAGTTTTACTTCCTGTTGTATTATTTGTTTGCCGCACCCTGGTGTGTCTCACCTTTGTCTTGTATGTGTATATATTAGGGCCCGACCGATTTGATACCGATAAAATGGGAGTTGGAGCTGCCGATCACCGATATAATCACAGATATATTTATGACCTAAAAATTCACTGTAAATCTTCAGTTGTTTAAAAAACTTAGGTTTGGCTCTGTTGGATTTTCATTTGGGTTTATTTAGGCGACATTTATTGTTCTTCTGCCTCTTTACGTCATATTTAAAGACAGTCGGTCGGCCTAATGGTGTTTTTGTATGACATTCTCACCAGTAAAGAAAGTGCTGTAAGTAAACTACCGCTATTAGCTTTTAGCGGTAAATGCGTGTGCGCCGCAGTAATTAATGATCTGTGAAATGCCCATAATTCACACCTCTATTCACAGCTCATTTCCATATCAGTGTGTGTCCAGTAACATATATACGGCCACTATAGTCACTTTACAGTCGCTAACAGAAGAGAAAACAGCCTGTTTATGTGTGCGAGCTACAGCAGCTAATCGCTAACCAATGAGAAAGAACCAAAACGAGCTTCAAACCGACACATTTCAACACTCAGCCTCACACAGGCTCCTCTCAGATCAGCACTAAGAACTGTCCTTTAATCCAGACTCACACTGATGGTTCGTAAAAACAAAATAATCTCAGTGTTGCACACATGGATCTATGGCTGCGAGTGTAAACAAACGCACATGGCGACGCGTTCGGGGCGAGATGGACACAGACAAATGACTTCGCAGATAAATACTGATGTGGCGCCACATTACAGGACATTTATCTGTCTGTAAATTGGATTAAACGCGTGTAATATAAAGAGTCTGAGCTTTATAACAAGGTAAAATGTCCACATGTAATATCGGCAAGATTTTGGCCCATATGTTTCCAAGATATATCGGCCAACCGATATATCGGTCGGGCCCTAGTATGTATATATATATATATATATAGTGGGGCGCCAGTGGCAAAAAACTGTCGTAGTGTCCTTAGGCAAGGCACATCACCCACATTGCCTAGTATGAAAGTGGTGTGTGCATGAATGGTGGTGGTGGTCGGAGGGGCCGATGGCGCAGATTGGCAGCCTCGCTTCCGTCAGTCTGCCCCAGGACAGCTGTGGCTACAATAGTAGTTTACAGCACCGGGTCTGGAGTGAATGAATAATGCTCTGTAAAGCGAGTGTCCTGAAAAGCGCTGTATAAAACTGATGCATTATTATTATTATTATATGTATACCCTTTGTTGGTCCACTGTCTTTGTCATGACTGTTTAGTTTTGATCCAGTTTTGATTTTTGGATCTTTCTTTGTTATTAAAAAACTTTTACTTCAGCCCTACATTCTGGGTCCTCCCTCTGTTTCAACGTGACACAAATGCGTGAAACAAAACACATCCCCAGTGTTGTAGAAGTTTTCAGCTTGTCCAAGAAAGGGTGGAAGTAAAAGGCTGGAGATGAACTGGATGTGTTAAGGAGGAGAAGTTCATTTATCATCAATAATACGTGTCCGGGGGGAATCAAGAGTCAACATATGATTTCAAAAAGTGAACACAGTATAATGAGTGTTCAGGCCTCTTCTTCCAAGGAGGAGGTTTATAAAGCAGGTGCGGTCAGACTATGAAGGCAGCAGGCACCATTTAGTCAGCAATATGCCACAGTTTAGATAGTGGTGTACAAATGGTGCACCAAGAGAAGATCGTGGTGTAAATATAGCTCTTCTGAGTCACTGTGAGATGTATGTGGAGGATAAATTACTTTCTCTTAAATTCTCTTTCACCCGGGTATGTTTTTTGAGAAGGTAACAACATTACTCGAAATTTTTACTCGAAACCTAAAGAAGCACATTCTAGACGATCAAACGTGCCAACATCAGTCAGGCTCATTATACTTGGGATTTTTACTATCAAATTCAGCACATCTACATTTAATCTCATTATTGCTGTGATTTTAGGAAGTTTTATGAATTGTAATGTTTTCTTGTGTATTTTTATTGCTATATTGTAAATTGTAAATATTTTATGTGTTCACCTGCAGAGGGAAAGTAGCAGGAGCTAAATCTGGTGCATCTTTTCTTTTATAAAGATTAATGAATTTTGTACATGGTCCCTGCAAATAAAGACTAAACTAAACTAAATTATAACATGGCTTAAAGCTCACAAGAGTCAGTTTAGCATAATATTGGACCTTTAAGTCTTTAGTCTTGTGTGTGTTTAGTTTTTTATTTTGAGTTCCGCTGAAAAATTAAAGCATGTCAAAAAGTATAATGACATCTCATTTTGCCATGTCGCATATCTCAACATCTCCCGATATCGAGCAGCCCATAGTTTCCAAATTAGAATCCTCAATCTGAAAAAGTTTTGCACAATATGAGTCATAAGTCAAAGTTGTGAGATGAAGACCAGAGGACATTGGACGCTTCCTTGTTCCAGTGAATCATGTACAATTTGCATCCTTTTTTCCCCCCGTCATTTTCTTTCATACTCTTTCGCTCCAGATGCACGCTCCTAACCACTGCCAGATTCATTATTCAACTCACTGACTCCATGTTTTTGATTATTATTCTCTGCCAGTCCCGGCCTCATTTACCCCAATTGCTTGACTCTTGAGCTAATTAAACCCCCAAATTTTGCTTATAGCGTCACAAAGAGCCCTGGCTCACTGTACCGCTGCCCTCCTCCCTGTTTGTATGCCCGTCCTGTCGCTTTTGTTCACCACTTTGCTCGTGTCTTTTAAAACTTCTAGGATCTCCTCTCCTCTGTTTTTTCTTAAAGAATTTAAGGATGAATAATAAATAGGCCGTCGGGGGAGTTGGTCTTTTCAGAGGAGCAGCTGCATTTTGTTGAGTGAAATGCCCCAAATTTCGCCTGACTTGTCCAAAGATTGTGGAGGAAAAGTTTGGAGGGAGATTAGTTCTGCTTGGTTTGTTCAGATCTTAGAGATTGTGGAGCGAAGATTCAGGCAAAAGATGCACAGTATAATGAAAGGGACAGGCAGTGGTTTAAAATCTGTTTTATTTGGTAGTGAAAATATAAAACCACGTCCTAGCTGAGTTCTGAGTTCCACCTTGTGATGTCACTGTGTTTTTAAGGTCCATACACCTTCACTAGAATCATTTGACTAATTTCAGACCTGGAATTCCCGATCTCTACTAAACAAAAAGTCAAAAGTAGCTGTTCACTTGAAAACTACTGCTGGATCAGAGCATTTTGAGCTTTGGAGATGTAGACAGACTAATAAAGAGTTACTCAAACATGTGTGAATGAAACAAAACACAACTCCCGATCTGTTTCTGAGGAGGTAACGGGATCATAACATGGATTAAAAGGTGCATTATGTAACTTTTCTGGTAGGGAGTCTGTCACCTGCTTGTTTCTATGGAGAATATGACATTAAACAGCTCTACCTTAGATTTGTTCAATTACAGGTGGTTTTATTGCTCAAAAATACCAAGAAAAACAGGCATTCTGACTGTGGGCGGGGTCGCTTCTCCACAGACCTGACCTGTATCTCGGTCTGATTTGGTCTCCATGAAGATAAAAAGGTTTAATGCCATACTGTGAAACATAAGATAAGATAAGATATCCTTTATTTGTCCCATAATGGGGAAATTTCAGTGTTGCAACGCACAGTAAAGGGAACAGCAAGAAACAGTAGCAGCAATAGAAGAACAGTTAAGTTAAAAATAGACAAACACTATAAAGATCTATAAAGATAAGGATTATAAAACTATGTATCATATAAAATGCTATCTTAAAACTATATATACAATAAATTACTATCTTACATTATTGCACAGGGTCCCAGTATTGCACAGGCAGCATTCCAAACAAATTAAGAACATCTCCATGAAAAAACAAACAAAAAAACAAACTACAACCTTCCAGAAAAGTTACACAATGCACCTTTAAAACGTATAAGAGTCAATTTTGTGTAATGTAAGATATTTAAACATCTATTTTTTGGATTTTCCAGATAGCATTTATTACACTGATTACATTTTATTTCTTTTTACATTTCGCGCTTAGGTTCTGATTTTTTGGGTTGCCAGGTCCTGTGGCTCAGACCAGAACCTGCAGTCAGTCATTATGTAATTAGAGCTTTCACTAATTACAGTGTCGGACTCATTTGTGATTGTGATCAGTGTTGTTCTAGTCTCTTTTTGAACCAGTGCATTTTAGAGGACCTACTTTTCGGTCCTCACATCAATACTTCTTTATAGTAGTATTGATATTAGAATCTGGCTTCAGAATCTGCTGATACCGACCACTACAAAAAAAAATAAAAAAGTGAGCATTTTAAAGCAGGGGTAATCAAACTAAGGCCCGCGGCCGACTCTGGCCCTCCACACCCCTTTAACCCTGCCTCATAGGGCCCTCTTGAACTGGCCCTATGAGGCAATCCTCAAAAGTTGTTGTGGCCTAGTTTTTTAATTACAAATAATAACATGTCTGCATCTGGTATTTTGTTGATTTTTTTCAATTATAAAATGATATGTGTAAGAAGTATTTATATTTAAATGTAGTTAATATGATTATATGAACTTAAGTTCGGGAGCAGGACCACGCCTCAACCTCCCTCGCCTCCTCTCCAGCGAATCACAGCTCATTTCTGCCACGCCTCAATTTCCCAGAAGCCTATTTATAGCAGCCTAACCCGGCAACCCAGTTTGTTCCGAATAACTCGACCCCACCCTCCCAAACCATATCTGTTCACTTCCGGACATAAGACGCCTACGAGGAGGGTCCCGTCCTGCTGGGCCACGTGAAGATTGAGACTGTATCCCCACCCTGAGTCTCAACCCAGCTGACCTGCCATGTCTCAATGCTATAAACGCTTTTCGCTTCGCACATGTGTTCATCATCATCATCATCATCATCATGTTTATGTAAAAGGGACAGAACAGAGCATTGCCACATTTTAAAACAGTGACCGATGCCATGTCCATAAGTCGTGTAGCCAAAGGCTAATTTGCAGCCAGGTCCCTCACATAAAAACGGACAAAAGTATTGACAGACATGAAACACATTATTACAGCGTAAAAAAATACACAATTAAATTACTTCAGTGTTCAGAAGCTTTAGTTTTAGCCACTGCTTCACTTTGCAGGTGAACTGGCTCAGATCTGTGAGTGTTTTCAGTTCGGCAGGTAAAGTGTTCCAGATCTGTGGTCCCTTAACAGCAAATGCACTTTGACCAAAAGTGGTGTTGCATTGAGCTGGTCTACAGTCACCATGTGCAGCGCCTCTTGTGGTCACACCGCGGGGGTCACACCTCTGAATCAAGTTACTTGAAATTTCTGGAGCAAGTTTATTTACACATTTAAAATTCAATTTTAGGAAAGAATATTTAATAAAATTATCAAGGCTTAATAGATTGTGCTTTTTTTTTTTTTTTATAATTGTACAATAATGACATCTCATGGACTTTTAGATCATCATTTAGTCCATCACTTTTAGAGCTTGTTTATACAGAGAGGCCACACTTTTCATAGTGACTCTCTAGCCTGACCCCACACAGTGATGCAGTATGAATAGTGGGAAAGGATCATTTCATGGAAGTACAGTTTGGCTGCATTTATGGACAGACAAGGTCTTATTAGACAGAAACAGTTCAGATTTGTTCTAATAGTCTTTTTTTTTTTTAAATGTGGTCTAATATTTTTTTAACATAAGGAGAAGCACATAGAGACAGTTTTGGAATGATTTAAACACAGGCAGTTGTCCTCCAACCACTGTGAGACACTGAGCATTTGCTTATTTAGTATCTGCAGCCTTCTCTGGAGTCTGAGACATAGACAACAGTGTCATCAGCAGACAGCTGCACTCAGCCTCTTTACAGATGTTAGGCAGCACGTTGACGTATAGACAGAACAGCAGAGGACCTAATATTGAACCTTGTGGAATGCCTGTTTTGTATTCCAGACGGGCTGATGTTGTGCCACTGACTTGAACACTTTGTATTCTAGAGTCTAGATATGATGTGAACCAGTTAAGCGCCTGCTGTGAGAAGTTGAGTTTCTTTAATTTATGTATTAGAATCTTGTAGTTGACAGTGTCAAAGGCCTTACGAAGATCTAAGAACACTGCCCCAACCACGTTTCCTCGAGCTAAACTGTTTTTGATTATATCCGTTAAATAACAGTTTGCCATTTCTGTTGAGTATTTTGGCCTGAATCCAAACTGTTTTGGATGAAATATGTTTTTTGTATCAATATAATCAATTAATTATTCTGCTACAGTCTTTTCTAATACCTTTGAAATTATAGGAAGAATTGAAATTGGTCTGTAATTGTTGGCCTGGTGTTTATTCCAAACACCATGTCCTTGGCTTTAGATTGTTTCAATTGGTTAATTACTAGTTTAATATTATCTTCATTTGTTTGTTCCATAGTGAATGCCATTTCTGCTTGACCCACTGTGACTTCTGGGAGCTCTACTGATTTAAAGCCTCTGGCTATTTGTTTTACTGAAGTCACAAAGTATTTATTTAGTGAGGTTGCAATCTTTATAAGATCTGAACATATCTGTTCCTCAACATTTAAGTGTTGTGGTCCTTTGCTAGTGAAATAATTATATAACATATTTACATTTGCAGCTGAATTTGCCGCAGTTAAGGACAGCAAAATGGCTTGTGTTAAAGTACGAAAAGATGACAGAGAGTGTCGGGTTTTCAGTGAACGACCAATTATTATTAATTTTTTACTTCAGAATAAGGACTGTGCAGTTTGTCTCATATGTAAAGAAAGTGTGCTGGTTTTCAAACAATATAATGTGCGCTGTCACTATGAAACCCGCCTAACCCGACCCCGGCCCCATTCACAACCAGGAGCGATAATGTGGCCCCCAGAGAAAAAAGTTTGGTGACCCCTGTTTTAAAGGGAGCCCAGTTGTTTTTAATAGAAATGGATTCTTTTAACTCTTCATTTAAAGGTCCCATATTACACAAAAATGACCCTTGTGAGTGTTATAATGTTAACTCGACAAACAAAAATACCTGGAGTTGTGTTTTGTTTCTTTGACGCATGTTGGATTGTGTTGCTAATGTTTTATGAGTCTACATCTCCAAAGCTCAAAATGCTCTGTTCCACCTTGTGACGCCACAGTAGTTTTCAAGTGAACAGCACCTTTTACCTTTCAGTTCAGTAAAGATCGGCAGTTCCAGTGCTGAAATCCACCAAATGATTTTAGTGGACGTGTGTTTTCTGTTTGAGAGAAGAACTCAGTGTCAATGAAACTAAACACCACTCCAGATCAGTTTTTGATAAGGGAACATTATAACAGATCAGAAAATAGCATAAAACAGCTTAAATAGCTTAAAACCCTGAACCGATTTCGAGATAGAACCACATACCCAATATATTTAGGACGATGTCACAACATGAAACTTTTATATTAAATCACAGACGTCAGAATCTGCTGCATATATTCGCTGTCTGTTCTGATCAAAGTCAATAACCCTCAATCCGACAAGGTGAAGAAATGTCCCGGGCTGAATTCTCGATATTAAAATGGGTGATATTAAAAGTGCAGGCGAAGGAGAGCCCACATCCATATCCGTGCTCCGCAGTCCTCGGGCGACTGCCATTATAAAACCCTAATGTGATCGTCTATATTTGACCCATCTTCTCTGTGCTGCTAATTGTTCAGGTGATTGATGGGCTTCAGAGACAGGACCACCGTATCTCTGCCACACTGCGCCCCACATAAATCACCCCGTCATTTCTAATAGGCCAATATTAAACCCGGGGAGGTCTAAACGCTCACTGTGTGCACACCCATTTCAAAGTCTTGCACAAAACAGACTCTTGCAAGCGTTTAGACATGTTAGAATATCAAAAACATACTGGAGTTGTGTTTTGTTTTATTCACGCATCTTTGAATAATTCTTTTTTTTTTTAGACCGTCTGTATCCCCAAAGCTACAAATGGTCCGTTCCACCTTGTGATGTCACGAAGCAATAGTTCTCAAGTTAACTGCAACCTTTTATCTTTTGTTCAGTTTACAGTCGCGGCCAAAAGTTTTGAGAATGACACAAATATTTATTTTGGTATCAGAACGTCCTCCGAGAGCAACTTCTCCCAACCGTCCGAGAGCAGTTTGGTGTAGAGTTGGGCGGTATCCAAATTTTGATACCATTAAACCATCTCCACATTTTCCCGGGGTATACGGTATTACCGTTGCTAAGGCTAAAAAAAAAAAAAACTTCGTAGCACTAAGGTGGCCAAATGGCAGCTTGCACCTATACCGTTTAGAAACAGAAAAGCATTACATAGGCCTAATGATACTGAAAACATAACAAAACATGTAAAAAATTACTAACTTTTATTAACAAATGTTTAAAAAGTGCAAATACAGCAGTCAACCGACAGAACGAAATAACACATTGTCTATGGGCTAAAGCCCACTTCCTGTACAGTCATCTATAGGCTACATCAATTAAATTAAAACACAGCCCTATATAATCCAGCACTCACAGGCTTATCAAATAACAAAAATTAGAGTAAATAACAAAGGCAGTAACAAACCAACAAGAATCAAATAAATAAAATACTTGATCTTATCAAATAAGAAAATCTGAACAATAAACAGGCTAACAAGACATAACCGAAAATGTGCATATGAGAACGCAGCGGAAATGCTCGTTTGTATATTTTTAAAATATATTAACATGAATCAAATAAATTAAAAGTACAACTATACAACATTTCGAACCGTTTTTGTACGTCAGAAAAAGCCACTCCTTATTGAAAATAAAATGATTAAACTATTGAATGTTTTTCGCCAGAAAAACCAGCATGTTCACTTTTTCCGGCTTGAGTAGGGCACGTTGTGGGTTGACAACTTCCTGCCCGCGGTGCTGAAGACCCGTTCCGATGGAGAGCTTGTGGCACAAACGCACAGGTATTTTCGGGCAACCCGCGACATTAAAGGAAAGCGCCTGACTCCATTGGATTTCCACCAAAGAAGCGGGTCTTCATATCCCAGAATAACAGGCTCGCGACAATATGCAGTGCCGACCGGATCTGCCTGGCTCTCCCTTGTCATTTGGCCGAAATCCGAAATGCTGCCAAATTGCAGACGTTGTGTTTTTCTTTGGGACCAACTCAGCGCGGCCTGTCATGTTGTCTTGTCCTTCTCCTTCTCCTTCCGGAGCGGTAATGTCACGTGACTACGCAACATCCAGGAACTTAAGAGCAACATTACACTATAACATAGTAATATTCGTTTTAAACTGTAATAGTATTAAATTAACAAACACAACCACACATACATAAGTGTTGAAAAAACACTCTTTATTTAGGCATTAAATCAATTATAGTTAATATTATATTAGGGCAAGATTTTTTTTAATAACGGTAATGAATCTGATACCGTGGCTATTTTTAGATACCGCGGGATACCTTATTACCGTATTACCGCCCAACCCTAGTTTGGTGATGAACAAAGTCTTTTCCAGCAGGATGGACCTTCCCATAAAGCAAACGGAATAACGAAATGGCTCAGGGAACAAAACATAAAGGTTTTTTTTAGGTCCAGGAAACTCTTCAGATCTTAATCCTACTGAGAACTTGTGGTCAGTCCTCAAGAGGCGGGTGGACAAAAACAAACACCAATTCTGACAAACTCAAAGCTTTGATTATGCAAGAATGGAGCCGTCAGTCAGGATTTGGTCCAGAAGTTGATTGAAGCTGCCAGGGAATATTGCAAAGAAGGGTCAACACTGCAAATATTGACTTACTGCATGAACTCTAAGTGTAGTTGTCAATAAAAGCTTTTGATGCTTATGAAAGGCTTGTAATTTTATTTCAGTAAACCATAAAAACATGTGAGAAAACACCTAAAAACAATGAAGCAGCCGAACCTGAAAATGTAATATTTGTGTCATTCTCAAAACGTTTGGCCACGACTGTAGGGCTGTGTTGAAAAAAATCGATTATCCGTTTCTGAATCGATTTGCATATTAATTCCTTAAGTCTGACTATATCAAAACAATTAACATGACGTCGGACACTAGAGGCAACGTTCGCCAAGTCCCAGCTTTGAAGAAAGACGCTGGAAACACTCAAAGCTCCGTCTGGCACTTTGGATTCGGGCATTTCGGGTTCAGAAACGATAAAGACAAAGATGCGATTGTGAGGCCAAATGGAGGTAAAGTAACCAACCTCAGGAACCACTTGTAACAGCTCAAAAATGGTTCTAATAACACTAACCCGACTCGAGATCAGATCGAATCGAATCGTGATAAGATTCGATTCTGAATCTTTGAGAATCTGAATCTGAATTGATTCTTGGAGTTTTAATCGATACACAGCTCTATTTCAGTAGAGATGGGCAATTCCAGGACTGAAATGATCCAAATGATTCTAGTGAAGGTGTGTGGAGTTTAAAAACACTGTGGGGCACTTCTGTACACATGACATCACAAGGTGGAACAGAGTGTTTTCTCTCAGTCAGTAAGTACAGTTTGTGTGTTAAACTTTCGTGAATGAAACAAAACACAACTCCAGGCATGTTTTTCATGAGGTAACAACATTATAACAGATCAGAAAATGGCATAAAATGGGGGCCTCTAACGTGCATGTTTTTTTTCTAATTATTCCTCGGTTTGGTGAGATAGTTTCTGTGCTGAAGAGTTTTCAGAGTTTCGCATCAGTTCAGAGGCAGTTAGTGGGAAAAAAAAAAGTTGAGAAGAGAAGCACAGAAATCCAAGAAGTACTGCTGAGTTCTGTAACAGAACTCATACACCACGCTGGGTGAGTTCTGCATGTTTATCTATGGTTGAAATGTTCAGAAGTTGCCATGGCAACAGTGCATACATTAAGCAAACACAGCCAGAAAAGTTTTAAGATCGTCTGAAAACTAGAGGAGAAATACAAAATGGATTTTAACAGCACATTTTCAGGAGCCTGTGATCAGTACGAGGACTAACTTGAGTAACAGATCTGTAGACAGAGCAGTGCCTCAGTTAGCATCACACCCCCAGTGAATGTGAATGACATTAGCTGCAAACTATCAATACCTCTGCCTATGTCATCAACCTTTATCTGATAGATTTAACACTGATCTAACAAAATAAAGGTGTTTTATTTTATTTTATTTTTATTGATCTAATCATAAGTACAGTGAACCCTGGTTTATCGCGGGAGTTACGTTCCAAAAAGAATCAGCTTTATGTTTTTTACAATTATTATACAATACAATACTGAACTATAGAACAAAACCAAAGATCAAAACCTGTTTTCAGGCTCAAGCATTTGTTTAAGAAATAAAAATAGAAACGTTTTCTTACAAATAACTATGATAGTTTTAAAAATAGTGTAAAATAATAATTTTAACACTGAATAGGAGGTTGGACATTGTGCCTCAGGCGTATTTCTCAGTCCCTCTGACTGAGCCTCTTTGTCCTGACTCCTGTAACGTCTTTTTCCATTCCCAGCAGACCCTCACGATACGCTTGGGCCTGCCAGGTCTTTCCGGCTTCCTCCTCCGCCAGCGGACCCAACTCACCACCAGGTGGTGCTCTACAGCTCTGCCCCTCTCTTCACCCGAGTGTCCAAGACACACGGCCGGAGGTCAGATGACACGACAACAAAGTCGATCATCGACCTCCGGCCTGGGGAGTCCTGGTGCCACGTGCACCGATCGACCCCCTTGTGCTCGAACATGGTGTTCGTTATGGACAAACTGTGACTAGATAATAAAATCTTAAATATAATTATGTTAAGCATGTTTTAGTGAAAAAGGACTCTTACCCTGATTGTTATTACAGATAAAGAAATAAATCAATGTCCCGTCA
The DNA here is from genome assembly GCA_034769755.1 of Odontamblyopus lacepedii. NCBI lineage: Eukaryota > Metazoa > Chordata > Actinopteri > Gobiiformes > Gobiidae > Odontamblyopus > Odontamblyopus lacepedii. The sequence continues at coordinate 2,801,985 of CM068352.1, read as the reverse complement.
GTATAACATCACAAGTGAGAGAGCGGTTGCTAAAGTAACACAGTATTTGGAGAGGAACAAAGTGGTGTAAAGAACAGAGGCTCAAAATGCAGCATCGAGCAGTTTCCAGTGTCTTTGATGGTGCTGAAAAAGCTGCTCTGAGTTAATGCTCTGTGCCTCTGGTCAAACTCGCTCTTTGTGTTTCATTTTTAACCAGACGCTGATCCTAAAATCACTTTTGTTCCTGCTAATCCTTTGTATTCCTATTCAAATTCTTAGCTTTTCATTTTTTGGATTTCTCAACACACTTTTTTCATGGAACTAAGCAGAAAATTTGCTCTTTTTTTCTTTTAATAGCACTGTTTACAGTTCCAAGTACTTTATTGGCAAAAAAACTAAGTAACATTACAGCTTTGGGTTTAAAAACAGACAAACAGGAAGTGATCGATTTCAAGTACTACGTGACATTACACAGAACAGCCATGATTACAGCCAAGTATTTCTGATTACAAACACCAGGCTCCTGTTAGAACAATCGCACAGTTTTAACCTTCAGAGCTGTGTTTACAGTATAGGCACAATATATCTGTACTGGACAATATAAATGTTACTTTTTTTGATGCAAAAATCTGCTTTATTCATGCAAATCTTCACTCAGCATTTACTTAACGTTAATACACTTTTCCATTTTTTTAACACCAGACTGTTTTCATAAAGCAGGTTTGAACATATGCTGTATATATATAAACATATCTAAACTAGTCGAAACAGGAAGTGAGCGTGTGCACGCATCCGGCTCTATCGACTCCAACTAACTTCAATTGGAATATTGTCGCCGTCATATCGTCTTTCCGTCACTGCTGCAGTGAGCCTCATCATTTTGGTCTTAAAAGCTGCTCTAAGTGATCCTGGTGTTTTTATTTTGCCATTTTGTCCTTTAATATATTCCTATTCCTGATATGTAGCTGTAATATGTGGCTCCAAATTCACCTTGTGAGCTTCATTTGACTGGAGCTGAACGCTATGGGTGACATTACTGCCATCATTTTGATTGACTTTACTTTATTTAAATAATTCTTAATAAATATATAATATGTGTGTAAAGAAAATGTTATGCTTTTATTTTAGTAGTCAGCGTGTAGGAACTGTTGTTGTTTTGTTCGGTTCCACTGGGCCCGAGTTAAGAGACGCACACCTGGTGGAAAGTGAAAAATGTGGCTTGTCGGCAACCAGGCAAATTAAAGTTAAAACAAAGTTCCTAAACATGTTCAAAAGGTCATTCTAGCTCCAAAACATGGGTCAGGCAGCGAGGTATGTTTTTTGTGATTGTCAATATGTTTATTTCGTGTCTTTTCTATTATACTGTTTTAATTGTAATGTAATTTATGTTAATTAGTTTGTCGGTGGTGTTGGTGAAGTTGGTGGCATCTATTAAGGCTCAAGATTGTACCACTAAAAGATCAATCAAGCATCAGTAAAAAGAGCTCTTTATCCACTGTACAAGGAGGTGGTGTGACAGTTACTCTCCCTTAGAGCTTTATGCTTATGGGTTTGCTGCATATTCACATCTGACCCTGTAATATTTATCATTTAAATACAAAAAATATGTAGAAATCTCTGTCAATCGTTTGTGCTGCAAAAAGTTTTGTTTGTGCTTCTTTAGTTTTGGAGAAATTAACGATTCTTTTACAGGTCAAACTGGGGTCAGACCCACAGGAAGCTTCAAAATGCTCGAAAACATCCAACAACAGTCATTTGTGCTGCAAAAAGTTCCATTTGTGCGATTCTGGTTCTTCAGATATTTGCAGTTTTATTTTCGGCCGATGACGTCGTCCAGAACCTCAGAATGTTAAATAAAGCTCAAAACAGGAAGAGAATTATAGAAAACATTTGTATTTGGTTTGTGCAGTTTTGTGCTGTGACAATTTTCATTTGTGCGAGTTTATTTCTAAAATTATTAATTATTATTTCTGCAGTAATTATAGGACATCATTTCCGCTCAGCTGACGGCGACAAACTCCACAAAACTAGTGAAGAGAAACGACCTGAGGCTGTGGAAAAGTCTGTGTTATTATAAAATATGAATCAAAAGCAAATGACTAAAGACTGTTACATACAAACGATTTACACCATTTTGTATGTTTTAGTGCATTTTGAAGCTTCCTGTGGGACTGACGCCAATTTTCACCTGTAAAAGAATCGTTAATTTCTCCAAAATTAAAGAAGCACAAACAAAACCTTTTGCAGCACAAAAGAAGCACACACGATTGACAGTTTTTGTGTAGGTTTGCGTTTGATGGGGCGACTTCACGCAGGTTAAATCTCATAGATGTAATAATGACCACTTGGGTTCAAAAACACGTGACACAATGATACTGTAGAACCGTCACGGTATCGTGCTTTGTCCAGGGTGGATTGTTTGCCATAAGTTAAGCACACACTTTCTTTTTATTTCCCTACACGCTCTTTGTTGCACATTCTGTCCTCCTTTCCTCCAGTCTTGCCTGTGGGTGAGTGTTGGGGTTGGATCTCACACATACAAACCACATCAAATCTTTTTCCGATATCTGACCGAGCCCCTGGTCCACGCTAAGCCTCAGAGACCAATCCTTTACCTCAGCTGGCCTATAAAGCTCTCCCCATTCAGCAGCTCAGTGTGTCTCCGCCTGCTGCACCGCGGAGAGACGAGGAGAGGAGGAGGAGATCCAATATAAAGGTAACGTTTTGTTTGTGCCGTGAACGCGAGCGAGGAAAAACCAAGGACTATAAAGAGAAGAGTTGGTAAAGAGAGACGGGGTCAGCAGTGACTGTTAGAGGTGGGATGAGGCCATAGACTGTAGATATAAAAGGACACAGCGCACCCACGAACAGCGGCATTTCAAACAGGAAGTGAGCGTAAGCGCATGAGCATAAGACTCCCGGCTCCACTGACTCCGCATCCAATTCACTTTGCCGTTGTCCCTCTCGCTGTAGCTGCTGCTGTCAGGTTCCTCATGTTGGTCCTAAAATATTCGTATTCACCCGCTCTACATGATCCTGTTGATTTTATTTTGCTGTTTTGTCTATAAATCAAGATATGAACATTATTAACAGACAAATGAGGCAAATCATTCCATATTTGCCCCTCTCAGGCCGGGAGCCAGATCCACTCTGCAGGATGTTTTTTTGTTACCTTTTTTCACTATTATTTCCTGTTATCTTATATCTTAGGCCATCACGAGTTGACAGGGACCAACCCCAACTCAGCCCTGTTTGGTCTGGGGGTCCAGAAAAAAAAAAAACAGTTTAGAAAAACCTATTGGAGGAATTATAAAATTGTAAATATTAAGGTGCTGCAACTGCATAAATGGTCAGATAACCCTAAAATTTTGCATGGTGAATCCTGCCACATAGGGGAAACTAGTATTAAAATACTTTGGGGCTTGCTGCATTTTTACAGTCAAATATCACCCTCAACATCCCCCAAAAGACAAAAATTGTCTGTCTGCCTGACAAATTATCATCAAATGTGACCATTTTCAAGCATTTTCTTACATGTATCAGTGCCTCAAATGTACATAAAAAACTTCCCAAATGTCTAAGCTTCAATTTAAGCCCAAGATGAACTTTCTATCTCGACGAAAAATAACTTATAGCCTCAATTTGCTTCATTTGACTGGAGCCGAACACTATGGGTGATGTCACACTCCCTTAGTCCACTTTTTTATACCATCAAGTCAAGACGAGACACACGATTTATTTCATTAATTAATTGTGCGGCTGACTTCAAAATTTTGGCATCACAATACTGGATTTTGGATTTTTTTTTAGCATCTCTTCTACACCTTCATTCAACCGCTCTTTGTCCAGTCCCAGTGCAAACATGTGGAATCTCACAAGATAATTTTCCAATCTCGAGTGCACAATTTTGTGGCAATTTCGTCTGGTGAGATCTCGTCCCGTCCCGCTAAGTGTTGTGATGTAAATCTGTTCTGCTCGGGGACGTGATTGACGGGGTTGTAGTCGTGATGAGTTTTTTAGTCCAGTCCTTAGCTCTTTTGTAAGTGAGTTCGATCCCAAGTAAATGAAAGAAAGTCTGAGTCCAGGTCGAGTAGTTCTCTGAAACACCTCTTATCTGAACCTTATGTGGAGTCATTGTCACCGCCCTCACAGACCCTCACGTCTCGAGTCAGGAGTCATTATATTCAAGACGAGTCACAAGTCCCGGTGACATGACAAACGAGGTACACACTTCAAAAAAGGCCTATCAAAAATAAGAAAAAAATACCAATTTTGAGGTAAAAAAGCCCTATTTTAAGTGAAATTTTCTGCCAGTGCAGTAAGAAATTTTCACTTACCAAGTTTTCTTAAAACAAGAAGAAATATGAATCTGGTTCTAAGCAGAAAACACTAGTTTCAAGTATTTATGGCAAGATTTTTCACCTTATTGGTTTGAGAAGGAAGTTAAAGAGGCTTAACCTGGACTGAGTTAATATAAAAAGTGCTTAGAATAAGTTGTAATATCGAGATAAGATAAATCAGGATGGAATATCTTGAAACAAGTAAAAATATCTCATCTTATTAAGTAAAAAAATCTTAAAATTGATCTTTTAAGATGAATTTGCTTAATTCAAGTCCGTTTAACTATGCTAGAAAATCCTTTTTTGCGGTGCAAGTCTGAGAAAAATAGGGTAGAAAGACGCGAAACAAGTGAACAAGTCCACAGCAAATTTCAGGTTGAACTCCTCCTTTAGAACAGTAACGAACTCCCTCCCCTAATGGAAGTTTACATATAACGTTCTAGGTCCTGATGTTGCTACTTTCAGATTAATACAGATGTCCTAAAGTTAGTCTTGTGCCATGTCATGTCATTGATTTGATTCAACTGATTGATTTCGGTCACATATTCTGACATTTAACATATACAGAGCGAAAAGGTGTCGGCTGAAGCTTGAGTTTATTCTGCCTTTACCCTTTATTCCTCACTGCATCATCTTGGCACCGGTTCATAAACACAGCAAACAAATTAGTCACAAACAAATTAGTAACAGAACAGCAGAGACTAAAGCACAAACTAAGTCTCACAGTTCATGTTTCTGCTCAGAGTTAAACATTTAAACTTCTTTTTAAAGTGGAACAGAGTCGTGCACAGTGTTAAATCTTCTGTACAGTTGTTCCACAGCTCCAGCCCTTTAACAGATACACTACATTTCATAATATTTGTTCTGATTTTCTGAACATTTTCTGTAATGATTTTGACAAGATGTTGTTGTTTACTTTGAACATGATTTTCAAAGTGTAAAGCTCAACTAAATCATCAAATTTTAGAGTTTGAAGCTTTATAAATAATGTGTTAGTTGGTTCATTATAAATTGATAATGTGATTGCTCGTACTGCCTTTAAAAAAAAACATAAAATAAAATTCATGGTCTTTTATACAAAACACACAGCAAACATGTAGAAACAACTTTTTGGACATAAAAAAAATGCTTAATTTAGGGCCTCAGCTACAAAAATGTAAAATATCAAGTCTAAGTAAATTAAAAATCTCCTTATTGGCCTAAAAACAAAAAAAAAAAAGTGCAGTGGCTCCATGACTTTCCTGGTCCAGTCCTGGAAACAGCTCCTGTCAGGTCCAGGGCCAGAGCCACAGCACTTCTGCATTTCCAGGGTGGAAATTACATTTGTATTTGTTCATTTTGAGTGAAATAAACCTTTAAATTAAAATAGAAAGAGATGCGCAATTACACACACCAAGATGCGTAATCTGCCATTTATTTGAGATAAACTCCACTTAGAGCGACTTTTTCACTCGTTCTAAACACACACAGTCAGAGGAGTCGACCATCTTGACTCACTTCACTCTTTGGCAAAGTTACGTATATGATGTCGTAGGTCTTCGAGTGTTAAAGGGGTCATATTAGGATATTTTCTGATCTATGTCATAATGTTTTCTTACCGCAAACATACCTGGAGTCATGTGGTAATACAGGAAGTGCTCCACTGCGTTTTTAAACTCCAGACACTGTCACTAGAGTCATTTGGATCTGCCAGTCTCATCTAAACTAAAGGTAAAAGGAGCTGTTAACTTGAAAACTACCAGGTGGAACGGAGCATTTTGAGCTTTGGAGATGTAGAGACATAATAAAGGATCACTCAGACACGTGTGAATGAATCCAAACGCGACTCCAGGTCTGTTTTTGACGAGGTAACAACATTACAACACGACTGAAAGCTCCACAAGAGTCAGTATTGTGTGATATAGGACATGTAGCTTCCTCGACATTAGCTCAGTCTGCATCTGTCGCTTTATATTTGTGACTTTGGACGTCGCACAATAGCAGACATTTCTGTGCCCTCTCGTCTCAAAGCTGCTCCACAATGCCTTTTACATGCATGACCTCACATCGACTCTGCTTTCCCTCACCGCACAACCGCCGGTCTGGTCCGATCTGCGCTCACGAATGACAATCGACGTCCTGGAGGAGGGCCGGTCAGAAGACGTCGATGGCTGTTATTGAAGGGGGACTGGGCACGCTCGCCCTTGGACCGCACAATGACCTGATTGAGATGCAGTGACAGACGCCGGGCTTCTCACTGTGACACGTTCCCGAGCTGGGAAAAAAAAAAACCCAAAACAACAGATTCTGGCAACGGATTACGTCAAGATAATGAAATTGTTTGCGTGGGGAAATGAGAGAAGACGTTTTAGCGATAATTTCAGTTTGCTCCATTTCAGCGTGAGCGTGTTATTTCCCTCGCAGTCGCAGAGACACGTCGGAGCTGGTGTAATGGTTTGACAGTCCCCGGTGCGGCAAAGTGGAGCAGAACGTGAATATGAGGCAGTGTCAAATTAGGATGGCAACTTTCACATGGAGGTGTGGTGCTGCATGTGTGAAAGTGAAACTGAATAAATGAGGCTGAGGTGGGTGAAGGTGCTGTAGTCACTGACAACAGATGATGCAGACATGATATAAATATATATTTTGAATACCAGTATATTCATTCACAAGTATTTTTATTGCTACTAAAACCTATGGGCCTGTGAGTTGGTCAGTGGGAAATTTAAACGTCCTTTATTACGCAAAATTGACCTATTCGCACGGGATTAGTTTTACCTGTGGACCTTTGGTGATTTGTAATAATTGTGGAGGACGTCTGAGATCTTAATCCTGTGCGAATGCTCCACGTCTGTAATTTGTAAAGTAAAAATTCCGCCGCAAATGACCTACGATATTTCACCAACACAGACGTCCGGTGATACTCGTCCCGTGTGAATCTGCATCTCAGTGTTTGTTGTTGTAACTGTGTCTTTTCTGTCTATTCCTTTTATTTCCGTGGTCTTTTCTCTGTATATTGCGTGCATTTTATATCACTTTGTGCCTTTTATATCTCTTTCTGAGCAATGGTAGGAATTTTGATTTGCAGTTTTGAGCTTTTTAGGGGTAAATTATAACACAGCCTCACAGCCTCTACATGGAAACTGAGCCACAAAAAGGGCGAGAGATCCAAGAGGAGAGACGATTCTCACAGGACGTTGACCTGGATGTGTAGCTGCATGCGCTAAGGAACATTTATTATTATTATTTAGCATACTTTATTAATTTACTTACTTAGCAGCACGAAAGAGGTAGAAACGGATGTGATGTTAGGACATATCCGGTCGTAATTTCAGTAAAACAGAGGAATTTACAGACTTCTCTTATCCCGTGCGAATGTGCTGCAGGTAACACAGAGGTGAGGCGGGAATTTGCAAATTACCAGACGTCCCCAGGTTCTACTTATCCCGTGCGATTAAGGCTTAAGCCATGTTAGACTGTTTTTACCTCCTCAAAAACATACCTGGACTTGTGTTTTGTTTCATTCACATGTTTCAGTAATTATTATTAATCTGTCCACGTTTCCAAAGCTCTAACTGGTCTGTTCCACCTTGTGATGTCATGAAGCGAGGTCCTATTTTACACATATTAGATTCTTTTGAGCTGTAAGTTGTGTCATAATGTAGTGTCGTCCTCACAAACCTCAAATACCCATCATGCTCGTCTCCCTGGGGTCCATATCAAATGCAGTTTAAAATACATTTACAATTAAAAAGTCACATTGCCACGATGCCCATTGACTTGTACACTAATAAAGACAGTGGTTTAACAATGATTATGAAAGACATCGATTGTTCATATTATTGATTCTTTAAAAACATATATTTAAGTTTCCTTTTGAAAGAGGGTCTCCTTTTAATTGATCTCATATTAGTAGAGAGTGAGTTCCAGCAGCTCCTCTAAAGATTCACAGTCAGAATCTGTTTTCTAGATATTTTTGTGCGATAAAACCATCTGTAATTGAATAAAAGTAATGTAATGCTGTTTAATGTCATACTGTGGAACATTCTAGGCAGAGCAATAACATTCCAGGCATAGAAACAAGCAGGTGACGGACCCCCAACCAAAAAGTTACGCAGTGCAGCTTTTAATTATTGCAGTTGTTATTTAAAGTTGTTCAGATGTGGATCTTCTGTCTTGTGAGTTCGTGTTTTCATAGAAGTGCCTTTTATTACTTCACAGTGCGGCGCTTCCATTGTACAGTGAGGATTTCTCAGCCCGTGGAGGGTTATCCGCCACACGGGCTGAGGAGATTTGGCCGTATTAAGATGGGTGGAAGGGGATAGAGGAGAGCGGTGGAGCCGACCGGGAGAAGACAATAATTCAGGAGCTGCCAGAATGGTTCGAAGAGGCCGGTTCCATCTTAATTCCCCAGAGAGACGTGCACTTAGCCGGTGAGCCAGCGGGCGACGGATCAGGCAGGCTTTAGACACTACTGTTAGGCGACCAGACTTTAAAATAAAAAACTGGGACATCCCTGGTTGGGGTTGGTTGGTAATAATAAAATGGTGAAATGAGTGTGTAATTAAGGAAAATTGTTCTGCACTCTGCACTAATGTGAGTCACTGTAGTCACATTTTGAGCATTTTTAACCAGTTTTTCTGTATTTTACCTGTATTTTGCCTCTCTTTGCTGTTGGCAGGTATCAAATTGGTCAAAAATAGGGACATCTGGGACATTTCTTATATAAAACTGGGACAAATCACTGGTTTTGGATAAATCTGCTGAGACGGGGGACACAGGGCTCAAAACTGGGACTGTCCCGGGGAAATAGGGACGTCTGGTCACACTCCTGTCACTGATCTAGATGTGTGGTGAGGTGAGCGTTGTGACCTGAGTTTGGAATAATTTCTTAGGCCTTGTCCACACGTATCCGGGTATCTGATAAACCGAAGATGTTTTGCCGCGTTTTGACCTGTCATCCACACGAACACGCATCAGAAACGAGTATTCAGGGAAAACTCCGGCCAAAGTGAAGATTTTTGAAAACTCTGTTTATGCCTGTTTGTGTGGACAGAGATAACTGGGGTTTTGCGTTTTAAAACGTCACTGTCTGCGCCAAAAAATATGAATCTGCCCTGACGTCAAACGTGCGACATTTGTTTAGGCGACTGCAAAAGCCAAAGCCAAAGCAGACTATGGACCGGAGTCGTTTCTTGAGAGCTGTGGGAGCATTAATTATTGTGCAGGTGCTATGTACATGTTTAATTGCAGAAAACTGTGTTTAGGAGCAATTCTGACTCTGAGTCTGTCCAGGCAAAGGAGCTCGGCGCCATGTTTTCTGTTGTTTAAGTTTAGGCGGAAGTGACAGTTAAGTGATGGAAATAACGCCATCTACAGGTTTGGAATGTGTATGAATGTGGTTGAAAACACAGATGTTCGGTTATGTGTGGAAGGTGTTTTTTTTCGTAGACGAGGTGGTGTGGATAAAACTATTTTTATAAACGGAGGGGGGGAAATGTTCAGTTTTAAAAATACCCGACTACGTGTGTACATGGCCTTAAATTAAAAGGTTGGATCCTGATCTTATTTTTGTAAGATGCACTATGTAACTTTCCTGGTACAAGTCCAGCACCTGGTCCTGTCCATAGAGTGTGATTATTATAGATGTTCTTTACAATAAAACAATACCTGGAAAAAAATATGTATTCTACTGTAAACGGACCCACCGCTCCACAAATCGGGTCTGTGAATTGGCAAGGTGCTCGTCTCCATGGGAACAGAGAAGTTTAATGTCATACCGTGAAAAAATCTCCACCCAGAAAGTTCCTCAGTGCATCTTTAGAATAACCAAATCTTTTTCTTCTTTCCAATTTTTATGTATTTTTACACTGATTAAACGACACAAGAATCGGCACGAGTGAGCGCTCTGTGCCAAAAAATCTAATCATCCGGTTACAGAAAAAGGAAATACATGTTATCAATAATTCTGGTCATCTTGGTCACACTAATATACTGTTTCTGAAGTCTAAAATACTCAAGTTCAGTGATGTAGCTCCAATTATGTACAGAGGACAACAAAACTCTCTTCCCAAAAACATCCAAATACATTTTAAACAGCAGCGTATCTATAACTTAAGGGTTAATGTAAAGAAATACACTTTACCCAAATTTAGGACAATGAAAAGTTTCTGCATCTCAGTATCTGGTGTCAAATTACGGAATGACCTGAGCCTGGACTTGACACCAGCTCCTGCAGGATGAATTTTAAGAAGAAATACAAGGAAATGATATCGATGAACTATGAAAACAAAGAAAAGAAAAGTTCTAAGTTTGATAAATCTTCTGTGAAATTGTTGCATAACAGGAAACTGAAAAAACAGATTAAGTTGTAAGAAGGAAAGGGGATTAAAAAAGTTGTACTTCTTCCCACTCTTTTTTGAACATGTGAACCTCTGTTTGTATCGTATATGCAACATCTGTCATTTTGATTTATGCTTTGATTTTTGTTGTTGTTTTTTGCATGTTTGAAGTAAATTCATTCATTCATTCAAAAAATAAAACATAATTGGGATCTTAATCACAATTAGTTTTTGTTAAATTATTATGATCCTAGTGCAACATAGAATATCCTCATTTCATTGGGTTAAAAAAGCAGAAACGAAGAGTTTTAAACAAATCTTTGCTCTGTTCTTTTGTCTGTCAGATTAGTTTGTACTTCTGTCATGTAAATAGTAAAAGAGTCTTTGGGACGACTCTTTAACATGAACGGATGCAAAAGATTCGGATCCCACAAAGGAGCTGAAAGTCCCGTCCTTCGTGTGGAAGGAGGAGTTACAAATATCACAGTTTGCAGGATTTTTATGTGAGCACAGTTGAGGCCTGTGGTTTGTAACTGAAAACTTTATTGTACTTCATTCCTTTATATTTATTTTCTATTCATAAGTAGTTTTCTCACTTATTTCATCTGTTGTTCATTGACCTTCGCCCATAGCACTTACTTTCACTACAAGATGGATTTCTGCAGTATTTACGAGTCCACAAACTCACATTAATCCAGTGTGTACAGCAGCACGAGACGGCCCGGGCACCAGAGGTTTGGGCAGGAGCCACAGAGGGGCCCAAATTAATCACCATGGTGACACAGACTGACCTAAATAGGAAAATTTGAGCAGAAATTCAGACTATTTTGGAAATGAACAAAGAGCAGAGAGAAGCTCTTTGTGAATCTGTTGATGGGGAATGGTGATATGTCTGTGTTTTCTCCTGGAGGTTTGATTTCTCCGCTCGCTGTTGTGACATTTCGTCCAGTCGGCTCGAAATATTCATTTTTGTTACGACTTTCCTCAAGAGTCCAAGTGTAGAAATACAATCAGGAGTGTTACACATCAGTCTGGCTTTGGCCTGGTTTCTCTTGCACAGTAACATCAACACTTTAATTAATTAATGTATTTATTTATTGAAGCAAATGGGCGACAGTTCATATTAAAGGTGCACTGTGCAACTTTTCGGTTATGGGTCCATCACCTTCTGCTTCCTTTAGAGATGTCATTGCTCTGCCTAGAATATTCGACCTTACATTTACTCAATTACAGGTGGTTTTATTGCTCAAAATACACCTAGAAAAACAGACATTGTGAATGTGAGCGAGGCTGCAACAACATCTCCATGAAGAAAAGCATCTGACCGCCCCTCCACCACCCATGCCCCTTTAATGAGCACTTATACAACTGTAAATATGTCACATTATATCCTGGAGACCTCCTGCAGGCTGCTGCTACACAAAATAAAATAAATACACTGTTTACAGAGACTATGTGCAGTTAAACAGGCAGAACAGCTGTGATTATACTGCGCTGGAGAGTAACACATTTAGAATCTGTATTACACATACAGTATCTCTGTATTGCACAGATTCATATTGCACTGTGTTCTGTTGTACCCCTGTATTGCACTGATCACTGCTTCTGATTCCTATTTTAACAAGGTGCTTTGAGTCGATAAAATGACTATTTTCACTTACACATAATCCCATGTTTCCAATAATACAACAACGATTTTTTTAAATTCATTTAAACTTTATTTAACCAGGAAACGCCCATTGAGACCGAGTCTCTTTTTCAAGGGGGAAGAGCAGCACACGTCAAGAGTTTTACAAGACTAAAAATACAGTTGGAGCATTTAAATCTAAAATAGGCCTAAAATGCAACAATATTATAAAGTGCCAAATGTTATAAAGTGCAGAGATTAACAGCAACGGCCATAAATTCACATTCAGTTCACATTAAAAGCAGAAGCTATTTGGATCCCTCTGCCTTTGTAGTAAAAAAGATCAAAAAGTATTAAAAGAAACTAGATCAGGCCGTTTAGTTTGTGTCTGGAGAGTTTCCACGAGGAAGGAGCAGAAAAACCAAAAGCCTCTTCCCCATCTCAGTGCATGAGGGACAAAACAGTAATGAACATTTACACAGACTGTAGTGGCCGGAGCTTCTTTGGAGAAAAGAAGACAAATAGAGCGGCACCAAACCTAAGAGAGCTTCATGAACAGAAGCATCAGTGGGTTTAACGTCTAACGATGATGTGCATTTAGTACAGTGGTCATCTTAAAACCACAAGGTTGCCGGTTCAATATCAGTTCTGTCAAGTGCAGCTTTTCTTGTCTAAACCAGAAGTGATCAGAAGCCCACAGACGGCAGCCACTTAGTACTAAGATAATTAATAATGCAACACAAATGACTCTGAGGTTCTGTGCACACTTGGTTTTGTTCTGGTGTGAAGCTGCAGTTTACTTCTGATTTGGACTTGTTTTTGTCCTGGTTTATTTTTAGTCCAGTCCAGTTTACACTACAAAAAAGGATTTTCTACCAACTGAATTAAGCAGATTCATCTTTAAAGACCAATTTTAAGATTTTTTTACTTAATAGGATGAGATTTTTTTTTACTTGTTTCAAGATATTCCATCCTGATTTATCTTATCTCGATGTTACAACTTATTCTAAGCACTTTTTATATTAACTCAGTCCAGGTTAAGCCTCTTTAACTTCCTTCTCAAACCAATAAGGTGAAAAATTTTGCCATAAATACTTTAAACTCGTGTTTTCTGCTTAGAACAAGATTCGTATTTCGTCGTGTTTTAGGAAAACTTGGTAAGTGAAAATTTCTCACTGCACTGGCAGAAAATTTCACTTAAAATAGGGCATTTTTACCTTAAGATTGGTATTTTTTTCTTATTTTTTGATAGGCCTTTTTTGCAGTGTAAGGTTCCTTGTTTAGACCCACTTTTGAGCGCGGGCAAGCGTGAACCTACTCTCGGCAACCAAAACAATATTTTTATTGTTATCCCGCCTCACAAGCCCATATTTCTGTCCTCTCTCCATCTCTGCGTGTCACTGGACCTCCTACACCACAGCATATTTCATTCAGCTCCTCTCCCTGTTTGTTCGCCTCGACTCGTAGCACCAATTTAAAATGGTCCCGGGGCATTGTGGATTTACATGTGTGTCTATATTTGATACTTGCAGCTGTCATGGTGCAGTGACAGAGCACATTCGGAGATCCTTCAAGCACAAATCTCATCAAGCGAAGGACAAATTCTCACTGGTATCACTTTTTCAAGGCCCGATCTGACGGGTGAGGAGTCGCTCTTCTGTGAGACGCTAAATGCAAATTAAATAAGGAGACATATACGGGGCCTACGGGAGAGAAACTTTTAATTAATATGACAGATTTGGGGAAAAACAGGACGTAGTAAACAGTTTGGCCTTGATGAAAAGGCTGTGGTGTAAGTAACATGTTTCAAAAGGTGAGTTAAGACTATTTTCACTGAAGATACAACAAAATACACTTTGGATGTCATAAACTACAGCCCCCACTGTGTAAGTTTCAGCAAAAAAAACAATTTAACAGACAAATCCTGCGTATGTAAGCTGTGTTCTTTTCTCAAACAGAAAACACTCTGTTCCACCTTGTGATGTCTTGTCACAGGAAGTATCTTGGAAACCACCACTTCATGACATCATAAGAAGGACCGGAGGATTTTGAGCTTTGAAGATGTAGACAGACTCATAATAAAGCAGGGGTGTCAAACTCATTTTGGTCCGGGGGCCGTATGCAACCTACTTTGATCCCAAAAGGGCCGGATCAGAAAACTCAGTTCTCTCTTCAAGTTATTGTATTTTTCTCCGTGTCTCGTAGTGGTGTTTAAGATTATATTCCTCGAGCAACGCCACTTGTTCCAAACACACTGAGCACAGATTTCCCATTCACCTCTGTCAACAAATAAGAATTAGACTATTTTTCTTGGGAAATCCTGAACTCAGCATCTGCTTTTCTTATTTTCTGACATTTTGCTGATGAGGGTCACGGTCGACAGTCAGAACGATCGTCCTTTAAGAGCGTTTGGAAAGAGCAAAGTCTTCATTTGTGCTGCTCTGGTGGGAGTCGCAACGTACAGAAACGCCGGAGACGCTGCTATGCTAAACGGTGCAGAAAATTAACAGAAAAATCAGAAAAATTTAAGTATTTTAATAGAAAAATCAGCCGAGGCCCAGATTAAGGGTCTTGGAGGGCCGGATCTGGCCCCCGGGCCGCATGTTTGACACATGTGTAATAAAGGATCACTCAAATGTGTGGATAAAACAAAACACAACTCCAGGTATGTTTTTGAGGAGGTAACAGAATTTTAACATGGCTTAAAGGGAAAGTTTGTTTTTTTTGACATGAATCAGCAGAGTCTCGCATCAACAGTGACTTACCTCCCGACAGCGTCTGAGCCGAGTTCTTCCCCGGTTTCGGTGCTGACGAAAGTGTCCGGCAAGTTGTCTTGGGTCACGAGAATAAAGTGTTTTTCTTCTCAAAACAGTCTGTGTTCCAATTTGCATCACAAAACATGAACCGTGAAAAAGTCAGAGCTCATAATCCCTTGGTACTATTTTCTCTCCGTTCATATCGCTGTGCTGCCGCCAGGGGGAATCTGCGCACGAATCCAACACTTTTTTCAGTAGTTCGGGAGTGTCTATGTGCTTGGACTTTTGACCGCCGCGACGCGATAGAGCTAACGTGAAGATACAGCCATAAGTACCTAAGCTTGTATAGGCTATATAAGAAAATATATATAAATAGTGGGGACTTGTGATTATCCAGACTGGAACAAAAATCCAGCTTCAGCTTGTCCCACTCTGCCCCTCCTCTCTCTCTGCTGTTCTGACTCCATCTGGTGATTTTGTGCATCAGGATATTCGGGTTCATACAGATCTCCCCTTGGCTCTGTGCTAAAGTCAGTGCTTCATCGTCGGTGTCAGAGTCACACATGTTGTCGTGAACTTTACGAGGAGGAAACAGTGAAACGGGCGGCAGCGCAGAGCGATATGAGCGGAGAGACAATAGTACCCAGCGATTATGAGATCTGACTTTTTCATGGTTCACTCTTTTTAACACTTATTGTATTATTGACTCCAGCCAACGTGCCGGACACTTTCACCAGCACCGAAACCGGGGAAGAACTCGGCTCAGACGCTGTCGGGAGGTAAGTCAGTGTTGATGCGACACTGCTGACGGAGACGGACAGATTCATGTAAGTAGTAAGTAGTAATTTTTTTTTTTTTCGAGCATATACTTGTAGTACACAGAATATGTACAATGTCCATCCATCCATCTTCTCCCGCTTAATCCGGCTGGGTCGCGGGGGCAGTTTGCTGCCCAATACTCATAGCACCTGACCCCCCCTATGAACCCCTCTGCAGGTGGTGAGCCCACAGGAGGGTGGACAACATGGTCCTTGATGTTAGTTCATAGGGTGCGGGCATGTTTTGGGTTGATGGGGGAAACCGGAGTACCCGGAGGAATGCCATCCAGACACGGGGAGAACATGCAAACTCCACACAGAAAGGCCCGGGCGACCCGAGGATCGAACCCGCAACCTTCTTGCTGTGCCGCCTGTACAATGTCATTCAATTTAAATAAACAAGGTTACACAGAAAAAAAGAATGGATATATGGACACAAATACGTATATATACATATATATACATGCCCGAAAAGGAGTGGGTAGAAGTAAAACTTATTAGATCCCACCCCTTCTCCCAAAATTAGTAGTGATCCTTATTTTTTGTGTTTATACAGTTAACCGGTGACAGTGGTTGGCTGCCAAAACTTGAATATTTTGAAGTATATTGAATATTCATGTGAAAAATCCCAAACTAAACTATCTCTTTAAGGCAGGGGTCACCAAACTTTTTTCTCTGGGGGTCAGATTATGGCTCCTGGTTGTAAATGGGGCCGGGGTCGGGTTAGGCGGGTTTCATAGTGAAAATGTAGATTATATTCTATGAAAACCGGCACACTGTCTTTACATATGAGACAAACTGCACGATCCTTATTCTGAAGTAAAAAAAAAAAAAGGTCATCCACTGAAAACATTTGGACACTTTTTGTATTTTAACACTTTAACACATTTAACATTTTGCTGTCCTTAACTGCGGCAAATTCGGCTGCAAATGTAAATATGTCATATAATTATTTAAATATAAATACTTCATATAAAAATCTTTTTTTAATTAAAAAAATCAACAAAATACAAGATTCAGACATGTTATTAAATGCCAAAAAGTAATTATTAATAGGCCATGACATCTTTTGAGGATTGCCTCATAGGGCCAGTTCAAGTAGTGGAGGACAGAGGGGCCGGGGGCCGGTTAAAGGGGTGTGGAGGGCCAGAGTCGGCCCGCGGGCCTTAGTTTGATGACCCCTGCTTTAAGTGTTTGATTTTCAACAAAAAGGTGAGAGATTCAAATGAGCTTGTGACAGTAAGACTTTCTGAGTGGGACTTGTTTAACAGTAAAAATCATCTCACCTGCGTCTACTTCCAGCTAAGTCACTTCTTTATGGACTGTGTTAAAAGCAAAGAAACACAATAAACTCACAATAAAATCGAACTTGAGTAAGGGAGCATCAGACAGAGCAGTGCCCACAGTTAGCGTCACACCCAAAGGGAATGTTGGTGACCTCAGCTGCAAAGTATCAGCCCTGTATTCGTTTTGATGGCTCCTCTAAAGTACAGCCGCTCTGACACAGTGGAGGTCACTCTCCGTCACCGGGAGCCTGTTGCTGAAGATCTGAGCCGAATGAGATATTGATTGTATTGAACCAGAGTCATGCATGAACAATCGCACCAAATTGAGCCCATTCACATTATTCAATCATTTATCGAAGGCCAAAGCGCTTTTAACGAGATATCGATATTGAGTGAGGTGGATATTGAACAAAACTCGTGCATGAGAAATTAATTTAAGACCTGCTGTTCGGGTCTCTACAGGTTTTCCATACGCTCTGTGTCTGTGTAATAGTATAATCGAAAAGCCGTAATGATGCAGCAGCGCACGTAACGTAATTTTAGTTTAAAGGTGGACTATGTAACTTTTCAATAGGGGTTTGTTGCCTTCTTTCTATGGAAATGTCATCGTTCTGCCAGGAATGTTCCACAGTATTACACAGTATGACTCTGAACAGCTCTACTTTACTTTTATTTAATTACAGGTGGTTTTATAGCTCAAAAATACCCACAAAAACAGGCATTCTGACACAGATCTGACCTGTAACTCGGTCTGGTTTGGTCTCCATGAAGACAAAAAGGTTAAATAACATTCCAGACAAAGCAATAACATCTCCGTGGATAAAAAACCTTTGATGGATGTTCCAGTAGAAAGGTTACACAGTGCTGTTTTAATGGTATTCCTGATTTGTGCACAGGCGAATCTCTTAAAATAAGAGTCTGAAATCCTCTGTGTGAAATAAATTAGTAATTTCATATGTAAGTGCATCAAAATTGAAATTCAAGTTTCGAGAATCAAGTTTTGAAGGTGCGGCGTGGACATTTCAGGGTGGGGGGTCCGTCATTATGGAGATGTTGCTTTGCATGGATATTAAGTAAATTAAGTTGATTTATAAAGACACAGGTCACAAAGTGCTTCACATACAAAAGATTAAAAAAACAGCATTAGATACATACATATTAAAAATCAGTCGTAACAGCTGTAAAACCTCAGAGGGCGGGAACGCTTGCTGAAAGAGAAATGTTTTTAATTGCACTTTCTAGACCAGGTGAGGAGGCAGCTCATTCCAGAGTTTAAGGGAGACGGCTTGAAAAGATCTGTCACCTCGTGTTTTAAAACTGGAGGTGTTCGGCTTTTTCAGATCTGTGATGTAAGCAGGAGCCTGGCAGTGTAGGGCCCTAAAGGTCAGCACCAGGATCTTAAAGTAGATACGGAAAAGAACAGGGAGCCAGTGTAAGGCTCTTAAGATGGGGGTTATATGGGCTCCTGCTGGTGCGGGTCAGGAGCCTCGCAGCAGAGTTCTGAACCCTCTGCAGCCGGGTAAGATCCTTCTTGCTCAGGCAGGTAAACAGACTGTTACAATAGTCTAGTCTAGAGGACACAAATACATGGATCTTAAACTTCTCTATTTGCCATACCGGCTCGTCAAAGCCTGATCCCGTCAGATCTCAGAAGCTCAGCAGGGCCTGGTTAGTACTTGGATGGGAGACCACTGGGAATTCCAGGGGCCACAGTGGGGCCAATGGCAAAAACTGTCGTAGTGTCCTTAGGCAAGACACATCACCCACATTGCCTAGTATGAAAGTGGTGTGTGCGTGAATGGTGGTGGTGGTCGGAGGGGCCGATGGTGCAGATTGGAGCCTCGCTTCCGTCAGTCTGCCCCAGGGCAGCTGTGGCTACACTAGTAGTTTACCACCACCGGGTCTGGAGTGAATGAATAATGCTCTGTAAAGCGTCTTTGAGTGTCCTGAAAAGCGCTATATAAAACTGATGCATTATTATTATTATTATTATTTCCACAGAAACAAGCAACAAGCCTATTTACAGGTCCGATCTGTGGAGAAGAGGGCTCACTTACTGTAGAATGTGTCTGTTTCAAGGTCTTGTTTTATTGTAAAAAAACCCCACACAAAGTACCAAAGCTAGAAGTAAATAAGGTTGAGGCCATACTGTTATATACTCTCTTGTCTATCTCCATGGACACAACCAGGTGTTGGACTCTTACCAGAAAAGTTACATAGTGTGCCTTTAAAAGCATAGAGGCTCTTTTTGTTGTCAAGCTCTGGTAAAACCTACCTGCCGGCATGGAGGAGAGGCAGAGTTTGTCTCAGAACATTTGACACGTCTCCAGCCTCCATCAGATAAGTCCCTGCTCAGACGGAGTATTCAGAAATCTCACAGCTCCCGATAACTGCGCCTGATCCGCTTAGGTAGGCCCCAAAGATTAAAGTGCACCATTAAAACCCGTGATAAGGCACAGAACTATGACTCTGACACCGAGCGTCTTTCAAAATAAACCAGCCGTGAGTTTGGATGAGGATTTTTGAAATCTGGAGTCACTGTTCACGTCATAAAGTTCCATAATGCACAGCTGAACTATTACGAATGGAAAGAAATACTGATTTATTAAGCAATGACATTAGGCTGGGAGTGTTCTGCATGCATTTCTATGGTCGAATATTTCTGTAGTTACCATGGCGACACACATGGCCCACAATTGCAAATGCAGCCAAAAAAAAACAAAAAAACAAACAAAACAGGTTTAAAAAAAAAAAGCCTGGAAAAAAACAGAAAAAAAAGGAAAAATTGATTTAAACAGCACATTTTTCAGGAGATTGTGATCAGTACAAGTGTTCATGGTCCTGTTTAAATGTTTGATTTTCAATAAAAACAGTGACAGTTTTTATGCTAATCACTGATAGCTTATGACTGTAATGTTATTTGAACGAGACTTGTTTAAGAGTAAAAATCAGTCATCGGTTGTAGTTCCAGCTGAATCAGTTCTTTATGGTCAGATTGTGTTAAAACAGAGCACAGTATAAAGTCTAACTCGAGTAATGGAGCTTCAGACAGAGCAGTGCCTACAGTTAGCATCGGGCCCAAAGGGAAGGTTGATGACATCAGCTGCAAAGTACCAACAAAAAAAAAAGTACCTAAGAAAAGCTTGAAATCAAGGCAGATAATTTTGACCAGCAAAGTGTAAAGCGCATCACAATCCACTAAATCTGCCAATAACTGCAGAAAACTAAATATTAAACGTATTATATAATGCAGAATTGACTCTAGTGTGATTTTTATCCATGTTAGAATGTTGTTACCTCCTCAAAAACAGACCTGGAGTTAATTTTTGTTTCATTCACACGTGTTTGAGTAACCCTTTATTATTAGTCTGTCAACATCTCCAGAGCTCAAATGCTCTGCTCTACCTTGTGATGTCATGAAGTGGTAGTTTTCAAATTAACAGCTTTACCTTTTGTTCAGTAGACAGAGGAAATTTCACAGCTAAAATTAACCAAATGATTCTAGTGTATGAAGTTTCATAACAACATTGAACAGACATGGGCGTTGTGCAGCTCCAGTGCCACATATGACCCTTTGGCTGACTCTGACTGGTCTGTTTAGGCTCATTAAGAATCACCACATAAACATATTTGATCATTTTACCTCATGCACGGACTAAAGCTGCACTGCGTTTATTTTAGAGGTGTTTTTTAAAATGACATTTCACTAGCAAGGACCACACCTACAACACACGTGCGAAGCGAAAAGCGTTTATTGTATTGAGACGAGGCGGGTCGGCTGGGTTGAGACTCAGGGTGGGGGTCCAGTCTCAATCTTCACATGGGCCAGCAGGACGGGACCCCCCTCGTAGGCGTCTCATGTCTTGAAGAGAACACATCGGGGTTGGGAGGGTCGAGTTATTCAGAATGAACTGGGTTGTCGGGTTAGGCTGCTATAAATAGGCTTCTGGGAAGTTGAGGCGTGGTAGAAGTGAGCTGTGATTCGCTGGAGAGGAGGCGAGGACGGTTGAGGCGTGGTCCTGCTCCTGAACTTAAGTTACCGTATTTTCCGGACTATTGAGCGCACCGGTATATAAGCCGCACCCGCGCTATTTAAAAAAAAAAAAAGAAAAACGTTGTACAAGCCGCAACCGGGCTATAAGCCGCTGATATCTATGTGAAAAATGAGATATTTACTGCATATACAGAACGATTTTGTACTGTAAATGTACATTTATGTACCTGAACAGATTCTTTCCGAACAGTGACTTTTAACACGGCAGAAACTGTGCTGATTAAAACGAGGTCAAAAACAAAAAAGAACCGGTAATTGACCTTCATTTCTCCTGTGTAGTGAAACCACAAGTCACTTTCATCATCTCCGCTGACGCCGAGCTTACAGCAGCAGCAGAGTAGAGGTCTGCGGGACACAATTTTTAGTCCCGCTCCTGCAGTCTTCAGTACCACTACTACCCGCGCCGTGCGGCCGCGCTCCCGCAATAAGCTTTCAGAATGTTCTTTCAGAATGTTCTTTCAGAATGTTCTTTCAGATGCTCTTATTACATCCATGGTCCTGCGCTGCACTGTTTTGTGTTGGTCCCGTGGGTCCCGCGGGTGCAGGGCTCTACAGCGGTTTCCTTCCTGGAGTAAGATCGATGCCTTCAACTTAAAACTTACATCATACAAACTCCTTCGTGTGCTTTTCATGATGAAAATAATTACCAGTGAATAATTTGCCGTGCGTGTTATATCTGCTAAATAAAAAGTAGCATATTCTTCTCCGTCTATCTTGTTTTTGAAATTCCGGTTAGAGCGCCCCCAGCGGTGGAAGAAAAAATCTAAATTTAGCTGCTCCGCACTAAAAGCCGCATGGTTCAAAGCCTGGGGAAAAAGTAGCGGCTTATAGTCCGGAAAATACGGGAATCATATTAACTAAATTTTTTGTAAGGCAACCTCACTTTTCCATTGCTCACTCATAACATGTGCTATTACCAGTTTAACCAGCTTGTCAAAACAATGCTATTTACTGCTTTTTATAAAGAAATACAATTAATATTATGGAGAATTGAGTTAAGCACTTTGGCCTGGCCCTCCACAATATGTTCTGTGGCCTCATGGAAGAAAGAATTGCCCACCCCTGGTATAGAGCATATGAGGAATGTTAGACACAATTGACTTTTTGGAGCTTCTTACCACCATCCATCCATCCATCCATCCATCTTCTCCCGCTTAATCCGGCTGGGTCGCGGGGGCAGCGTGCTGCCCAATACTCATAGCACCTGACCCCCCCTATGAACCCCTCTGCAGGTGGTGAGCCCACAGGAGGGTGGACAACATGGTCCTTGATGTTAGTTCATAGGGGTGCTTCTTACCACATTATAACATAATCAAAAGCCTTTCTGAAGTGGTTTTATAAGTCATCCGTGCATGTTTGTGTAGGATCCAGCTCACTCTGGCCCCGTTCAGACCTTTCTCACAGCAAAACTTCCTCAGCCATGCTCCCACACTGCCGTTTTCCATAAATGTACAAAAGCACGACACAAAACTACACTACAGCTTCACACACCTGATGCAAAGTGCAATAGTTTCATTAGCAACACGCACACCGGTTGTGCTGTGACGGTGCTCTGAAGGGGGAGTGATTTAGCGTGGGGAGCAAAGGGAGGGAGCGTCATGGCCGAGTATAGTATTTTCAAACCAACAAAAGCAAACACAGTGACCTGAATCCATTATGTGTTGATTATTTAACTCACTACACCACGATACCGTCTTCCCACACACTTCTCACACTCAATACTTTCCCAGTTCACCCTCCCTGCGTGGGCTTTGCCGTGGTGGCTGCCGTCGCCAAAACTTTTGCCAGTACACAAACCGATGAGCCAATATTTGTACAAAACCTGGGCTGGTGAAGCTGGGCCAGAACCACTTGGACGCGGCTGTCGTCTTTGAAAACATTTTGAGAGACGTTACTATCTTCTGTGCCCACAAATTTCACCTACACTTGATGGATGGAGGCCTCGCTGTGCCATTTTTCATCGTCAGCTGGCAGAATTTGAGCAATTAAGAATGTAAATGCGAGCAGAAACATGCAGGCCGAGTGATATGTAAACAAAATCCAAAAAGCTGCCGTCTCGCAAGGACCAGAACCTGCGGCGAATACTAAACTCTCTTCTCACATTTGGAAAGCGTTCCTCTCCGCTCGAAGGTTCAGCGGCTCAGTGGCCTTTCTGTGGGGGATTTGCATGTTCACGGAGTTGGATTCCGGCAGGTTCCGCGGTTTACAACATCCAAGAACTTACCTTAAAGAGGGGGTATTACGCAAAACCGACTTGGAGCTTTCTACCATGTCATTATGTTTTTCTGGCATCAAAAACATCCCTGAAGTGTGGTGTATTTTTACTACTTTGTACATTTTTAATACATGCAGAGGACATTGAATATATGAAGTAAGATATATGGAGTTATGGAGTGAAGAAAAAGAGGTAAATAACTTCTTTATACATAATTCCATATATCTTACTTCATATTTGATGAATCCTGTACGCTGAATGAGAGGGTGTGTCCAAACGTTTCACAGTATATAGTGTATATGACCATGCAGTGAATTATTAGAATTATTTTGTGATATAATATTCAAACAATAATGGCACATTTTTGACTTGTATCTAAACTAGAAGTGCAGAGCTCTGATCTTTTGAACACTTAAGATTCTCAAAGCGACTCGTTTTACTGTACACAGGAAACAGCTGAACAATACAAAAAGGCCTATCAAAAAATAAGAAAAAATACCAATTTTGAGGTAAAATGCCCTATTTTAACTGAAATTATCTGCCAGTGCAGTAAGAAATTTTCACTTACCAAATTTTCTTAAAACAAGACGAAATCTGAATCTTGTTCTAAGCAGAAAACACGAGTTTCAAGTATTTATGGCAAGATTTTTCCCCTTATTGGTTTGAGAAGGAAGTTAAAGAGGCTTAACCTGGACTGAGTTAATATAAAAAGTGCTTAGAATAAGTTGTAATATCGAGAAAAGATAAATCAGAATGGAATATCTTCCATCCATCTTCTCCCGCTTCATCCGGCTGGGTCGCGGGGGCAGTTTGCTGCCCAATCCTCACAGCACCTACAGCACAGCAGGAGGGAATATCTTGAAACAAGGTAAAAAAAATCTCATCTTATTAAGTAAAAAAACCTTAAAATTGATCTTTTAAGATGAATCCGCTTAATTCAAGTCAGTTTAACTATGCTAGAAAATTATTTTTTGCAGTGAAGCGCTGATGTGTGTGTGTGATGTGTGTGTGATGTGTGTGATGTGTGTGTGTGATGTGTGTGATGTGTGTGTGTGATGTGTGTGTGATGTGTGTGTGATGTGTGTGTGTGTGTGTGATGTGTGTGTTTGTGTGTGATGTGTGTGTTTGTGTGTGATGTGTGTGATGTGTGTGTTTGTGTGTGATGTGTGTGTTTGTGTGTGATGTGTGTGTTTGTGTGTGATGTGTGTGTTTGTGTGTGATGTGTGTGATGTGTGTGTGTGTGATGTGTGTGATGTGTGTGTTTGTGTGTGTGTGTGTGTGTGTGTGTTGTGTGTGTGATGTGTGTGTGTGTGTGTGTGTGTGTGTGTGATGTGTGTGTGATGTGTGTGTGATGTGTGTGTGTGATGTGTGTGTGATGTGTGTGATGTGTGTGTGTGATGTGTGTGTGTGTGTGTGTGTGATGTGTGTGTGTGATGTGTGTGTGTGATGTGTGTGATGTGTGTGTGTGATGTGTGTGTGTGATGTGTGTGTGTTCAGTTGAAAATAAAATGGTTTATCTAACTGATACTTTATATGGAAAAATGTGCCGCACATTATATCAGTTTTGAAATAAGTCGTTATCTCGGTGACTCAGGAATATATTTATTTGCTTCTCAAGGTGGAACAGAGAGTTTTCTGAAGAACACAGCTTAAATATGCAGGATTTGTCTGTTAAATAGTTTTTGCTGAAACTTACACAGTGGAGGCTGTTGTACAGGACTGTGAAAATGGACTTTGTTGTATCTTCAATGAAAATAGTCTGAACTCAGCTCATCATTGAATTCATTTGTTTGTAGGTGACACATTCCCAGAGATTTTCAGAGGGTGATCGTCCAACAGAACTGATGCTTCCCATGGTTCATATCATTCTGTTTTGTATAATTACCAATATCATGATAAAAACATGAAAAAAGACACAACACTTGCCCCAAGCCACTAAACCTTTGGTTCAATCCAGAATTCCTGACTCTGGATTTTGACAGTTTGTTTAAGGAATGTGAACGAGTGCAGCAGCTGGTCAAAGTCACACATGACCTGGTTTGTGTTTAATGACATTAAAACATAGTTTTATATCACATATTTGTTGCCATATGACATGTACTTGTAGGTAAAACACGCTGAACAGTCATGAGAGAGCAGAGGAAATGTGCCATGTGGCACCAACAGGAACAGGTCACATTACTGCTTCACTTTTCTGGGATGTTTGCCAAACGAGTGGAGACAAACCTTCTGGGTCCAATCTGTCATCCGCAGTCAAAGGAATTTTCTACCGAGGCAACAAGGTAATATTACATTATGAATATGGAAATGTTCAATAAATAATCCATTATGTCGAGTCAATTACACTAATTTCTATTGTACTAAATCAAAACATGTCATCAGTGCACGAAGAGAATCTGTTTCTTGTATATGTAATTTTTTACTTTCAGCATTTAATTGTATAAAAATGCATCTGTGCTGTTGGGTGTTTTTATGTCTTGGTGCTGGACACGTTTTGATGAACTACACGTTGCACAGTAGATACTGGTAGATAATGGTACAGGTGTTATTACCTTGTACTTAAAAGAAAACTCATTTTAATCGTTATTATCATGGGTCTAATGAGTAACTTCAATATGATTATTACAAAGCAAAATGATTTGAATGAATCGGTTATTATACAAAAAGGGTAATTGTCAAATCTGTTTTTATTTTGAAGCTACTGTAAAACCATAAATTTTGGCTGCATCAAATTCTGTGATTTTACATTCAAACAAATCAACATCCACTACATTTCAGCAGCCGGTGGTTGTATAACAAATGAAAAGTCATCGAACTCTGGCATCGACTGACCATGAGAAGGAAACTCGGGCAGATATGAACACATGATGGAAAGTGTCAGGATCTGCATGTGTGAGATGCTGGTCTGGGTCTCAGTCAGAAGGACTCGTACCTCAGACTCGTACCTCAGACTCGTACCTCAGACTCGTACCTCAGACTCGTACCTCAGACTCGTACCTCAGATGCCACATCCTGTGATTGTTGTGGAAAGGCTCATCCAGATCAAGTGTCTGCACGGCCAGAGAGATCAGACTGTGGAGGAGGCAGCTGATGATGCTCAGTTTTGTTTGGTTAACGATGGAGGTGTTCTACAACTGAAAAAACACACCGGTAAAAATGCACAGGTAAAAATGCACAGGTAAAAATGCACAGGTAAAAACACACAGGTAAAAATGCACAGGTAAAAATGCACAGGTAAAAATGCACAGGTAAAAATGCACAGGTAAAAACACACAGGTAAAAATGCACAGGTAAAAACACACAGGTAAAAATGCACAGGTAAAAATGCACAGGTAAAAATGCACAGGTAAAAAGGTATTTTTCCCAAATCTAACCTCAATTAGGAGTCACGGGTCTTAATTTCTGTGATTTTGTTGTATGGACAACACGATCCTCATGTGCAGAGAGTACAGTTTGATGACATGTTTTTCAGTGAGCAAAATTTGAAGGTAGCACAATACTACAAATGTGTCATTTTTCCAGAGTTATTTGCCATTTGGTTCTCAGGAAATCCAGGGCTGTGTTTTCAGAGACGTGTGAAAGCTGAAGATCTAACCCAAGGCGACAGGACACC
This sequence comes from Odontamblyopus lacepedii, assembly GCA_034769755.1. Taxonomy (NCBI): domain Eukaryota; kingdom Metazoa; phylum Chordata; class Actinopteri; order Gobiiformes; family Gobiidae; genus Odontamblyopus; species Odontamblyopus lacepedii. The sequence goes on along the minus strand of CM068352.1, from coordinate 2,774,977 downwards.
GTATGTTTCTGCAGAAAACCTACGACAAACAGAAAGTCAGTTGTTCATCTGGTCAGTGCAAAATTGGTCAACTTCACATTCTTTGCCTCAGACTAGAAAATTTTCCAAAGAGGAAATGGACCTGCTCAGTTCTCACATTTCAGAAGTCTAAATGGGTGATTAAATAAAGAAAATAAAGGGCAGATTCAGGCTGATGTAGTGATTTTATCTGGTTCATAAAGTGCTTTAGTGTGGATCCATTTTGGTCGTATTCTCTGCACTTATTAAAACACAGTGAACATATAAAAACACCTTATTCTCTCAATAAACAGTGTTTTGACAAGGCCAGGATGTAAACTGCAACACTTGAATGAAAAATTACACGTATTTACACATTTTTTACTTTGCTTTGTTTACAAATCAGTTTCCTCTCTGGCAGCAGCTCCACAAAACCCCTTTCCTCTTTTAATGCACAACACACATCATTCGAAAAATATGACCATCATCATCAAAACTCAACATGACCACAAAATGCTTTTGTCATAACGAAAATTATATATAAATACAAAATGGGTAATGTATTGATATGTGATGAGGGTAATGTAGTAGTAGTAGTAGTAGTAGTAGTAGTAGTAGTAGTAGTAGTAGTAGTAGTAGTAGTAGTAGTAGTAGTAGTAGTAGTAGTGCAGTGGTGGTATATTAATAGTTGAATGTGCAAGAAAAAGTTATATTAATTAGTTCATGTGTGGATATAACTTTGTACAGGTATTCATCATGTATTGCAAGTTGAATATTATATATACACATGGATATATGTGTGTATGTGTATATATATATGTGTGTATGTATGTATGTGTGTGTGTATACATGTGTGTGTGTATATTCTGCATACAACTGGCTTAGTGCTGTACAAATAGACGAGACATTTTAAGTTATAACAGCAAACAGCAAATGTAAGTATGAATAGGGGGAGTAAAAAAGTTCGTCTTCTTCCCACTCCTTTTTGAGCCAATATTATTCTCTGTTATCTGTGTAAATGTGCAAAGACGGTATGTATATATTTGTATTAGATATCAGTCGTATATCATGTTTATTTCACCCAGTGTGGGTGCAGTGTTGTACATAGTACTGTATATATTTCGCCCAGTGTGGGTGCAGTGTTGTACATAGAACTGTACATGATCATCTGTTCAGTAAGGCTCAAAATAAAAGCAATCAATCAATCAAAAGTTTCCAAAGTTTGCTGAACTATTTGACAAGAATGACATTACAAACACTGATCACATCATGAAATGTCCTCGACACTGTTCATATGTTGATACCAAATCTAAATACAAGATCTTGAAGTGTTAAATTTAAGCGTCATCTCACGAGAGTGAATAAAAACTGCTGGAACTCGGTGAATCCCTGGACATGTTAAATGCATTTCAATAGGAGAGAAAAGCCCTCTGAGAGTTGGAAATGAGGAGGGTCCTGTACAGAATTTCACTTTATCCTTGTTCCCTTCAAAAGCTTCTCTTTACATTAGATTATTCACCTGTTCACAAAATACAGAAACTTCAGTTTGAAGAGCCTGGAGCTGTTTGTTCAGTGCAGATACTTCATCAGAATCTGGATCAGACTCTTTGGAAACGGACGTATTACTTTTTGAAGTTGATGCTGAAGGAAACTTACAGAGATGGTACCAATACTACTACTACAGCTGCATCACGTGAACAACATGACTAGACATATATCTGTTCCTCAAGCTTTACTTTGACACTATTTTAAACCTTTTTGTAAGTTTTTAGATTTTTTTGGTTTGGTTTTTTGGCATGAAAGAGTGGCCTACATATGCAGAAGAATGTATATAAGTGAAAAGAACTTTTATTCTCAACAAACTAGTCACTTTCCTCTAACTTAAAGGGCCCATATTAAGGTATTTTCTGATATGTTATAATGTAGTTTCCTCATCACAAACAGACCTGGAGTTTTGTATAAATGTTTAACACACAGACCCTGCATATTTAGGCTGAGTTCTTCTCTATAATAATAATAATAATAATAATAATAATAATAATAAAACACCCTACTCTACCTTGTGATGTCATGTGGTAATACAGGGAGTGCTCCACTCTGTTTTTAAACTACATACACCTTCATTACAATCATTCTCATACTTTAATGGAATGGAATTTCCAATCTCTGCTCAACAATAAATAAAAAGAAGCTGGTGACTTAAAAACTACCGCCTCATGACATCACGAGGTGAAACAGAACATTTTGAGCTTTGGGGGATGGAGACAGATTAATAATGCAAGATAATTCAAACTCAAAAATATGTGTGAACGAAACAAAACACAACTCCAGGTTTGTTTTTAAGTAGTTAACAAAATTCAAACATGGCTTAAAGCTCAAATGTTTTCGTCTAATAAAAGACTTTTAACGATATAAACTCATTAGCAGCGCGTCGCAGCTCTGAGAAAACTGTCGAGCGTCGTGTGATGGACTAAAAGTGCGTGCGTCTTCTCGTCAGCTCAGGAGGAAGTGTGTAAATCTGGGTCGGATTAGGTGCTGCGTCCTGTAGCGATCGTGTCTCTGTAATGAAATAAGCGAAGGCGGCTCGTGTACGGCCTGCAGAAACATCCGCTCACACCTCAAATCCACACAGAAACACGGAGCTACTGGGGCCGTTTTATCTCAAACAGGCACTTTGTCCAAACGCACTGACCCGAGGTGGACATCTGCAACCCTGAAAAGCAGTGAACCAAATGTAGCTGTTGGTGAGAGTGAAATATTTAGAAACGCCAAAGCTCGGAGTGTAAAAGAGGAGATTTAGTTATCATGGTGTGGCTGGTGGTTTAAAAGTCGAAGTCTGGATGTAATGATGTGTTTTCCACTTGTACGGCCAACACTGTTTATGATTAGACAGGCCTTGCTATGGATTACACGTTTTAAATCATTGCACATCTAGCAACATGAGCATAATTTGTGTAATTATTGTTTTAAAAAAAAGTATTTCTACATATTCATCCAATTCAAGACATGCATTGGTTATGATACACGTGTATTTCTGGACTTTTTATGGGGTTGACCTGGGGAAAAGTACATCTGGATCATGCAGACAGACATAATACACCCTTAAGTCCTATTCGCACGGGATAAGTAGAACCTGGGGACGTCTGGTCATTTGCAAATCACCGCCTCACCTCTGTGTTACCTGCAGCACATTCGCACGGGATAAGAGAAGTCTGTAAATGACTCTATTTTACTGAAATTACGACCGGATATGTCGTAACATCACATCTGCTTCTATCTCTTTCGCGCTGCTAAGTAAGTACATTAATAAAGTATGCTAAAAAATAATAATAAATGTTCCTTAGCGCATGTGGCTGCACGTCATCCAGGTCAACGTCCTGTGAGAATTGTCTCTCCTCTTGGATCTCTTGCCCTTTTTGTGGATCAGTTTCCATGTAGAGGCTGTGAGGCTGTGTTATAATTTACCCCTAAAAAGCTCAAAACTGCAAATCAAAATTCCTACCACAGCCTCCATTACTCAAGCCGGAAAGAGACATAAAAGGGCCAAAGTGATATAAAATGTGCACAATATATAGAGAAAAGACCACGGAAATAAAAGGAATAGACAGAAAAGACGCAATTACAACAACAAACACTGAGCTGCAGATTCATACAGGATGATTATCACCGGACGTCTGTGTTTGGTGAAATATCGCAGGGAATTTGCGGCGGAATTTTTACTTTACAAATTACAGACGTGGAACATTCGCACAGGATTAAGATCTCAGACGTCCTCCACAATTATTACAAACCTCCACAGGTAAAACTGATCCCGTGCATGTAGGGCTTTAGCTGTGACAAACTGGTCCCTTGGTTAAAAAGGAGCCTAAAATAACCAGGACTAAACCAGGACTAGAACAGGACCGAACCAAGTCGGGACGACACTGGACTCAAACCACGACACAAGAGTCAACGCGCGCTTGGAGTCTCGGCTCTAATGGCCGCAATTTAGGTAAGAAAAAACACAAAACTGAAAATATGTATAGAAAACGTGTTAATACATTTACTCAAACATAAATGTAGTTAATAAACATGATTTTTATGTGCATTTTGTCCTTGTGTGTTTCTGTGTTGAAGTGTGCGGTGGTCCTTGAGGTAAACGTCACTGAGGACTTCAGATGATTAAAATATCATTAAAAACAACATTCAAAGGAGTATGCCGACCTAGAAATTAAATGCATTGCAAATATCTATTAATTCATAGTGTGAGGACTGAACCTGTGACCTTCTAGTTATGGGTACTTTTAAAAAATCACCATTATATAGTGAAGGTCAAAGTTTCGCACCATCATAAAAGGAGTTTTCGGAGCAGTTTTGTGGTGATTCGTTTTAAAGTGGAAAAGTTTTATTGTGCAGTTTTGTGCTTCCCTGCAGCTTTCGACTCTCTGCCCTCTAATGATTTGTCCAACCTGAAACCAGTTTACGCCCGGACCTGGAAGGCAAAGGCAAGTTTGACGATGAACAAGACAGACAGTAGCCAAACAAAGTACGAGCAAAAGTACCCTGCAATAGTACTGATAGTATTTGTTTTCATGACAGTGGGAGCAGTTGTACAAACGAATGCACCGCAGTAGTTGTACAAATACATAAATAAATCAAAATATGAACATCTGTGGTTCCTCTGCTCCGGACAGGTGGAGCCGGTTCTATTGCCCGACACAAGGACAAATGCAGAGGATGAATTTCTCTATAGGGAGAATGAAGTGTATCTGAACCAGCACTGATAACGTTATTTAGCTTTTCTTTTGTTTTACTGTTGTCAAAAAATGTGGTTTGAGAAATCAAACTTCAAACTTCATTTTCAAGTCTTTATTCAGTGTTTTTTTCTCTTTTCTGTCTTTATTGTCATGTTATATTTGACTGTCCCATTTACTTGTTTCTATGACAAAATATTTATTAGTATGTATTTCATTTTGGGTGTTTTATTACCTAAAGAAGGGGTTAACTCTCCACAGAAATAACTTTGTGGCATCACCTTTTTGGTGCCGCGGTGGTGAAAAGTGACCCAGTTCACCTTTAGTTTACCCTATACCCATTTTTGCTCATATATTTTACCATTTTTGCTCATATATTTTACCAAAATGTGTCTTTCCCCATTAAACCAATTTGGTTCTTTAGGTCTTTACTAGGGGTTCACCAATACAGTACAGTCATTTTTGTACTTGCCGATATCGAGTACCGATACCAATATTTTACCAACCTTACAAATGTGCAAGCATAAAAATATATACTTAATAAACCAGGAAAAATACAAACAGCCGTGATATTCCCTCTACACACCAGGCTGTGTCCCTAAGAACTTAGAACTTTTCTTTAATTTTATTATGTGAATATGAAAATTTGATAATAAATAATAATTTTTTAACCTTTGTGTTTAATGCAGCTTTACGCACATTTGTTTTTGTTTTACAGAAATGAAACTTAAAAACACACGGCTCATTTGCATACAGTATAAGCTGCGCTGATGCTTCAGCTTTTGTGGGACTAAAGGACACGACTCAGTGAATGTGAGTGTTCTCTCTGTGACAGAGGATGTTCTGCTGATGCCGAGTCTGTTCTGTGCGTGTATCATGTTGGAAATGGTTCATGTTTAACTTTTCAGAGATCGTACAAGTGCAGCTGCTCTTTCACTTATGTCGGCTCCAGTCGCTTTTACCAGTATCGGTATCGGTGCATCCTTAGTCTTTAAGGTTATAGTTCAGATTCTCATGTGCCGACCTATTTATTTATAATAATAATAATAATGCATCAGTTTTATACAGCGCTTTTCAGGACACTCAAAGACGCTTTACAGAGCATTACTCATTCACTCCAGTGGTGGTAAACTACTATTGTAGCCACAGCTGCCCTGGGGCAGACTGACGGAAGCGAGGCTCCAATCTGCACCATCGGCCCCTCCGACCACCACCAACACTCACGCACACACCACTTTCATACTAGGCAATGTGGGTGATGTGCCTTGCCTAAGGACACAACGACAGTTTTTGCCACTGGCGCCCCCCTGTGGCACCTGGAATTCCCAGTGGTCTCCCATCCAAGTACTAACCAGGCCCGGCCCTGCTTAGCTTCTGAGATCTGACGGGATCAGGCTTTGACGAGCCGGTATGGCCACAAAATGAAAATTATGAAAAAGAAACAACCAAAACATCAATTTAGGTCTGATATAACAGACCACTGCAAGAGGGAAAACCATCTCATGGACTGGGACAAGGCTAAGATCATACGCACAGAGAGAAACAAGTACCATCGCTGGATCAAACTAAACTACCACTGCATGACATCACAAGGTGGAACAAAGCATGTGGATTAATAAACGTGTGAATGAACTCCAGGCATGTTTTTGAGAAAGTAACAACATTACAACATGACTTAATGTAGGACCTTTAAATGTTCAATATAAAAGATGTTTCTTTATAGACTCTTTGCCTGACTGTTGCCCATTATCCTCGGTCCTGTCAGACTCTATTTCAGTGTAACTTCAGTGGCTGATACTCTGTTGCTTCCTTTGGTCTAATCTCTTAAACTCTCCGTGCTCTCTGCCTCCTGCTCCGTCCTTCACGCTCAATTTACTCCAAGTGGCATCCCGTTCACCTCCAAACCCCCGCAGCCAGCGCCGCCATTTTTAACATGAAAACCCCAGCGGTAAAAGTCGATGGCTGCGTACAAGAACAGAAAGAACAAGAGCGAGGGGTGAGGAATCGGCTCCACGGCACAGCTTGATCTTAGAGGTGCTAAATCCAGCTCTGACAGGGAAGATGGCGGAGATGAAGGAGCCATATAACACTCTGCACTTCAAACAGGGAGGCACAGGCCGGCGTCTTCTCGTTGAATGTTAATGGGCGTGGATCTTGGTTTGACGCAGTTGTACACGAGTCTTTTATAAATGCAAGGTTTGATGATAAAGACTGTACTGTGGAAGAACAATTGTAGGTTACGCGTAACTAAAACTAGATGAGTTATAAAAATTTTTTTAAAAGGGGGTTTAGTTTTGTGGGTTCAAGGGCCAGATTTCCCTATTGATTAAATTGTACTTAAAATATCCAAAAGGTAAATTTACAAATGTTGAATCTGTTTTTTTCAATTACTAAACTCAAGTACTTACTCAGAATCAGAATCAGAATCATTTATTAATGGCCACACAACAAGTTGGTGGAATATGTTTCCAGTACAGCAAGAAATGCTCACATCTTCTGTGTCTGTTGCAGAACAAAACAATTTTACAACACACTTGCACGATACAACACACACAACAGATAAATATCCAGTTATGAACAGGATTGGTTTAGACTCCGAATGGCAACGGGAAAGAAACTATTCTTGAATCTGACAGATTTGGATATGATGGACCTGTAGCGCCTCCCAGAGGGCAGGAGTTTGAACAGATTATTGGCAGGATGTGTGGGGTCTGAGGTGATTCTTTTGGCTCTGTGTGATGCGTCTGTGATAAAGTGTCTATGGAGGGGAGAGTGTGACCAATGATTTTAGATGATTTGTTTACAATACGCTGAAATTTGTTTTGTGAATGTGAGTCCAAATTACCGAACCAGACTATTATTGATGAAGTGAGAACGCTTTCAATTATTGCTGTGTAAAAGTGGAGAAGGATGTTGTGTCTGATTCTGAATTTTTTCAATTGTCTGAGGAAAAACAGTCTTTTATTGGCTTTTTTGTATGTTTCGTTTGAATGCTGTTTCCATTTTAGTGAGTAATTGATGTGGGTACCTGTACCCACATCAATTACTGTTACTGTATTACATCATTTTGCATTTTAACAATATTACTTTTAGCTGACCCCGTCTGTGTTCATTTATATTGGCCTATAGAATGGTGTGATGCCCTGGGTCAATCTGCACAATTGAACCGTTATTCACACAAACACACACACTACATTCATACTAGGCAATGCTGGGGAAATGTCTTGCCTAAGGACACAATAACAGCCACCGGTGTCCCACTGCGGCACCTTCTATTCCCTGTGGGCTCAGATCCAAGCACAGTCTTGCTTAACTTCTGAAATCTCCTGAGATGCTGTTACTGCTACTGCCACTGCTGCTTCTATCACTACAGTCTGTTACTGCTCCTATACCTGCCATTTTTATCGTGTTTTTTCACCTTCAAGGCACTAAGAGCATCAAGGAACCACTCACCCATTCACACGCATAGACATTTAGTGTTATATGCAGACACTGACCGCTCAACCAATGATGTTTATGTTGATTTCACTCACCAACCTTCATTTGCCAACATTTACCTTTGCATTAACCAAAAACACCTATTCAGACAAAGTTCTATTGTATTTATTTTGTTTTATTTACTTATTCATATATTTTTACCAGAAAAGAACGTTAACTCATCTTGAAACCATATGCAGAAGTTCAGTCTTTAAGTCATTCTTCCTCCTTCCACCCATTTTCTTCCGCTTATCCAGGGCTGTGTTGCGGTGCAGCAGTCTAAGCAGGGGCTCCCAGACTTTCTTCACCCCAGACACTTCCTCCAGCTCCTCTGGGGGGACCCCGAGGTGTTCCCAGGTCCAGAGACATAGTCCCTCCAGCGTGTCCTGGGTCTTTCCCGGGGCCTCCTCCTGGTGGGACATGCCCAGAACACCTCCTGAGGGAGGCGTCCAGGAGGCATCCGGACCAGATGCCCGAGCCACCTCAGCTGCTCCTCTCGATGTGGAGGAGCAGTGACTCTACTCCAAGCTTCTCCCATGTGGCCGAGCTCCTCACCCTATCTCCTAGGGAGGCCCGGCCACTCTGCGGAGGAAACTCATTTCGGCCGCTTGTATCTGCGATCTCGTCCTTTTGGTCATTACCCAGAGCTCATGACCATAGGTGAGGGAGGAATGTAGATTGACAAGTAAATCATTACCCAAAGTCTTTGGGGTTATTTCCCCTTCACCACAACAGCGACCTCATCACTGCCGACGCTGCACCGATCCGCCTGTCAATCTCACGCTCCATCCTCCCCTCACTGTGAACAAGACCCCAAGATACTTGAACTCCTCCACTTAGGCAGGGACTTTCCACCCACCCAGAGAGAACAAGACACCTTTTTCCGGTCAAGAACCCTGCCCTCGGATTTGGATGAGCTGATTTCATCCTTCCTTAAATACACATTTTAAAGGTGTACCATGAAACTTTGGTGTGTGGGGTCCGCAACCTGCTGGTCCTCATGAGATGTAATTGCTTGAATGTTACACAGTGTGACATGAAACTTATCTGTCATGCGTTTATCCCATTAGCCGTGTTTAAATAGCTAAATACATTGCATTCTTACTGTGAGCGATGTCACCACTCCACAGATCTGACCTGTGACATAACCTGGTGGAATCAACTTACTTTTATGGAGTTAGATGAGTTTAATGCCATATTGCGGATCATTCCAGGCAATGCGACAACACCACCATGGACACAAGTGGAAAAGCAGAAAAAGTTACAGTGCACCTTTAACGTGGAATCTCTGAGACAGAACTTTACTCTCCAGGACCATCTATGGACAACATATGAAAAAACAAAAGAAATCAATAGCAGTTTTATTGGTAAAAGTATAAGTCGAGGAGCCAGGCGAGGAGCTGCACTTTGAATCTCTTTTTAAATGGATCACTCTTGTCTGAGGCACGACTCTGAAGTCATCCATCAACAGTTTTCAGGACAGTTTTCTCTCCTCGGCCTGCAAAAGCAACAGCTTTCACCACACATTATTCTCCCAAGGCTTACACAAGAGATAGTACGCTTTTTTCTAATGCTAAACGTGCAGTGTGTAACTTTTCTGGTGGAGGGTTCGTCAAATACTCTTCTCAATGGAGATATTATTTCTTTGCCTGGAATGTTTCACAGTACGGCATTAAACCTTTCTGTCTTCAGAGAGACCAAACCAGACCAAGTTACAGGTCCGATCTGTGTCAGAATCCCTGTTTTTCCTGGTATGCTTGAGCTGTAAAACCACCTGTAATTGAAAAAACGTAAGGTAGAGCTGTTTAATGTCTTACTGTGGAACATTCCCGGCAGAGGAATCAAGCTATAGGTCAGATCTGTGGAGAGGCGACCCTGCTCAAAGTCAGAATGTATGTTTTTATAGGTATTTTTGAGCTAAATAAATAACCAAGAATAAACCAATAAACCCCTCCGGTGGGTTCACCACCTGCAGAGGGGTTCATAGGGGGGTTCAGGTGCTATGAGTATTGGGCAGCAAGATGCCCCCGCGACCCAGCTGGATTAAGCAGGAGAAGATGGATGGATGGATAAATAACCAAGAATAAACCAATAAAAAACCAAGATGGCGCCGTGGACGGTCGCCCTGGTGCTTCGGAGCGTCGTCCTTGTCTTGTTTTTGTGCGTAATTAGTGTTTTTGGCCACTCTCCTGGGTTCACCTACACCAGAGAAGAGCTTCTAAACTACAGGATTACAACACCTGTGGACTTATTTCCAGTTTTTGTCAAGTCTGCGGCGGATTTACTACATACTCTGTTGAGGAGAGTGAGAAGACATAGGAGTAGGAGAGGAAAGCGCGCTGGATCACTAGTGCGCCTAAGGAGGCGCGGTCTACGCACGGCCTTACCTGGGATATTCCTTTACAGTGTTCGCTCACTCTGGAACAAAATGGACGAGCTGGCCCTGATGAGAAGCATCAACAGAGACTTTTCCTCATCCTGTGTCTTATGTTTTACGGAATCGTAGCTTGGTGAGGACATCCCAGACAGCGCGCTCCACTTGGAGGGGTTCATCTCTACCGCGCTGACCGACAAGCGGCTCTCTCCGTCAAGACCACAGGTGGAGGCGTCTGTTTCTTCATCAGCTGCGGCTGGTTCCGCTTCCTGGGGACCACCATCACCCAGGACCTCAAATGGGAGCCCACCATCACCTCCATCATAAAGAAGGCCCAGCAGAGGATGTACTTCCTGAGGCAGCTGAAGAAATTCAACCTGCCAGCACGGACAATGGTGCAGTTCTACACTGCCATCATCGAGTCCATCCTCACCTCCTCCATCACCGTGTGGTGCTGGAGCCTCCACCAGGGACAAACAGAGACTGCAGCGTGTTGTGCTCTGCTGAGAAGGTGATTGGTTGCAGCCTCCATCTCTTCAGGACCTGTACACTTCCAGGACTCGGACACGTGCAGGTCGAATTGCAGCTGACCCTTCTCACCCTGGACATGGACTTTTTGACCTGCTCCCCTCAGGCAGGAGGCTACAGAACATCTCGCCACAAAAACAGTTCCTTCCCCTCTGCTGTTGGACTCATAAATAATAACACTCGGACTGGTCCCACCCCCCACTCTGCCTCTATCACATGACCCTGTGTTCTCGCACCTGCCTGTTTTGCACTGATCATTACCTGCACTCTTATACTCTTATACTCTATATTATTATATTCCTGTAAATTTGTAAATTTTGTTATATTATATTATAGCTTTCTTTTTTCTACTTTATTTTATTCTATTTTATTTGTTGCATGTCAGTGTTTGTCTACATCCTGCTCCAAGTACCGCAGCAATTTCCTAAAGTTGTGAACCTGTTCACTCATATGGCAATAAAAAACATTCTGATTCTGAATTAAATACACGTGTAATTGAATAAATGTAACGCAGAGCTGTTTAATGTCACACTGTGGAACATTACAGGCAGAGCAATGAGGTACCCATAGAAACAAGCAGGTGAGGTGCAATGTTGGTGGTGCTTGTCTCTGTCATGATGTTATTGCTTTGTCTGTAATATTCCACAGTACGGCATTAAAAGTATCCATTCAGTTAAAGTTGAGGTTATTGCTAAAAAAATCCTGGAAATACTGTATTTTCCGGACTATAAGTCACTACTTTTTTCCCAGGCTTTGAACCATGCGGCTTTTACAAAGGAGCGGTTAATGTGGATTTTTCTTCCACCGCTAGGGGGCGCTGTAACCGGAATTTCAAAAACAAGATAGACGGAAAATTAATACAAAAAAGAATATGCTACTTTTTATTTAGCAGATATAACACGCACAAAAAATTACTAACTGGTAATTATTTTCAATCATTTTTTTCTGCGGCGCGGGACCATGGATGTAATAAGAGCATCTGAAAGAACATTCTGAAAGAACATTCTGAAAGCTTATTGCAGGCGGGAGCGGGACTGAAGAATGCGGGAGCGGGAGTGGGACTGAAAATTCTGTCCGGCGCAGACCTCTACCTGCTGCTGCTGTAAGCTCGGCGTCAAAGTGACTTGTGGTTTCACTGCACAGGAGAAATGGTCAATTACCGGTTCTTTTCTGTTTTTGACCCGTTTTAATCAGCACAGTTGCTGCCGTGTTAAAAGGCACTGTTCAGAAAGAATCTGTTCAGGTACATAAATGTACATTTACAGTACAAAATCATTCTGTATATGCAGTAAATATCTCATTTTTCACATAGATATCAGCGGCTTATAGCCCGGTTGCAGCTTGTATAACTTTTTTCTTAATTTTTTAAAACATGAGTGGATGTGGCTTATATACTGGTGCGCTCTATAGTCCGGAAAATACGGTACACACCTTGTTATAGTGAGTGGGGTCGCCTCTCCATAGATCTGGCCTGTAATGTAGCTTGGTGCTGACACATGCTTGTTCTTATGGAAACAGACAAGCTCAATAACATGTTTTAGCACATTCCAGGTAAAGCAATAACATCTCTATGGAGATGAGCAGTGGGCAGACCCTCCACCAGAAAAGTTACGGAGTGCACCTTTAAGTGATGTGTATGTTCATTTACATATTTGTTCACTGCAGACTGCAATTTTAGAATTACTTCAACAAGTTGAAGCTACCGCATGTAGTTTTTGGTGCATTTGATATAGAGATGTTACTGCTCTGCCTGAAATATTCCACCTAAGGGCATTATTTATCATGCATGTTTAAAGCTCCTACATTATGCAAAGTTGACTCTTGTGAGCTTTACGTCATGTTATAAAGATAGAAATTTATTGTATATAGAATTTTATAATCCTTATCTTTATAGATCTTTACAGAGTTACTACTGTTTTCTGCTACTGTTTTCTTGCTGTTCTCTTAACTGTGCGTTGCAACACTGAAATTTCCCCATTGTGGGACAAATAAAATGGTATGGCATCTAAATGGTAAATCCTAAATGATCACATTTTTATATAACACTTTTCCACCTTCAAGGCACCAAGGAACCACTCCCCCTTCATACACCAGTGTTCACAGATACTGGGGGTGAGGTGGGTTAAGTGTCTTGGCCAAGGGCACAACAACAGGATTCATCTGTGGGAGCTGGAATCGCACCGCCGACCCGTGAGTCTGTGGATCTGACCGCTCACCAATGATGTTGAGACTGATCAGTGGAAACATTTTACCAACTGAGCTACTGCGCATCATTTACTACAACTCTGAGTCCACTAATGATCAGTTGTTTTTTGTTTTTTTCTTTCTTCTTAAATGGTCAGAAAAGTTGATTTTCAAAACACGATTTTGCTTCAAGCTGCACGACTTCCTGTCTTGTTCAGTTACGGTCTGAGGAAAACGCGGATGGATTTATGGACTTATATTTCTGATCCGCTTAAAACATGAGCACACTGGACTTGACAAGTGCCCTGAGTCCATCAAATAAATATTCATGGACATCACCTGTAACACAAGGACAAAGGGCTTCGTCATACCAGCTGCTTTTGACGCTTTGACGCTATTAAAGGTCCATTGTGTAACTTTTCTGGTGGAGGGTCCGTCACCTGCTTGTTTCTACCAACATGTCATCCCTCTGCCTGGAGATTAAACAGCTCCACTTCACATTTATTCAATTACATTTGGTTTCATAGCTGAAAAATACCAAGAAACACAGGCATTCTGACTGAGCGGGGTCGCCTCTCCACAGATCTGACCTGTAATTTGGTCTGGTTTGGTCTCCATGAAGATAGGAAGGTTGAATATCATACTGTGAGACATTCCAGGCAAAGCGATAACATATCCAAGGAGAAAAGCACTTGACGGAGCCTCCACCAGAAAAGTTACACAAGGCGGCTTTAAAACAAATGTAGTTCTCGACTTATTTCAGATTTCCTCCCGTTCTTTCGCCCGTGTTTGCTAACGGGTGCCTGCCGGATCAGTGTGAAGTGGAGTGAAGAGACTGCAGGGGACTCACTGTGGAAAGGAATGAGCCAAAGAAAGAAAGGATGTAACAAGGAAAGACAAAATGAGCCCAGAGGAGACGGGCTAAAGAGGAACACAGAGGACTTGAAGGACTTGTTCCCTATTTTTCACATGGATTTGAGCAGAACTGTCTTTCCCCAGTACAGACATACTAGTGTTGTATAAGTAGCTCTTGAGGTCAAAGTACTGTCTGTGTCTACGTAGAAAGGGTTTTACTGTCAGAGTATCAGGACGTGCATGGTTAGCATGTTAGTTGTTATCGTTACTGTTGTGAAAAGCACATCTTCGCCTAAATCATACACATTAACACACATTCATGCAGGAAATGCTCAAGAACACCTGTAAATGATATTGTGGAAGCTTAGACCCAGTCAGTTTAGAAACTCTTTATAATAAGGAGCCATAATAAACAGCAAACTAATCATTACCTCACCCTTCATTAATATTTATTAATTCTTACTAAAATGTCTAGTTTGCACAAGTTAATAGTTTTTTCACCATTAACTAAACATCAATTGTTTGCATGAAATCGGTGTATTAAAGTTTTAACAAATAGAAAATACTCTATTAACTAATATCGTATTAATATTTATTAATAGTAATGTGGTTATTATTAATTATTCTTTTACATCATGTAATCTGTATTAAGAAATGATCCTGTGGTTTGTTTTTACAATACATGCTGTACCTCGGAAATGAACTTTGATTCCGTTGAACTCGCTAACCTGAGAATAACGGCAGCAGTTCCACATCTGTGTTTACCTTTGTGTTACATAAATGTGCTTCAATCAATATTCTTATCTGAAATGTACGAATAAATAGAGGCATCTCTGGTGCTGTAGAGAGAGAGATCAGAGACACGTCTCATAGAATCAAGTGTAAGGGCCTATACCTCTTGGAAATAAAAGTCCGGTGTTTGAACACGTCAGGACTTCTGATTTATTAACTTCTTAGGTTCCTTTCTAAGACAATGTAGCCAAGTGTATTTTTACCTTGTTGACATGTTTCGGCTGCTAGCTGCTGCCGTCTTCAGAACTGTCACCGGTGTTGGTGGTGACGTGTCATATATCAGCTGTTGTTACTTCCGGTAGGCGTGGTCAGCCTGATGGGACCTGCAGGTCGCCCACACTGACCACGCCTCCTGTCGCCCGGTGGTCTCTGGAGGAGGGTGTCCCAGGTGTGTGAAAGGAGGAACGCGCCGTCATCACGGTTGATGCTGTCAGTGCCTCGTTTCCTGATCTCAATGGCCTCCCTGATCCAGCGTTTGAACTTGTTGTTCTCCGATCCAATGACCCGAGCCCCTGAAGATGGCTCGCAGCAGCAGCCGAAACATGTCAACAAGGTAAAAATACACTTGGCTACATTGTCTCAGAAAGGAACCTAAGAAGTTAATGCATTAAGAAGACAAAATTAATATTTTTGGCTTCTGATTTATTGTTTCAAGGGTCCTCAACCGGAGAAACTCACAGTAACTAAATGTGTCATTGGCTCTGCTGATCTCAGTCTGAACCTCTCCTCACAGGATCACTGCTGGTTCAGTTGGTTCAGTGTAATTAATATATTAGTATTATGTAGGTATCAGTGTGGGGCAACTTATAATAAAGTTGGAACAGTAATTATTAACTATTTACACATAATACTACTTTACTTGTAGTGTATTAATGTATTAACAATAGCAAATATTTTACATTTTATGCTTAACCAACTGAACCCACAGTGATCCTGTGAGGAGAGGTTCAGACTGAGATAAGCAGAGCCAATGACACATTTAGTTACTATGAACAAATATTAGTACAATATTAGTTAATACAACAATGAAGGTTTAGTTAATGATGAAAAAACTATTAACTTGTGGGAAATAGATATTTTAGTAATGAATAAATATTAATGAAGGGATAGGTAATGATTAGTTTGCTGTTTCTTATGGCCCCTTATTATAAAGTGTTAGCATATAAGCCTATAGGGACGCACCGATACGATACTTCCAGAATATACTCGTACTCATTAAACGTTTGCCGATACCACACACCGATACCACTATTACACGACACATTACGCAGAATCCCGGTTTCAGAATAAGTCAGTATCCTGGTTACGAGAAACCAGAGCAACATAAATAAAGCGACTGTGGCGTCATCAGGGAAAGAGCTGCAGCACACGTGTGATTTCTGAAGAGTTTAACACGAACCGTCTCCAACATGACACACACACAGAACGTTTTCATTTGGGTTTATGACATATTTGGTCTTGTTTACCCGCTGCCACGTCGAACTCTCACCTGCCCAGACAGAACCGGGCGTAGAAGCTGACAGAGAGTGGGACACGGAGCCTCTTTTTCTCTCGACGCTAAGTGGAGCTGGCATCTTATCGACGAAGTCCCCACAGCAACTTGTCGGGCACAGAATGGACTAAGGTATAACAGAATATAGCATCAGTGTAGTGTAACAGCAGCGTAATTAAAGCACATAGACAAATGTATTACGCATAATAAGCTTCAGCGGTACAGCCTGGTGTGATTAATGTGTACTCCTGAGGTCCATAAACTGTAGGATCAGACTTAACCTCAGCCAAAGAAATTAAAACTACAGCAGTAAAGTATATTACAAACGGAAAACGTGCTTGAAATTAAACAACTGATGTATTCACAGCAGTAAAATGGACTGGGCCTATGTGTATTTAGGTCTGACTGTGTCTCCACATACGAGTCTGATTTGGTTCCCAGTACAGGTGCCAGTTTCAGTAGTTGGACTCTCTCTGATCTGATATGGTCACTGCCTAAACTCCAGCACCTGCAGCCAGAATCATGACTCAGTGCTAGTGCAGCCTCTGCAGCTCACTGAGGGAATTCTGGAGGTTCTGAGCTTTCACATATGACCCGTCCATATACTAACGAGACTAACTTAGGTGTGTCCTTTATAGGGAGATTATAGATTTTTTTTTTTTTTTTACACATACCTTCCTTTGTACCAAAATGACTATGATTCTGAATCCTACGTGAATCACAGATTAAGAAAAAAAAGGCAAACAATATAATTACAGAGGAGTTGGCTTATGTGTTTTGAAACTAAATGATTAAAGTTTTCTCAAACAGACAAGAATCACTCCAAAAATACCTAGATGAGAATGGGAAATGAGAAGGGGAGACAGCTATAACGTGGTTAAAAAGCTCTGAAAAGTTGATTTTGCGGAATAGAGTTGTTTTTAAACTTTTCAAATAAAGCTCTTTCCTCACTCATAACTCACAAATGTGCATTTCCTCCGCTGGTCTGAACTCCCAGCACTGCGGCCTGTTCGTCATTTGCCCCCCTCCTGTGGACAGGGCCTTTGGGGAGCTCTGAAAACCCTGTGTGGAGGTCTGGAGGTGATGGAGCGTGGAGATGATCTGAGGCTGTGGCATTTGTAGAGTTCATTTGTTGTCATGTTGGAGCACAGTGCACACAGACACAGACCTGGCCCCTGTCGTCCTCCTCCTCAGGCCTAACGCTGTGTCTGCTCTGCTCATGGCTTCTTCTGCAGGAGATGACGACCAGGTGGGCACCGACTCTCCACACTGAGCTCCTCGAGGAACTGTTTTGTTTTAAATTGTGGTGTTATTACAACTTGAGAAATAGTTTTGGCAAAGTCAGTGCACTAACTTTTTTTATTGGGAAATCTGTCCTGTTTACTTTTCCTCACAAATGTTGGAAATGGAATTAACAAGTCAGAGCTGTGTTGGGGCGAGCCCACTCCCAGTATGAATGCCTGTTTTTTAGATAAGATAAGATATCCTTTATGTGTCCCGCAATGGGGAAATTTCAGTGTTGCAACGCACAGTTAAGAGAACAGCAAGAAAACAGTAGCAGCAACAGAAGCACAGAATTACTTAAAATTAGACAAACCCTATAAATATCTATAAAGAGAAGGATTATAAAATTATATACACAATAAATTGCTATTATTAAGGTGTTCTTGAACAATAAACGCACCCGATATTAAGGGGATGTAAGATACAACTCTAATCCCACCGCCAGAAAAGCTAAATGGTGCAGCTTTATATACTACAATTTATACTTTGAAATAATAATAATAATCATCATCATCATCATCATCATCATCATCATCATCATCATCGCTGCTACTGTTTTATGAAAATGTCATGTGACTTTTTGTCACCTTTGCATTTACTTTTTTTTTGCTAATGAGGCAGAAAAGTTTGGGTGTTTCCTTGACTCTTGGCTCATGCATCAGAACTGTCCGTCCTGACTCTCCTCCCCCTGGATGCTGCATTATTTTGGGATATAGGGCAAAATATAAACAGTGATGAATGTGGCGTTTGCACAAAGGAAAGATAGTGACGGCCATCTTCAGGGTGATGTACGATCCCGATGTTCCACACACTTATATCATGTACCTTAAGTCTTTATATTGTTTAGCATACTCCTGTAGTGTCCCTGTTTTGACCTTAGAAATGGTGAGAAGCACCCACTTTAATGTTCAACAATCCAAGTAGTTTTGAGCTGTTAGGCCTTCTATATCTGTCCAGGATGCACGACCATCTCCTGCCTCCCTTTAGTTCCAACTGGACCCTGGAGCTGTCAGTGCAATGAAGATGGATGGACTTGTGTTTTGCAGCAGAAACGATCTCAACTTTGGTTCACCAAATCTCCACAAGAGCTACAACGTTTCTCCTACAATGAAACGCTTGATAAACTGAAGTAATTCAGAGCAAAACTGAAAGACTTCACACTTAAAGGACAAATTACATAAGATTAAACTCTTAATCTGAGCCAGTGACTTTCTCCACAGAAAGAAGAGGACTGTTGTAACCTGTTCATGCTGTGAATACTGTCAGGACTGTTTGCATATTGATTTGTAAATGTTTTGTGAATATCTTTGATCTGTGTTAATGGTTCAAAATCCACATGTGAATGGAAATTCACAGAACTCTCTTCAACCCCACTCAACTTTAGCCAAGTCAAACCCATGACTTCACCTCACTGGTTTAGTTTTGCTCTAAACAGGAAACACCTAAACAGGAAACAATGACCATCTTCTGACCAGACCCTGGGAGTTCAGCTCGGACCTTTGACCACAAAGAACAGACAGACGAGGAGACGGAAATTTGGGCCTGTTTTTTAAATGTAGTTAATATGATTAACTTAATCACAGCTCACTTCTGTCACGCCTCAATTACCCAGAAGCCTATTTATAGCAGCCTAACCTGGCAACCCAGTTCGTTCTGAATACCTCGACCCTCCCAACCCGTATCTGTCTCTTCCAGACATAAGACGCCTACGAGGGGGGTCATGTGAAGATTGAGACTGTACCCCCACCCTGAGTCTCAACCCAGCCGACCTGCCTCATCTCAATACAATAAACATACAATACAATAATTTTAATTGTTGTTAATGTTGAAAGAAAAGCGAAATATTTGCATTTTTGTAGTCGACGGCCTTTTTGATCCAGTTTGACGTAGTCTTAGTCTGTGACCCATGTTGTTCTGTTCCTCATGGACACGAGGAAAATGTCTTCTGCTCTTCTGTAAAGAGAATTCAGTGTCTCTTCAGCCTGATGCCGTCTGTGTCTGGAGCTATTGTTGAGATCACATGATGATCTGTGACTGGCCTCCAGGCCCAGGCCCAGTCACTACAACTAACTGGATCATTGCAATGACGACTAGGACTGTATTCACCTCCTTTATTCAAGACCATGACTACAACTTTCTGATTAACAAGAACTGGTCAAACTGAACTAAAACCAACGTACATGAATTCAGTACAAGTAAACACAGTGTTGTTTTACATAGAAACATAATAAGCCTAATCCTCTTACGCCTATAGCATTGATCCATGCCGCAACATTGCAAATATTATAATGAAATGCACAGACACGACAAGACAGAAGTTTAGAATTTTAGTTTCCAAATTTTTTATTAGTCTGGAAACTTTGAATATGAAGTGAACATAGTTTGTGTATTGAGTAAAGCCTTTTCAACCTTTTGGAGGACACAGGAAAAAGTGTTTTACAGAAGACACACAATACTATAAACTAGAACTTTAAATAATCTTTAAAGGTCCTGTATTATACAAAACTCTTGTGCACTTGGAATCTTTTGTTAGAATGTTGTTTCCTCCTCAAAAACAGGTCTGGGACTGCGGATGGAAATTAGCACTGTGCTAAATCCGGTATATTTAATTTGTGTGATTTTGTATAAATTGTACGTTCATTAATATGCACTCTCCCATCCAAATAAACAAAGAAAGAAGTGAGCATGGACGTGCTTCTGACTCCATCGACTCTGGTTCCAGTTCACTTTCTGTTGAAAAAATGTCGCCCTTCTCTTTGTAACTGCTATTGTCAGGCTCGTCATGTTAGTCTTAAAATGTTCGTATTAACACGTTCTATCACAGCCGGCCCAAGGCATAAGCGAACTAAGCGGCCGCTTAGGGCCCCGAGCACCACCAGGGGGCCCCCAAGAGCAGTTGGAATGCCCAGTTGCGAAAATATTTTTAATAAAAAACCCCCGCAATATCAATGACATGATATAGCAGAAACAAATGACACATGAAATAAACAAGGCATGAAAAAACAAGACATGAAATAACATTTTGTATCATTTTTACAGTTGGTAGGTTGGTTAGTAGATTAACTAATCCTTGCTGCCACTGCTCCTGCGCAACCAGACGCATGTGACAGGAGTTATTCACTTCGGAAGACAGGTCGGAGATGGAAAGCCATGTTAGTGCAAAATAAATTGGTTCACTTTTTTACATATAAAGTGTCTTGTCTACTGATTTGTTTTTTTACTTACAAATATGCTACAGATCACTCTGAATAATTTACATTGCAATAGCCACAACTTGCAGTATAATGTAAACCAACTAAAACGCAGATTATGATGGGTGGCTGGACTGTATAGCCTAGGAAATAATAAGGCAGCTAGCAGTGTAGTTTCGGTGTTGCGGAGGGCCCCCAAATCATATTCTGCTTAGGGCCCCTTAAAGGCTTGGGCCGGCCCTGCGTTCTATGATCCTGGTGTTTTTATTTTGTCAAGATGTGAACTTTAATAACAGATAAACTGTTCCCTGCTAAACCAGTGGTGCGTTATCTTAAACAGCCTCACTCCGGATTGGCTCTTTGGTGACTACGTTCCTCACAGTTGAAATTCCAAATATGGAAGTAGGCCATAAATTCGCCCCTATAACTACCAGCCTCGATGAGCTTCATTTGGCTGGAGCTGAACGTACGGCTGACCTCACACTCCCTTAGTCGGCGTCTTTATACAGTCCATGCTTCACGCGGGCACAGGAAAACAGTCCAAGTGATGTCGCAGAGTTATAATCGAATCTGAATCTACTTAGTGAAAGCCGCACAGCACATGTCCAACACACGACTGCTATGCTAATGACCACGATGTATTTCTAATGACCAGAGTGCATGGGTTAGTAATTGAGATGTATTAGCGTGCCGTGGCTAATGTTAGATTACAGATGGTAGTGTTAGCATGTCCTAAGGCTGAAAAGAAACGTTATCGAAGTCCATGGTTCTTCTACCATAGGAGTAATCCTGAAGTCTGCAGCTGAGTCACCGTCAGACTGGGGACGGGCACTCGATTAAATTGTCTTAATCAATCGTCGGGAAAATTAATGATTGATTATCGATTAATCATTATATATTAAAATTATCATCACAATTACTAATCTGCATAAATAAACTCAACTTTACAACATATAAACCTCCTGACTCCAGAGCCTCATCAGTGTGAGATCAGAATGTGTTTAACGCAGCTTTAAACATTTGTTTACGTCTTACAGAAACTTAAAACCACATGGCTCATTTGCATAAACAGAAAGCGGAAAAAAAGCAGCTCTTTCCTTGTGCTGATGTGGTTCAGCTTCTGTTGGACTAAAGAACTCGACTCAGTGAATATGAGTGTTCTCTCTGTGACAGAGGCTGGTGAGTCTGTTCTGTGCGTATGTCGCGTTGCAGATGCTGCGTAAACATGTGAAACCAGGACACTCAAAAAACCCCCCCAAAAAACAGATCATAACCGGGACACAGATGTGCAGGTAAACACAGTCTCTGGGGGATATAGTGATCTCCACGGAGCCAGAGCCGAGACTGTGGGGCCACAGCTCCAGAGTTTGTGCTCAGACCTCGACTCCTCAGGCTGCGTTACACACAGACACCTACAGTCGGTTTGTCGATTAAAATGAACATGATCGACGAAATTCTTAATGGTCAATTATCGATTAATCGACTAATCGTGCCCATCCCTACTCTTTAGACTCTTTCAAAGGTTTTAGTAGGAAACGTTCAGAGCTGAGACAGCATCAGCAGCTTCACACACTGCTGGCCCACACAAAGTGCTGATGGGGAAAGCTGCTCAGTAATGAGGAGGACGTCTGATATGATAATGTGTTTTTGAACAGTCCTGCCCAGCTTCAAGTCCGCTGAGGTTCTGAAAACCAATTTAAAATTCATTTTTAGAAAAATGTTAATACGAAGATTAAAAAAAAAAACTTGCCTCTTTTTATTTCACGTTTTTAATAGTTTATAATTTAACTTCGTGGTTGGATGTGGGCAGCAGATATGACGTACACAGAGGCAATTATATAACTATCACCTAACAACCAGAATGTTAAAGGACACGTATTGTGCTTATGATCTACAACATCCGTGGATTTTATTTATCATTTTAAATTGCAATATTCCTCTGAAACTTAATAAAAGAAACCCACTGAGGTCCGTGTTAGAAAACGGCGGTGCCCGATGGGAGAAGACATCGGCGTAAATGTCATCACAACAAAGAGTCTTCACTTCCGAGGGGAAACTGCAGATAAAGGGAGCCGGCAGTTTTTTCATTTGTACCTTTGGATGTATCACCAATTCAGAAAATACAATTGGAGAACAAAGGAAGTACAGAGTAGTGGGTGTCGGCCACAGGGATTAATTTGCAACATGGCGAAAATAAGTGATTAAAAATGGCTCAAACATACACGAGAGGGTGAATGAGAAAGAAAGAAGGAAACAATAACAATACAGCAGATTTTTCAGAATAGGTCTGCTTTAATAAAGGCCAAAACACGTCTGATTGGTCTAATTGTCTAAGCGCCTTTATTTTGTTAAGGGTGAAACTGTCAGAAATAAACCTTCTTTGCACATCTCTGAATAGTTTCTGTTTGGATGTTCTGTGTTGATGACATACAGCAGGTAGAGGTATTCAGTTTTAGAACTCAGCTTCTACTTGTTACGGCTCGATAATGGAAGGACCCAAAAACCGGACAACAGACCACAAGGAATAAACAAGAAAAAAGGGTTTATTGAACAAACTGGAGCGGGGCTGGAGTTGGACTGGAACCGGACTGGAGCAAGACTGAAGCAGGACCAGAGCAGGACTGGAGCAGGGCCGAAACAGGTATGAGCAAGACCGGAGATGACAAGGATCACTGGAGGAGCAAAAACAGGTAAGTCCAAAAATGTCTAGACAGGATCAAAACTTGAGGAGCCAGGAGTTTCACCGTGTGTAGGTAGATAACAATCTGGCAGAGTCTCACTGGAGAAACAGGAGCTAAGTAGTCCTGAGCTTGATTGCAGCAGGTGAGCTGACTCAGGACCAGGAGACTCCGCCCACACACACACACACACACACACACACACACACACACACACACACACACACACACACACACACACACACACACACACACACACACACACACAAGGGAAGGAGGGGAGGGGAGCACAGGTCATGACACTACTTCCTGTATTTTGTACTCTTTTTGTCAACTGTTTTCCCTCAAACTGACACTTCACTGGTCTAAAGCGACGATACAGAGCCTATTTACCACAGGTACTACCCCACCGAACCAAGTCATACTTCGTAAACCCCGACAGGTAAGGTTTACTTGAAAAAAATCGGGAAACAAAGTGCACATTCACAGCGCTCAAGTAAATCCAGTAAGTACTTTACTCGCCTAATCAACTAAACTCCAAGTATAGAGTACTTGCTATAGCCAATTTACACTAAATTGGTTTTAATTAGTCATTTAGTCATTTCTGCCGCCACAGTGGCCACTCAGCCACTGTGGCGGCACAGTGGCTGAGTGGCAACACTCAGGCCTCACAGCAAGAAGGTTGCGGGTTCGATCCCCGGGTCGCCCGGGCCTTTCTGTGTGGAGTTTGCATGTTCTCCCTGTGTCTGGATGGGTTTCCTCCAGGTGCTCCGGTTTCCCCCATCAACCCAAAACATGCAGCACCTGAACTAACATCAAGGACCATGTTGTCCACCCTCCTGTGGGCTCACCACCCGCAGAGGGGTTCATAGGGGGGGTCAGGTGCTATGAGTATTGGGCAGCATGCTGCCCCCGCGACCCAGCCGGATTAAGCGGGAGAAGATGGATGGATGGATAGTCATTTAAACGTATGATATTTAACACCAGTTACTAGGATTTTGCAAGTTCTGGTAACACATAATATTTGACACTATTCACAACGACTTGGCAAGTTCTGTTAACTTATTATATTCAACACTAATTACTATGATTTTGCGAGTTCTGCCGACGTTTGAGACATAACTATGACTCCTCTGTTCTGTTAACTTGTAGTAATAATTCAGTAATGACTTTCATAAATATGTGAAGATAACATGCTACAAATGACCAACTCACAGCTGTAGAAAATGTTTATTGTGTTTTAGAACTGAGAGGATTTTAGTCAGTGAATATAGTCAGTATAGAACATTACACGGCAGTGCAAAAGGAGATAAAACTCTTTACAATAAGAAACACATGAAAACCTGTCCTTTGCCTCTATCCACAACACTGATTAGGCTCAAGTAAACTTTAAACTTTTAATAAATGTTTTTTCAAAACGTCTGTGGGAAAAATCTACAGGAATTTCCCTCCTGGAGCCCAAAAGATGGATGGGACTGTTTAGCTCCGTGCACAACAAAGAGGAAGACTTGTTAGAACTTAGTAAAACACTGTCCACCAAATGAATAAATAACTGAATAAAGCCGAGCTGAGATGCACCACTATCAGTCAAAGGAACCCACACATTTGCTTTGTAATTCAAATCTCGTCAAGTCTTGTTCTTGAGATAAATTTCTTGCAAATTCCGTACGGAGCTCAACTGTGACCACCCGCCACTCGGGTCTGGAAGTAAATTTCTCATTTTTCCTGTAGACTTCCAGTAAAAATCATATTAAAAGTTTGGAAATCTTGCGCAAGACTTATCAGCTCCATGTTAATTAATGCCTACAAGACCCATATGTATTTAAAATCTGGCTCTAAAACTTTATAAATGGCAAAGTTATTAAAGCATTTTGCAGAACATTTCATTTTAAATATGCTTTTTCGACTTAAAACAAGCTGGATGTTAGTTAGCACCTAGCTGGTTAGCCTCCGTGATGTCTTTGAACTCTGAATAAATGAATTATTCGAAAAGTCTATGGGAAAAATGATTGGAAAATGTATTTCTGGACCCAGAGTGGCCAGTCACTGTTGAGCTCCATTACAGTACAATTATTCTGATTCACCACAGAATCAAAACCAACAGGGCAGCTACATTTCACAACTGAATGACTGAATAAGAACGACACAAAGGAGTTCCAAACAGCCTCGACTTCTGCAGACTTAAGTAAAGAACTAATTTATAATATTTGACTTTGTTCTGGATCAACACATTTTGCTTTGAAACTCCATTCATATGTAAGACACGCTTGTCCTGAGCTGCTAAAGCTTCACAGGGAACAGACACAAAGCTGTGAAAATAATTGCTTTTGTGGTGGTAAAGGTGCAGCAGCCGTCTCCCTCTTTAGTGTGGCCGGCACAATACTGACAGAGAGAAGGAAACAGCAGGGATCAAGAGTCTGAAGCCTGGGACCAAGAAACTGTGACGACTTATATAAATAGCATTCATAATTGGGCTGAAATTACTAATGGACGCGTCATCTTACCAATAATACTTTATTCATTTATGATCATTGAAAAAAAAAAACATCAAAACATTACACTGCTGATTTAAAACCATAGTGTGTAACTTTTTTGCTATAAAATAAACTAAAATAAAAGCATTTTTAAAAATTGTCTTTTTAAACGGAAAACGTAGAAAACAAGTTTGTTTACTGTGAGCGGGTTTGCATCTCCACAAACCTGTTTCTGTTTGGCCTGGAGGAGACATACAGCTTATCTCCATAGAGGCTGCAGAAAATGGTTTAACCCCCACAAATGTGGTCTGACTAAAATGACCCCAGTACAAACTGAACTGTGAGAGAACCCTTTGGGAAGCTGAGCCGCTGCATTTTTATTTTCTCTTATTAAGTGTTAACAAGCCCAGAGGATCATCTTCATCATCTTAGATTCTTTTGTAAATAGACCTGGTGTAGCTGGTGTCTTATACACAGTGGATTGATTAATAGTTGGGACATTTCCCATGTCAAAGATGAATCTTATTTACCCTGATTATTTGTGGGTTTGGAGTATAAACTGGTCCAGATTCACCACAGAATGGTTGACTCGACTAAAAGTCAAAGTAAAAGTGGGTTTCTTGCTAATTCTGTACAGTTTTCCATTCATGTTTCACCTGCCGAGGAGTTTCATAGTTCTGTTTTATCAGAAGGTTAAACTTACATGGTTAAACTTTCTGCTTTGATGTTCCACCTCCAGAAAGTTGCAGAGCTTTAAAGAGGTAATCCTCATGTTAAGAAATCTATCAGGAATCCACAGGGATATCTGGAAAACTGGGAGGCTCAGGTGGGCCCCTGGTGGGTGTAGGCCCTCGTGCCTGGGCCTGTTTTGCTTAAAACTAGAAGC
Organism: Odontamblyopus lacepedii; assembly: GCA_034769755.1. Lineage (NCBI taxonomy): Eukaryota > Metazoa > Chordata > Actinopteri > Gobiiformes > Gobiidae > Odontamblyopus > Odontamblyopus lacepedii. Next base: position 2,748,032 of record CM068352.1, on the reverse strand, counting down.
ATCTTTCATAATACAGTGGAGTTTACACATGTGCAAATGTATGTTAACGCAGCACTGTCCTCAGGACAATAATGTGGAGTAAAATGTACTTTCACTGTGACAAATGGGCATTGTACAGTCCCACACAATGGTGCAGAGTATAAGGCTGAGATCTCCTCCACGTTATTTCTTCATTCACAAACAGCTACTAAATAATCCACGAGTGAGCCCAAAATGCCACAGCAGCGTTTCCTGTGTTTATCCCTGAAGGGGCGGACAGCCTTTTCTCCACACGGAAACAGCCTCCTTATAAGTCAGCGCACAATGTGGCTTTTTCCAAGAGCAAACTTACTGATGATGTGGAATGGTACATAAACATTTTTCTGAGGGTTTAGTGATTTAAAAACATCCTACATCATTTAAAGGTGATAACTCTGCTCTACTCTACTCTAAATGCTGTTGCTATTACTGTTTCCAGTGTGGCTTTGTGCACAACAACATATTCACAGTAAAAACAACCACCAGCATATCCATCCCCACCATTAAAGTACTTACTTATAATCAAGCTCTTTAAATTAATTACCCAAACACATTTCAAGAATGGCACCACTGACACTGACTGTTCAGGACTCTCATGGGAGCAGTTTCCAAAAACAAAACAAGCAGTGATGAATTTTATTGTTAGATATTACTTTAAGGCAGACCTGTTCTGGAAAACTGACATTTTATAGATTTTAACCATGTTATATCTGTTTTCTGCCATTTTGCAGATCAAACCCTGTTTTCACCACTGACACAAACCCTCTGCTCTGTACTTACTTTATTCTGAAATAGTGTTTTCTTAATCAGTGATTCATGTGGGATTCAGCAGGTTCCATAGTCATTTTGGTACAAATGAAAAAAAAAAAACTGCTATTCTCTAGTGTGATCTGCAGCTCTTTGTTCTGATGACATCTGTGGCAACATCAGCTCCAATTGGGCACCTGAACTTTCTAAGAAGAGAGTGAACTTGTTTCTTCTATTAAGTTGTACTAGACAAATATTGTGATTTAAAATGAGCAAATTATAACGTAATGATCCATGGGTGTCATAGATTATAACTGTATAGCAGACAGAAGCACAATATGTGTTCTTTAAAAAATAACTTGGACCTTGTTACGACCCAGCTCTGCTCGGGACCGCGGAAGTAACAAAATAATCAAGATGTAAAATGGAATAAATAAGGTAATTTAATTAAAAGGAATGTACAAGGTAAATTAAACAAAACAGGCTAAAATATGTACATAAAAGAACCTAAACTAAGAAACACAAGGACGGGACTGAAATACGAGTTTTGTGTCAAAACGGGTCACGTAGGTCTATAGAAAAACACAAGTGACGGACTAAGGGACACATAACAAAATCACAAAAGTCCCTAAACAAAAGTCACATAAACCTACAAACAGAATCAAGTGACAAATAAAAAGACACAAAACAGAACTAAACTAAACTAGTGTCTCACACACAAAGTTAGACTCACACACTAAAGAGACACAAACAGAAAATGACAAACTGGCCACAAAGGCCACAGCCCCGAACAGGTGAGAGGAATCTTCTTAAATAGGGGGAGGAGTCTGGAGGTGAGGTGGGAGTGGCCGAGGGTTGAAGTTCCCACCAATCAGGGACCAGGGCTTACACAGCAAGAATCCAAATGACAAAACAATTAAAGCACACGACACAAATCAAAAGAACTGGAGGCCTGGGGCCGTAACAGAGCTCTAAAAAGACACACTGCAAAAACTACAAGCTGCCAAAGTTAAAATTACTCAAATTAAGAAAGTTTTCTCACGGCGGTAGCAAAATATGAAAATACATCTGGCTACAATTAAGATAAGAAAAACAACAACTCTTTACACTTAAAATAAGAAACTAAATCTAGTGTTGCTTGAATTAAGAAAACACACTTATTCCATTGGAAGATCATTTTATTTGTCAAGTTGAATCTACTCAAATAAAGTCAAATGTTCTTAATTTAAGTCATTTTAACTTACCTACATATTGCTTTTTTGCACTGTATAAATCTTGAAGTTCCTTTGAAAACTCTGAAGATGCTACAAGACACAAGTTGGACAGTGTTATTGTTACACAGATCTGACCTGTAACTTGGTCTAGTTTGGTCTCCATGAAGATAGAAAGCTTTAATACCAAACTGTGGAACATTCCAAACAAAGCAATGTGAAAAAGAAGGGAAAAAAGCATTTGACGGGTCCTACACCAAGTTAAAACAATGCACCTTTAACATTCATGATTTAATCTTCCTTTCGCTGGAAGATGACAGCCAAAAAACATTTCCACGGAAACAGGCCAATGGAGAGTCGGGTTAGTGGAGACGGGCGACACAGTGGCTCCTCAGTGGGTGAAGAAGCTGTTCCCCCCACCCGAGGGTCGGATCAAACTAATGCCAGTCACAGTCATTGCATCCTTTGGCAGGACACGTCACTCACAGGAGTATGAATGTGGTGCTATAAAACACAAGCCGGACATGACAGTGGACCTTTGCCTGTGCTCGGTCAGCCCCGCCCCTCCCCTCGATCAGCCCCGCCCCTCCCCTCGATCAGCCCCGCCCCTCCAGCTCGATCAGCCCCGCCCCTCCAGTTCGATCAGCCCCGCCCCTCCAGCTCCGCCCACACTCTTCTAAATGGTGTTTGCGTGTACTGTCCTGCCGGTTAGTTAGCATTTATGAAATATTGATGCTGACATTTCGCGCTGTCTCGCTGTAGCTGACTAAAATGCATGTTCTTGCCAAATAGCAGTGATTACGCTGTACAGTTACTCTCAAGTGACACGGCAGAGACTCCAGAGCCTCCATGAGCCTCAGTCACGCCACATATCACCAGCAGAACGTGCTTAAACGGGTCATATTACACCGATTTCTGGTCTGTGTTAAATGTTATTTCCTCGTCATGAACATACCCGCTTGTGTTGTGTTTTGTTTCATTCACAAACCCTGCAGAGTCCTACTCTCATACAGAAAACACTCTGTTCTACTTTGTGATGTCACGTGGTAAGACAGGAAGTGCTCCCCTGTGTTCTAAACCTTCACGTAGCCAGACTAAGAGAGTGTCTCCACTGAAACGAATCACTGTATCAGCGTATTGGAAACGATTTCCGTCCACGCACGTCGTGCCTGGATCGCTAGAAACCCTAGTCACATGACTCGGCCGATGTCACGTGGTCACGACTCCACATGGGCTGTAAAAACAAGGAGCGGAGCCGTGTCTGAAGTTACTGCAGTTCTATGGAAGTTACAGCAGCTGATTTTGAGCTGAGGAAGATGAAAAGCGTGAAAACAGTATTTTTGTGGACTGACGATGTTTCGCATTAGTCTCAGGTTTGTTGAAACTTTTCCACAATAGCGTCTCATGCCCGATGCCACGAACCCAGCCAATCAAAAAGGGGCAAGTCACAGTGACGTGGCCCAACAAGAACAGCAGCCAGAGCCCCGGCGTCAGTGTTTTCAGTATTTTCACGCGTCCACACAGTGCCAAATCAGATCCGTACTCAGGCGAGTACATGGGAGCTGGCGTATCCAGATCATTCTGTCTCCGGAGTGGTTCTCCATCGGGTTAGTGTGGGCGAACACTGCATCTGCCACGAAAATGACTCACCTACGTGTTAATGTGGATGGGGCCTAATACTAAAGGATGTGTGAATGAAACGAAACACAACTCCAGGTCTGTTTATGAGGAGGTAACGACGTTCATGATGGTATAAACGGCCAAGGGGCTGTTTTATACCATTTATGAGCTACATTTATGAGCTACATTTTGAATTAATGATTTGTACTAAAGCTATAATATAAAAACGCCAATGTAGCAACGTATAAAACAAACACACAGAAAAAAAGTTCAGTATCGTGTGACTGCAGCAAGTGGTACTTTTCAAAGTGGCACCTGAAGCCAAAAGGTCTGCAGAAAACTGACGTGGGCTGAGATAACGAGAGCGGAGGAGGCAGTGTGGGGTCTTAAATGCACTTTCTCTATCGATTCATAATGTTCCAACAATAACAATAAATAACTTATATTTGTAAATGTGTTTTATTTCCTGCCCCGTGCTCTGGCCTCCTCACAGTCCGTCCATCTCAGAGTTTATTTTGTGGCTTTGGTGTTTGTTTAAACTTCTGTGTCTGTGTCAGGAGCAAGTCCTCTTCCTCCAGCTCTCTACATCTTCCTCTTTTCCTCCCTCTCTTGCACACACACACACACACACACACACACACACACACACACACACACCCACACACACACACCCACACACACACACCCACACACACACACACACACTATTATTATTTTTTGCCTCGATGCTTCATTTTATTTTCATCCGCTCGGCGATGGCCGGAACGTTCTGCGGTAGAGGTAAAGTTTGCGCACGACCACTGCACTTCACTGTACACAGAACAGCTCGGTGCCCATGGAGGTGTAATAGTTCTATGGCGGCGCGTAGCGTCTGTTTGACCTGCGGCAGCATCAACACCACAATGTGGGAAGACGATTCAAGTAATGAAATCACGAACAATTCAAGAGAAACAGAGGAAGGGCAGAAGAAAAGACAGAGGTGATCGAATGTACGGGACCATTTTAAATTAAAAAAGGAGACAACATGATGCAAAGCAAAGTCACATTGAGCTGACGTATCACAACAGCACAACGTCTGTGCTACAACATCTAAACATCTAAACAGAAACTGGACATTACATCAAGTGGAAAAGAAACCGTGAGGTGAGTCGACCTTATCTGAGCAGTAATTATGTTTTTCATGTCCACGTGTATCTAACAATGCACGTGGTGTGCACTTCCATCCATCTTCTTCCACTTATCCGGGGCCGGGTCACGGGGGCAGCAGTCTAAGCAGGGGCTCCCAAGCTTCCCTCTCCCCAGCCACTTCCTCCAGCTCCTCCTGGACCCTGAGGTGTTCCCAGGCCCAGAGACAGTCCCTCCAGCGTGTCCTGGGTCTTCCCCGGGGCCTCCTACCGGTGGGACATGCCCAGAACACCTCCCGAGGGAGGCGTCCAGGAGGCATCCGGACCAGATGCCCTCCCCTCAACTATCTCCTCTCGACGTGGAGGAGCAGCGGCTCTACTCTGAGCTCCTCCCGTGTGACCGAGCTCCTCACCCTCTCTCTAAGGGAGCGCCCGGCCACTCTGCGGAGGAAACTCATTTCGGCCGCTTGTATCGGCGATCTCGTTCTTTCGGTCATTCCCCAGAGCTCATGACCATAGGTGAGGGGAGGAACGTAGATTGAGGTAAATCGAGAGCTTCGCCTTTCGGCTCAGCTCCTCTTCACCACAACGGTCCGATACAACGACCGCATCACTGCCGACGCTGCACCGATCCGCCTGTCAATCTCACGCTCCATCCTCAGCTCACGTGAACAAGACCCCGAGATACTTGAACTCCTCCACTTGAGGCAGAGACTCCCCACCCACCCGGAGAGGGCAATCCACCTTTTTCCCGTCGAGAACCATGGCCTCGGATTTGGAACAGCTGATTCTCATCCCAGCCGCTTCACACTCGGCTGCAAACCGCCCCAGTGCTGCAGGTCCTGGTTCGATGGAGCCAACAGGACAACATCATCTGCAAAAAGCAGAGATGAGATCCTGTGGTTCCCAAACTGGACCCCCTCCGGCCCCTGACTGCGCCTAGAAATTCTGTCCATAAATACAATGAACAGAACCGGTGACAAAGGGCAGCCCTGGAGTCCAACATGCACCGGGAACAGGTCTGACTTACTGCCGGCAATGCGAACACAGCTCCTGCTCCGGTCATACAGGGACCGGACAGCCCTTAGCAAAGGGCCCCGGACCCCATACTCCCAAAGCACCCACCACAGGGCACCACGAGGGACACGGTCAAATGCCTTCTCCAGGTCCACAAAACACATGTGGACTGGTTGGGCAAACTCCCATGAACCCTCGAGCACCTGATGGAGGGATATATACATTTGATCTCTCTCATACACATGTTCCCTCTCTCTCTCTCTCTCTCTCTCTCACACACACACACACACTCTATCCCTCTCTCTCTCCCTTTCACACACACATACACATGTTCCCTCTCTCTCTCCCTCTCACACACACGTTCCCTCTCTCTCCCTCTCACACACACATACACATGTTCCCTCTCTCTCTCCCTCTCACACACACATACACATGTTCCCTCTCTCTCTCCCTCTCACACACACATACACATGTTCCCTCTCTCTCTCCCTCTCACACACACATACACATGTTCCCTCTCTCTCTCTCTCTCTCTCGCTTCCGCTTCCGCTTCCGGTCGGGTGTGTGCGTGTGTGGGAAGCGTACATTAGAGGAGCGGGCTTTTTGACTTTTTTACATAGAGTTGTATGGCTTTTTCACTGGATTCTATCGTATTTTTTCTGATTTGGCGAGGGGACACTCACCTGTCCAGGTGCGCTCCGGCCGCACGATGCCCGTGCTGGCCGGAGCGAGTGACTATGAGCAGCTGACACGGCGCCATGCTGTGAAACTGGTGCCTACAGTGAACTGCTCTGTGGAAGAGGCCACCCTCGCTGTTGGGAAAGAAGTGGGATATGCCAACATAAAGTCCTCGTCACGCATGAATGGAGCTATCGTAATGTTTCTGTCCAGCACGGAAAAGGTGTCCGAGGCTGTAGAGAAAGGAGCCGTCATCCAGGGTTTATACACATCTGTCCTGCCTCTGGTGAGTCCCGCCAAACGTGTTACTATCTCCAATGCTCCTCCGTTCATCAAAAATGACATCTTGGCCATGGAACTGTCGCGTTTTGGCCAACTTGTGTCGCCGATCAAAATGATCTTGCTCGGCTGCAAGTCCCCGTTGCTAAAGCATGTTATATGCCACCGTAGACAAGTAATGATAGTACTCAAGGATAATCGTACGGATCTTGATGTGTCTTTTAGCTTCAAGGTAGACGGTTTCAACTACATGGTCTTTGCCACCTCAAACACTATGAAATGTTTTGGTTGCTGGCGCGCAGAGGACATTTAATCAGGGCATGTCCAGACCGAGTTGATCCAGCAGTGCGTAATGACGACGCATCGCTGCCCCAGTCCCACCCTCCAGTGATGCCAGTGCGGTGGAGCTGTTGGGCGACGAGATGCGGAGCTGGCCGCTCCTGGTGCAGCACAAGACACGGACGCCCCAACGCTGAGCCGTGTCCGAGACCGCGCCTCCCGCTGCAGACCCTGAAACTCCCGCTACGGATCTCGCTTCTTCCTGTCAATTCTGGCGCGGCTCCGAGTGATTAAGCTAACTGAGGACAGTGTTTTGCCTTGCGAGCAGCAGCAGGTGACTGCTGACTCCAGTCCTGCGTCACAGAGCCAGAGCGCCAGAGCTCAGAGACAGCGAGGGGAAGAGGACAGTGACTATTTAGAGGAGGGCATGTCAGATGAGGAGGACTTGTTTGTTTATCAGCAAAAAGGAAAATATTGACAGCTCCCAGAACAATGAAAAGCCCTCAAAGGTAACACGCAGCTCTAAAACCGTCAAACTGCTCTCAGATGGACTTAAACAGCACAGGAGCCGAACACTATTCACCTGCTGACATTAAAAGTTCTTACAAGAGACCAAAGGAGTGAGGAGTGTAAAGTGGAACATTTCTTCCCAAACCTGAAGCTGTTTACAGAGTCAGCCCGCTCCTCACTCTGCTGCCCAGCCACAAAGGAGGAGGAGGTGCTCACAGACCAGGAGGTTTATCGTCTAAGGAAATTGCTCATCAAAGTCAAGGCCCAAGTGGCTAGTCAAGAGTCTTAGTACAATGATGTTATGTTTATCCAGTTTAAATGCCATTATATATGTTTTCTATCTTTTTAACTTTAGTCATGTGTGATTTTAAAGTTGGAACTCTAAATGTTAATGGAGCCAGAGACAGAGCAAAACGTGCAGCTGTCTTCCAGCTCATACAGATGAAGAGGCTGGATGTGGTGCTGCTGCAGGAGACTCATAGCACTCCTGAACTAGAGGCTCAATGGAGCAGGGAGTGGAATGGACAGGTTTTTCTTAGTCATGGCTCCAACTGCAGCGCAGGGGTGGGCCTGCTCTTCTCTAAGAGCTTTTTGCCTGTTACTGTGGAGACAAAGGAGGTGGTGGCAGGGCGTGTGCTGCAGGTACATGCTCTTTTTGAGAATACTGCAGTACTATTCTTGTGCGTGTACATGCCATGCACTGGGGCACAAAGGATGTCTGTGATGGACACTTTGTGTGAATGCCTGAGGAGGTGTAGGGACACTGGAGACTTCCTGTTTGTGGCTGGCGACTGGAACTGTACTGCAGAGCCACAGTTCGACCGGAACCATCGTGAACCCCACCCTGCCTCCTCCCTTAGGCTGCAGCGGCTTATAGAGGCGCACAGCCTGGAGGATGTGTGGAGGACTCTGCATCCCGCTGACAGGCAGTACACATGGTCGCACTGTAAGGACAATAGACTGGCTCTAGCTCGCTTGGACCGCGTGTACTGCCTTAGACACCAGCTGTCTATTTGTACATCTGCTCATATTAGTCCTGTGGGGTTTTCGGACCATAGTCTTGTAGTGTGTAATGTACATATTTCCAATGTTCGTGTTCATAGTGCCTACTGGCATTTTAACACCTCGTTGTTACATGATAAATCTTTTAAATCTGCTTTTATTTTATTTTGGGAATCACACAGGTACTGTAAAGCACAGTTTGCCAGCCTTCAGCAGTGGTGGGACTTCGGTAAAGTCCAGATCAAACAGCTGTGTCAGCAGTGCACTCATGGTGTCACAGGGGACAGGGCCCGGCGTGTGAAGGAGTTGGAGATACAGGTAGTAGAACTGCAGTCTTTAGCAGAGTCTACAGGAGAACGGGGGTGTTTACAGTCCCTCAAAACAAAAAAGTCAGCTTTGGCCAGCCTGCTGGGCACCTCTGCACAGGGGGCTCTGGTCCGGTCCCGCCATATGGACCTCTCCCAGATGGATGCTCCATCTCAGTTCTTCTTCAGCCTAGAGAAAAAGAATGGTCAGAGGAAAATGATTCACTCGCTGCGCTCTGACAGCGGCAGCATAATCACAGACTCCTCAGAGATCAGGAGTCATGCCTCCAGTTTTTACAAAAACTTGTATTCATCTGAGCTGCCTCACAGCGCTGACGTGAGGAGGCGGTTTGGAGATGGTCTGCCTCAGGTCAGTGCAGAGCAGAATTACAAGTTGGAGGCTCCTGTGACCATGGCTGAACTGACCGCTGCTGTCGGGAGTCTGAGAACAGGCAGAGCTCCTGGGATAGACGGTCTCTCAGCTGACTTTTATAAGGCCTTCTGGGACATATTAGGAGAGGATCTTCTGGAGGTATTCAGGGACAGTCTGCAGAGTGGCCGCCTGCCTCTAAGCTGTCGCAGGGCAGTGCTTGCCCTGCTGCCAAAGAGGGGTGACCTGCAACTGCTGAAGAACTGGAGGCCGGTGTCACTGCTCTGCACGGACTATAAAATCTTGTCCAAAGTCCTGGCATCCCGGCTGCGGGAAGCAATGGCCTCAATAATCCATATGGACCAAACCTACTGTGTGCCTGGCAGGCTCATTAGTGATAACATCACACTAATCAGGGACGTTTTGGAGGTCTCTACCTCATTGGGCATCAACCTGGGTCTGATTTCAGTAGACCAGGAAAAGGCGTTTGACCGGGTTGAACACCAGTACCTTTGGCAGACCATGGCTGCTTTTGGGTTCAGCCCTGGTTTCATCGCTTACATCCGGGCCCTGTACAGTGACATCATGAGTGTACTGAAGATTAATGGGGGGCTTAGTGCACCTTTCAGTGTGGGGAGGGGAATCAGACAGGGCTGCTCCCTGTCGGGGATGTTGTACACACTGGCCATTGAGCCGCTCCTCCACCGACTCAGGTCAGACTTGCAGGGGGTGCAGATCCCCGGGTGTCCACTCCCCTTTAAAGTGTCGGCCTATGCTGACGATGTTATGTTATTTGTGACTTCACAGAGGGACATTGACTGTGTGGCCCACACAATTCACCAGTTTGGCCAGATATCCAGTGCCAAAATTAACTGGAGTAAAAGTGAGGCCATTTTGGTTGGGGAGGAGCTGCAGGGTGTCAGCTTGCCAGGTGGACT